>OY776134.1:3757500-4207507 GCA_963675135.1 Galeopsis tetrahit
TATTGGGAAACCATGATGGGGGCATGTGATGAGAAGACTCGTAAACCTTTCCCATGCTTCTTTGATTCCCTCATTTGGACCTTGTTGGAACGTAGAGATCTTTTGCTTGACTTCCATCGTCTTTGAAGGAGGGTAGTACTTCAATAGAAATCTCTTCTTCAACTCTTCCCACGTCCTCACTTCTCCGGCGGGAATGCTTGATTGTAGCCAAGCTTTTGCTTTCCCCGACAATGTAAATGGAAATAGCCTCATCTTTTTAGCATCTTCCGACACTCCATTTTGCTTGAGAGTATCGGCTATCTACAAGAATTGAGCAAGATGTTCATTCGGGTCTTCCTCAAATCCTTCCTCCGTCCTTCCTTCAAATTGTCTCTCCCTCAACATCCTTAATAAAGAGGCACTAATCTCGAAGTTGTTTGCCTCCACCCTTGGTCTTGCCAACCCATCATAATGTTCCCTAGGTTGAGGCTCAAAATATTCCCTCATTGGCCTTCCATGGTACACACGTTGAGGTTCTTCCATATGTGGAGGAGGAGGGATGTATTCTTCTTGGATTTGTTGAGGGTGAGGATATTGGTAAGGTGGAGGGTAAGGGTGTTGAGGTGGTGGATATTGATGAGGTTGAGGTGGTGGATAGTAGGCTTGTTGTGGAGGTGGATAAGGGTAAGGATAGTATCCTTGATATGGAAGGTGGTTTTGAGGTGGATATTGTGGATTGGGATTATGGAGATTTGGTGGAGGGTTTGGAGGTGGATTCCCTCCAACTTGGTTTGCAACTTGGTTGTTCTCTCTTTGAGGATCATCATCTCCATTTGGTGGAGGATTCATCTCTTCAATGTTCTCCATCTCAAAATGCTCTACGACTCTTTGATGGTTTCTACCTCGATTTCTTCTCCTTGCGTGTGCCTCGATCTCAAGATCCAATGGTTCCAAATTTCCTCCACGAGGTCTTGTGATCATACACCTACAAAAGACAAGTATCAAAGCCCACAAAGAGAAACGAAAAACAAGATAACGAAAAAAAAAATGCTACTATCAATAACACTCAACAAACTCTAAGTTTCACTAATAACACTCGCTTAAATCCCCGGCAGCGGCGCCATTTACTTGTTCGTATTTTTTGGATAAGTTTTCTTCATGTATCTTCCCGGGTATGGAAGTGGCTCATATGTAATGGGCACCCCCCATTTATCACAAGGTACCTCAAGCTTCTTCTTCTTCAAATCTTTTGCAATTCTCCACTTTGGAATTCTTGGAGCAACCTCTCCACTTCCAACTTTCTCTATCCTCTTCTTTTCCTCTTCCTCCCTTTCTTTTGCCTTCAACACTTCACCATCTTCCAATTCAATTGAAGAAACTTCATAATGTTCACCACTTGAAATTGTAATAGCATTACAATGCTCACGTGGGTTTACCTCGGTGTTTGATGGCAATTTACCCTTTGTATGTTGAGATCCGATGGAAGTTGCCAATTGTCCCAATTGGAATTCCATTGATTTTTGATTACTCATAAGTTGGCTAATCATGGATTCCATTGATTTTTGGTTACTCGTGAGTTGGGCAAGCATCGAGTCGGTAGATTTTTGGTTACTCATGAGTTGGGCAAGAATGGAGTCGGATGCTTCGGATTTCTTCTCACTTGTCTCCATTCTCTTCATGAGGAGTGCAAGAAGCTCATCCGTGGAGGACTTCCCTTCTCCACTTGGGAGTTTTGCTCCGGGATCAAATCCGGGAGGATATTGAATAGCACCCTTAGGATTGGCGTATGACAAATTGTCATTCCTCCGAAAATTCGGGTTTAGAGGAGCTTGGTATTGAGGGGATGGTCCCCCTTGTCCTTGAGATGATGAAGATTGCCCTTGGAATCGGTTTTGAGGAGGTTCTTGATATCCTTGACCACGATTTTGATATGGTGGTTGGCCTTGATATTGTCGGTTCCCTTGAAAATTTTGTGGATATCCTTGTTGACCCATGTATTGCACTTCTTCCATATGTCCCATTTGAGGATCTTCTTGCACAAAGGATAAATGATTATCTCTTGTTTGAGATAAAACATTTACCTTTTCAATGAGTGTAGTCATCATTGCTCTTATGCTATCATTAACATCCACTTGGGCTACCCGATTTTGTGCTCCACGGTCTACTCTCATCTTGAAAGTATTGCTTGATATCCCCTCTATTATGTCATTGATCTCTTCCACCGATTTCATCCAAATTGAACCCCCCACACAAGCATCAATGTGGTGTTGATCTTCCAATCGTAACCCACCAATGAACCAACATGTTGTTTGTTCTATTGGGAAACCATGATGGGGGCATGTGATGAGAAGACTCGTAAACCTTTCCCATGCTTCTTTGATTCCCTCATTTGGACCTTGTTGGAACGTAGAGATCTTTTGCTTGACTTCCATCGTCTTTGAAGGAGGGTAGTACTTCAATAGAAATCTCTTCTTCAACTCTTCCCACGTCCTCACTTCTCCGGCGGGAATGCTTGATTGTAGCCAAGCTTTTGCTTTCCCCGACAATGTAAATGGAAATAGCCTCATCTTTTTAGCATCTTCCGACACTCCATTTTGCTTGAGAGTATCGGCTATCTACAAGAATTGAGCAAGATGTTCATTCGGGTCTTCCTCAAATCCTTCCTCCGTCCTTCCTTCAAATTGTCTCTCCCTCAACATCCTTAATAAAGAGGCACTAATCTCGAAGTTGTTTGCCTCCACCCTTGGTCTTGCCAACCCATCATAATGTTCCCTAGGTTGAGGCTCAAAATATTCCCTCATTGGCCTTCCATGGTACACACGTTGAGGTTCTTCCATATGTGGAGGAGGAGGGATGTATTCTTCTTGGATTTGTTGAGGGTGAGGATATTGGTAAGGTGGAGGGTAAGGGTGTTGAGGTGGTGGATATTGATGAGGTTGAGGTGGTGGATAGTAGGCTTGTTGTGGAGGTGGATAAGGGTAAGGATAGTATCCTTGATATGGAAGGTGGTTTTGAGGTGGATATTGTGGATTGGGATTATGGAGATTTGGTGGAGGGTTTGGAGGTGGATTCCCTCCAACTTGGTTTGCAACTTGGTTGTTCTCTCTTTGAGGATCATCATCTCCATTTGGTGGAGGATTCATCTCTTCAATGTTCTCCATCTCAAAATGCTCTACGACTCTTTGATGGTTTCTACCTCGATTTCTTCTCCTTGCGTGTGCCTCGATCTCAAGATCCAATGGTTCCAAATTTCCTCCACGAGGTCTTGTGATCATACACCTACAAAAGACAAGTATCAAAGCCCACAAAGAGAAACGAAAAACAAGATAACGAAAAAAAAAAATGCTACTATCAATAACACTCAACAAACTCTAAGTTTCACTAATAACACTCGCTTAAATCCCTGGCAGCGGCGCCATTTACTTGTTTGTATTTTTGGATAAGTTTTTTCCAAGTATATATTTTCGTTCCAAGGACTTAATTGAGTGTCAATGAATCCCTAAAGTTGCAAGTTTTCATGCTATTGTAGTAACTAAACGTGTTTGTTGGATTTTCGGGAATTAAAACTCAAGTATTAAACTAAATTAACCAAGATAAACAAGAAATAGACAAAAGTAATAATAAGCTATCTAACTTTCGAGAGAAAGTGCAAGAGAAGGGTATTGCCTCGGGTGCTTCCGTTTTGTGGGTAATTCAATGAGTTAACGAATCAATTGCATGAATGAACCTATAAAAATGGGATAAGCTAAAGGCTATCACTCGTGTGTGTAGACCAATCCCTTGTGAGGCTTAGGTGAACACGTGCATCGATTAGCAATTATATAGTCTAATCAATACCATAAGCTCCTAAGATAGTGTCTCATAAACACGTTCAACACGGTTACTAATGTGTATGAGATGCCCTTTCACTAATCTAATAGACGACCTCTAATCGACTAGTGTCTAGTGTCGTCGATCTAAGCAATCAACCCCCGGTCGGTGTAGCTAATTACTATGTTAATTCTAATTGATTAATTCAAGCTCATACACACACTCTTAATCATGCAACCCAATACGGTCGTTGAAGTCGACAAAACTAACAATGCTAGCTAATAGGGTGAATTAATCAATTGAATCATGAAAATTACAACACTAGAAACATATACACCCAATTCCTAAGCTAATCATGCAATTAATCTATAATTACACTAAACACCCATCAAAACATTCACACCCAAGGCAATAAGAGTTTAGCCCATGGTTCTAGAAGAGAATTCCATGATTAAAGCAACTAATAACATAAAACTCATAGTAGAATAACAAGAGATTGAAGAAATTAAGAAAATACCAAAATAAATTGCAAAATAGATTAATATCACCTTGATCATGAAAATGTAGCTACAAAACGATGTAATAGACGATGCCCGATGATAATCGTAGCTTGATTTGAAGTAAAAACCACTAATCTATCTAATTTAATGAAGAATCTAAACTAAAAATGAAGAACACCTACAACTATGTGAATGTGTGTGTTGAATTGCTTGTAAAAGGAGTAAGAGACCCCTTTCTAAAACTCAAATTTGGTCTATTTATAGTTGGGGTAGAAGTCTTGAATTAATTTTGCAATTAGGCCCTTGAAATATGGAGAAAATGGGCCAAAAACCCCGAAAATGATGTGACCCGGCCGGGTGGCTCCCACCCGGGCATGCCACCCGGCCAAAATTCGAAGCAAACAAGATTTCAGCCTTGCCCGGGTCGAAACCACCCGGCCGGGTGGGTTTCACCCGGGCGAAACTTGAACCTCCTAAAAATCTGCCCTTGCCCGGGTCGTTTCTACCCGGGTATGCTTTTTCGTCTCTTCGTATCTCGAGCTTCCGACCTCCGATTGACTCGATTCTTTTTTTCATTCCACTCCGTTTTTCGAGACGAATCCAACCGTGCACTCCTCTTCCTGATACAGTAAAGTATGGTTGGTGTTTTGCTCCAAATTCCATCGTATTTCCTACAAACTCGACAAAACACAACCTTTCTCTCATTTCGGCTTAAAAAATCATATTCAATGTATAATTAAATAAAATCAACATCAAATGAGCTTCAAATATGCATCTAAATAGTGTAAATTCCACCCGAATCAGGACCCCGAGGGGAAGCCAGAGGATAACAGAAGAGATCAGAGGAAGAACACCGAGGATCAGCCACCCCCTCCCCAAAAGAGGGGAACTATTCACATGATCATGGGAGGCCCTGCTGATGGGGATTCCTTTAGACAGAGGAAGCAGAGCGTCAGGTCACTGAAGAGTGAGAGGAATATGGAACACCATGAGATAGGGAAGATGACGGAGGGTCCTGATATTCATTTTGGACCAGAAGACGCTGGGGAACCCAGAAAAATCCATAATGACGCATTAGTCATTACCACGGATATAGCAGGGTACGATGTGGCCAGAATTTTTGTAGACACGGGGAGTTCCGCTGATATCATGTTCTTGGAATGTTTCAAGAAGATGGAATTAAATATAAAGCTCAGACCAGTGGAGACCGCTCTCTATGGATTCTCAGGGGGAGCCATTCAACCCCTTGGTTCAGCATTATTACAAGTAGGGTTAGGAGTCGCCCCTAACCGACGTGTGCAAGTGATAGAGTTCCTGATAGTGGGCGTCCCATCTTCGTATAATGTGGTAATGGGAAGACCAAGCTTGAATATCTTTCAGGCAGTGATTTCCACCTTCCACATGAAGATGAAATTCCCTGCCTCGGGGGGTGTGGGAGAGATATGCGGTGACCAATACCAAGCGAGGAAGTGTTACGTAGAATCGTTCAAGATAGCAGACAGGGCCGTGTTCCGAGGGATGGAGAGATTCAAGGGTGAAGACCCTGAATTGAAAAGACAAAAAGTGGGTGAGCTAGTGCAAGAGCAACCCAAGGCTAAAGCAGATGAGGAGTTAATGAGCATCGAGCTTTATCCAGGAAAGAAGGGATTCACAACCAGGATAGGTACACACATGAACCCTGAGCTCCAAGAAAAGATGATACACACCCTTCAGGAAATGCGGATATCTTCGCCTTCACGGCGATGGACATGACGGGTATCCCTCCAGAGATAGCGATGCACCACCTTAATGTAGACCCAGAGCTAGGCCAGTGAAGCAGAAGTTAAGGAATTTTGGTAAGGAGAAGAACCTAATTGTGAAAGAGGAAATTGATAAACTGTTGAGTGCAGGGCATGCGAAGAGAGTACAGTTCCCTGAGTGGCTCTCGAATGCAGTGCTGGTGTCCAAAGGAGCCGGCAAATGGAGGATGTGTATTGACTTTAGAGATCTGAATAAAGCATGTCCTAAGGATCACTATCCCCTGCCTAGAATTGATCAATTGGTAGATGCCACGTCCGGATTTGAACTGCTTAGCATGATGGACGCATATCAGGGGTACCATCAAATCCAACTGAATCCCCTTGATATACCAAAGGTATGTTTTATTGCGACATGTGGTACTTTCGGTTATGTACGTATGCCTTTTGGACTGATAAATGCAGGAGCCACCTATCAAAGAATGGTAGACTCGGTGTTCCGAGGACAGATAGGGAGAAACATGGAGATTTATGTGGACGATATGCTAGCTAAGAGTGTCAAAGCAGAGGAACACATTAACGACCTGAAGGAGATATTTCAGGTAATTAGAGAAAATGGTATTAAATTAAATCCAGCTAAATGTTCTTTTGGAGTAGGGTCAGGAAAATTCCTGGGATATATGGTCCTCGACATGCAACCTCCTCGAAACCTGAAAGAATTGCAGACCCTGAACGGCAGAATCGCAGCTCTTAGCAGATTCATAGCAAGGTCCGCAGAGAAGAGCCACCACTTCTTCAGAACGTTAAGGAAGGGGTCGAGGTTCGAATGGGATGAGCAATGTCAAAAAGCTTTCGAAGAATTGAACCTCCATCTGGAACAGCTTCCGAAGCTAACCAAGCCCACTCAGGGAGACGTCTTACTTTTATACCTCTCAGTAGGGGAACATTCCCTGAGTACAGCCCTGATGAAAGAGGAAGGTTCCGCACAACAACCTATATACTATGTGAGCAAGGTCATCCAAGGGGCAGAGATCAGATATTCAGAGGTGGAGAAGGCAGCCCTGGCGGTGGTGATAACGGCTAGGCGACTACGCCCCTACTTCCTGTCCTATAAAGTTATGGTGCGAACTAATTTCCCTTTGAAGCAGACACTAGGGAGAGCAGACTTATAAGGAAGAATGGTCAGATGGGCAGTGGAATTACAGGAGTACGATATTGATTACGAACCAAGGAGGGCTATCAAGGCCCAAGCTTTAGCAGACTTTATTCAAGAGTCTACCAGAATGGATGAGGAACAAGGCTGGAAGGTATATGTTGACGGTTCAGCATCCGCTGTAGGATGTGGGGCAGGGATAGTGTTGGTTAATCCTGATGGCCAAGAAGTACAGGTAGCCGTTAAGTTCCGGTTCTCAACCTCAAACAATGGTGCAGAATATGAAGCCCTGATTAGAGGAGCTAACATGGCAGCAGAGTTAGGGGCACAAAAAGTCACCCTGTACTCTGATTCACAGCTGGTAGTGCAACAGGTCATGGGGGAGTACCTCGCCAAAGATGAGAGGATGATCGCCTATTTAGAACAGGTAAAGAAATTAAAGAATAAATTCCATACTTTTGAAGTGATACAGGTGCCGAGAGAAGAGAATGTGAAAGCAGATGGACTGTCTAAACTAGCTAGTTCCACTGAATTCGAGGGAGACGGAAAGGTAACCCTGTTAGTGGCAGATCAATTAGCTACGGAAACCCTGATCGGAGAGATAACAACAGGGGATGACTGGAGGAAAGAAATATGGGAAGAGTTGAACAGAGGGCAAATAACCCCAATGTCCAGAGAGGCCAAAGCTTGGAGAAGGAAGTATTGTATCCTAGGAGGCCAATTATACAAGAGATCCTTCACTCAACCCTATTTGAAATGTCTTTCAAGAAGAGAGGCAGAGCTAGTGATCAAGGACATCCATGAAGGTTGCGCATCCAGCCATGAAGGTTACCAGACTATGGTGAAGAAGGTATTTAGAGCAGGTTTTTACTGGCCTAATATAATCAGAGACGCTAGGGAATATGTGAAGAAATGTGAGAAGTGTCAGAAGAACGGACCCTTAATACGAGTACCTGCAGAGGAGATGGGGGTCATGTACTCGCCCTGTCCCTTTGCCAAATGGGGAATAGATCTAGTGGGACCCTTCCCCTTAGCATCTGGAGGAAGAAAATTTCTGATCGTAGCCGTGGATTACTTCAGTAAGTGGGTAGAGGCCGTGCCCTTGGCCAAAATAGAAGAAGATAATGTAATTCTTTTTCTGGCTAGACATATTTGCTGCAGGTTCGGAGTGCCGAGAATCTTGGTTTCCGACAATGGAACACAATTCAATGGAGAGAAGGTAAGGAGATGGTGCGAAAGATGGAACATTGTACAGAGATTCACTTCGGTAGCTCACCCACAAGCTAATGGACAGGTGGAAGTTATAAACAGAATCCTAGTGGATGGCATCCGAACACGATTGGAAGAGGTAGGAGGAAAATGGGTGAAGGAGTTAGACAATGTCCTTTGGTCTTACAGGACCAGCCCTAAACACAGCCACGGGCGAATCTCCCTTCTACTTGGTGTATGGGGCAGCGGCAGTGATACCTCCTGAAGCTAGACTCAAATCGCACCGAATCACCTATTTTGAAAAGAAAAGAAATGAAGAATTGATGAGGGAGGCGCTGGACCTGGTAGATGAAGAGAGGGAGATGGCGAGATTGAAAGCAGAAAGGTACAAGAGTCGGATCAAGGCAGCATACGATCGCAGGGTAATCCCTCGTTCCTTTAAAGCTGGAGATTTAGTCCTTCGGAGAGCAGATGCCTTGAAGAACACTGGAAAGATGGAACCCAATTGGGAAGGTCCGTACAGGGTAATACAGGTACTAAAAGGCGGAGCATACAAGCTCCAAGATATGACAGGAAAAGAAATACTAAGGCCATGGAACGTGTGCCATTTGAAGAGATTTTACGTTTGAAGAAGGTGTTATTCCCCTACCATCTTTCCCTTTGTGAACAATTTTGAATGCTTGTTTCTTACTCGAATAATTGCTTCACCGGCACTCTTTTTCCCTCTACGTGGGTTTCCCTTTGGGGTTTTACCACGGAGAGGTTTTTAATGAGGCCGGCATAGGTTCCCCTTATTTGCCTATGTTGATGAACACTTTTGATCAATGGAGCATTGGTTGTGGAAAATTTCAGTAATTTCCTTTAAATGCATGTTAATATGATGATGAGATGATTCTTATATGCTGATTTTATGATGAAATGTTTCTCATACATTAAATATCGTGTCGAGATAACTGTTAAGGACTCGCATAATAAGTGTTGAGATAATGTACGTGTGTTGAGAGCTAAAACATAACATGATAGAGATACTGCAAGATAAAGAGACTTACACCAACTCATAAAGATTCGAATACGAAATGCTTAGGAACAATTCCTAAAGCTTCTATCCACAATAGCCTCTAAAGCTAGGGGGAGTAGGGGGTATGGTAGCGGAAGATATAATTAACCTGCCAATAATCCCTAAGAACTCTCACGAGTATAAACAACTCTTACGAGTATAAACAACTTCAGGGAGAGTATAATCCCTAAGAACTCTCACGAGTATAAACAACTCTTACGAGTATAAACAACTTCAGGGAGAGTATAATCCCTAAGAACTCTCACGAGTATAAACAACTCTTATGAGTATAAACAACTTCAGGGAGAGTATAATCCCTAAGAACTCTTACGAGTATAAACAACTCTTACGAGTATAAACAACTTCAGGGAGAGTATAATCCCTAAGAACTCTTACGAGTATAAACAACTCTTACGAGTATAAACAACTTTTGGGAGAGTATAATCCCTAAATATTCTAACTTTTGGGAGAGTATAATCCCTACGAATTCTAACTTTTGGGAGAGTATAATCCCTAAATATTCTAACTTTTGGGAGAGTATAATCCCTAAATATTTTAACTTTTGGGAGAGTATAATCCCTAAATATTCTAACTTTTGGGAGAGTATAATCCCTACGAATTCTAACTTTTGGGAGAGTATAATCCCTAAATATTTTAACTTTTGGGAGAGTATAATCCCTAAAAACTCTAACTCTAAGAGAGAAACTAGAAGCATTATCAAGTCACCAAGTAAGTACAGGAACATAAACCCTATATTCTCATTTAAGATTTTTCTATGAGCTTTAGAGCCTTTACGTGTCAAGTAGATGCTGAAAACATGCTAAATTCATAAGTAAAGAAAGAGCAGGACAGGTATTACATCATATAGCAGAGATAGATATATATATATATATACATGCCAAGTGATAATGTGCAGGTACGATAGTAAGGAGAAAATAAAACAGAAATATCCCAGACCAAGGGCACCATGACTTGGCCCTCCACAGAAAAACGCAGGAGTGTGGAGTCTCCTGAAAATACCAAAAGGGGCCTTAGAGGCCTTAACAAAAATAAAAGTGTTTTAAAAGTACCGAAATGTTATCAGAGAAATAGAGTTATGAAGAGAAGTGAAGATCATTCTTCCCCTCAAGACCTTCTCCTGCTTCATTCACTTGTCCACTGGAACCACCCCCCTCCGCTTTCTCCTCTAGGACGCCAGCTGCCACAGTTGCCACAGGATCAGGGTTAGCCACGTGGATGAGGAAGGTCAAGTCTTTTGCGGGCACTAGATCGTCCAACTTCAGGGCAGTTTCTTTCAGCTCCAAGATTGCCTTCCTCATCCCAGGTAACCACCAGGGAGTGTTGATATCCTCCTTAGCATCTCCAGGGAACTTAGGGGGAGTCTCCAATGAATCCAACCGAAGGGCACGAGTGTACTGACCATTAAATCCTAGAGCGGAGTGTTCGGCCACGGCATTGGAGAACCCATGATCAATGAAATGGGGAATATATGCACCCATTGCCCCCAAGAAGCTGCTACTCTGAAGAAAGGCTTCCAACCACTCCTGATGTAAGGTACCTAGAAATTTCTGACCCATGGTGGAGGTAAAAAGAGAATCTATGCATAATTTCATCCCAGCCAAAGGAAGAGTAACCTCCAAGCGTTCAACCCGCTCGCCAAACTCAGTCTTTAATGAAGAAACCTCTTCCGAGAGCTTCACCTTCTCAGCTTGAAGCCTCTTCTGTGTCTGGAGGGACTCTCGTAGCTCCCCTTCCAGAATCTCCTTCTTCACTTTCTCCAACTCCACCTGGCTCTGGAGATCATCCACTAGCTGAAGGGACTGGAGAGCTCGTTCGGATACATCGGAAAATAGAAGACCAAACTGCACAAGAAACAATTTAAAGAAGTAAGACGTATATACTTTTTCCTATTAATTGTTTAGAAGTATATCTGTATTAAGAATCTACCTGAGTGAAACTGTGGGCGACATGCACAACTCGCTCTTCTGAGGATAGAACATTAAGGGCCTCGGTGGCAGGGGTCGGAGTGTGACGCTCTATGAAACCCATGAGGTGATCAACATTAATCTCACCAAGAGCATTGGGAGCGACATTGGGCAGAGAGGACTTAATCTTGGACTTCTTCTTTTTAGAGGCATCGGAAGCAGGGGGCAGTGAGGAAACCATAGCTTTCTCAGTGGAAGATGTGGTACGCTTAGCAACTGACCCAGTGGAAGGTTTTACTGGGGAGGGAGGAATAGGGGCCTTTGAGGAGCTTTCAGGGGCCGGAGACTTAGCAACCATCGAGAGAGGAGTGGCATCACGGGAAATTTGAGTTAACCAACTCATAGCTGCACAAAGAAATATGAAAAGATGTTAACAATCACAGCAGATTAAGCCTTGAGGACAATACCAAGAGAAAAGAAATGGTATTACCATCGTCGGGACCTAGGGGATAATCGGGGCGACCAAAACCGAAATGAGATAGGGCTCTAGGGTTCTTACAAATACTCATCACATCAAAAAAGCCATGGGCAGAGACATTATCATTTAAATGGTTCATCACATCCAAGTTCAGAGAGGAACAAACAGAAAGAGGAGGACGGGGCACCCCAGGGTTCTCATAAATCCACCCTTCGTGAGGAAAATCCCAAGGAGCGGGGTTTGTAACAAAAAAGTAATAGTCCTTCCAGACCTGAACTCCTTCATGGAGCTTTTCCATGAATTTCCCGGCCCTGGAAGGACGGCCAGAGGTATAAAAGAACCCATCTGCGAACTTACACATATATTGAGTTAGGAAAAGTTGGGCTGAAGGTTCGCCACCGTTCCCCTTCATCAAAATGTAGAAACCTAGCATCGCTCGGATAACATTGGGGGTGAATTGATTAAGGGGTATGCGAAGGTAGGTAGAAATTTCGGAAAAGTAGGGATGGATCGGAAAGCGGAGGCCCGCTTTTAGTTGAGCCTCCCAGAAGGCCAGGGTGTTAGGACCTGGGAAATTGGGGCGTTCCTTTCTATGGGCTGCCCTAACGATGTAATCGGTGGGAAAGATTCCTGAGCGGAGGAAGGCGGCAACACGCTCAGGAGGGAGTATGGAAGAACCAGAGATTTTATTTTTCAAAGCAGGGTCAGTTATGGGGAATATGGAGAGTGAGTTGGAAGTTGAACTTTCCATGGATATTGAGTCCGATGAGTTTCGAGTGGAAGATGACATGAGGTTACAGTAAAAGAAAAGACGAGGAAGAAGAAGAGATACCTGAAGCGAGGTCGGTTTCGAAGGTGATGAACTGATCGATAGACGTGCGCGAAGAGGTTAATTGTAGAAATGGAAATGAGAGTGAAAAGGAGTGGATAAGTTTGAAAGGAAAGAAAGGAGGAGTTTTTTACGAAGTGAATATAATTTTTGAAATGGTTGTGAAGAAGAGAGAGAGAGGGAAAAGTCGAGGAGAATTAAATGCCCCCCAATGAAAGGGCGTGTGACTGGAAGGAGGCGGCTTGATGTTTCCTCTCGGGCAGAATGCTTGGTCACAGATTTCGAAAGTAGGTTTGCGTGTGGAAGCGGAAAGGGCATGATGGTTTCAGATGATCATTAAGGATCGAATATTTCTTGTTTTAAGGGAAGTATGAAGAAGGAAGGATTAAAGGAATGTATTATTTCTTTTATAATTTATTATTTTCCTACTCTCTTAAAATTATCCTTTTTACGAGAGTAGGGGGGAGTGGTTGATGTAGATAAATATGTCGCTCTCGGAAAAGTCGACACGTGAAAACGGGATAAATTATGATAGTCTTAATTAGGTCAATAGGCTTGAAGGATTGGATTAATACACCCCTGGGCTTCTAAAGGGAAAGAAGATTGGTTGGGCCTTTGGCCCACATTCGAAGGATAATATCCTTTGGGCCTAAGGATAGGGCCCAAAGGGGAACGCATGGTATGAATTAATCTTTCCTAACTAAGTCAAAAGAATGGGTCAGTCCATGAAGATAGGAGGTGATACGTTGACGGACCAAATCCTCAGGGACTTGGGGCCGGATTTACAGGAATGGGTGAGCAAATCTAGGAAGAAAGAGTCTTTCTCTCTCCTGAGAGGGGGATCAGGTATATAAGCAGGTTATTTCTATATTCTTATTTACGTTTTACATAATACATATACATCCTTACGAAATACACACTGATTTAAGAAGAAGCACCACTGTATTCGCCGGAATTTCCCTAGAGATATAGGGAAATTCCTCTTTGATTCTCCTAAAATCGATTCTGACTTGAGCGTCGGAGCTTCCACGCCAGAGCCCCCCTCCGGCGTACTTTTGCAGGTCATTTTCGGATTCCCAAGGAGATTTACTTGAAGATTGCCAAAGATAACCGAGTGATTTGATTCGTGATTAGCAGTGCTCGTAGAGGAACGACTGATATCTAAAGGCGTTCTTTTTCGACGCATCAAGTTCCAACAATACTATTATAAATAATTTCCTTGGAAAATCATGATATAATATGATGGAGGGAACTAGTCTAATGGAATAGACTTGAAACTTAGAAACGTGCTCCTCTTTAGATCTCAGGTTCAAAATCTCAAATAATTTTTAAGGCTCTAATTCATAAAGAGCTTTGTTCTTGCTATAATCGGGCACTTACAAGTGAACGGTGGAACTGATCCTCCAAATTAATCGATAAAAATGGTACAAACAGTGACGGATCCAGACATTTTGTATAGAGGGCCGACCCAAAATAAGTGACAATGTCAAAAATAAAATGATATTATGAGTATATTAATTTTTAGGTGATATTATGATATTATGTTTTATCGATTTATATTAACCCAAAAATATATATATGAAGGTGAATTATTGTTATATACGGAGTATATTAATAAACATGTTACATACAAAATATATATTAAAGATATATTATATTTATATGTATAATATATATAAAAAATTAAATAAGAAAAGGTTGAATTTCTATGTTTTTTTTTGTTGATTCATACATTTTTGTATTTTTTTTTTTGAAGTCTCGGGTATTCGGTCTTGGATCGACTAATCCCGGGGACCACCTAGAGAGGAGCATACTCCTAAGTCCCAAGTCTACACCACTAGACCAATTTCTTGGGGTTCATACATTTTTGTATTTTAATTGTACTACTAGTTTTTTTTTTTTAGTCTTTAAAAATATCGTCAAATTTATTTTTCATGAATAAAACTTTTCTATTGTTTTATATTAGGTTGAATGCTTGTTTTAAATTTGTTTGATTTTGTCTATATAATTAACAGAAATTAATATACAAGAATTAATTCTCAACTTCTCTACAAGTTGTCCACACGTCAAGAATTAATTCTCAACTTCTCTACAAGTTGTCCACACGTCCTGGGTTCAATTTCTGGTGAACGCAACTCCACCAATTTAAACCCTTCCAATACCCTTTTCAAATTTCTACAACAAACACCAAAGAGCATACATCTGTGGACTCATCCCTAAAAATAAGTCAAACTCATAAACTTATGCAAACACGTTAACAACAAAAAAAAAATTGCGTACCTCTGAATGAAACAATCATCATAATTTTCACACTTGAATGAAAGAAAAAAAAATATATACTCCGTATAATAAAATATAAGAATGAAACAATCATCATAATTTTCACACTTGATTGAAAAAAAAAAGAAAGAGAAATCAGTTTGAAATCATCATAATTTTCACACTTGATTGAAAGAAAAAAAAACATATATAAGTAAAATATAAGAGAAATCAGTTTGACAAAAAAAAGTACGAGAAGTTTGTTACTTTCATTGAAACAGACAAATATTGTGAGGGTGAAAGATTTATGAGAGAATTTCCTTTTATTTTATACATATGTGCAAACAATTTTAAAACGGATAAATAATGTAAGTGTGTGCAGTTGTGACTTGTGAGAAGGAGTTGTGAGAAGGAAGAAGTAGTTAGATACGGAACTATAACAATTTCCACGTTCGATTCGATTATGGGGTGGGCCCAGAATTTTTTGCAACCACTGTTGGTTAAAAGGTACGATGTATAAAGCAAAAAAATTGAAACACCGGAAGGAACAGTAAACAGAAAATGGTAGAATTTGCTCTCGGAGTCGGAACCCTCACCCTCCTATCACTCCTAGTCGCTTCCATTTTCTGGATTTTCAGATCCAAAACGGAGGCGCCGCCGCTTCCCCCGGGTCCCCGCGGCCTTCCAATTTTGGGATACCTTCCATTTCTAAACCTCAATTTACACCACCAATTCACTCAACTCGCTCACAAATACGGCCCGATTTACAAGCTCTGGCTCGGTTCCAAGCTCTGCGTCGTCATCAACTCCCCTTCACTCATTAAAGAGGTGGTTCGTGACCAGGACTCGATCTTCGCGAATCGGGATCCACTTGCGGCGGCGATTGCCGCCCACGGCGGCGCCGTTATCTTCTGGTCGCCGAGCGGAGCCTACTGGAGAGACATGAGGAAACTGTTCGTGCGCGAGATGATGAGCAAAAAAAATCTGGAGGCTTCGCACGCGCTGCGCGTGGATGAAGTGAGGAAACTTGTGCAGGATTTGAATTCTAAGATCGGAGAGAGGATCGAGATCGGTGAACTGATTTTTGTGACGGAGTTGCGTGTGTTAATGGCGTTGATTTTTGGTGGGAGGATTGAAGAGGAGGAGAGAGAAAGGGTGGAAACTGAGTTTCGTGTGATGGTGACGAAATTTATGGATCTGATGGGAAGGGCTAATGTTTCTGATTTTATTCCTGGTTTGGGGAAGTTTGATCTTCAGGGGATAGCCAGAGAGATGAAGGGTGTTGTTCATGTGATTGAACAAATTCTTGATTCTCTTATTCATAAAAGAATGAATTCAGAAAACAGGAAGAAGGATTTTCTGGAAATTCTTCTAGAGCTCAAGGATCAGAAGAAACTTGATGATGGATCATCATTTGGGCTGTTCCACGTAAAGGCCGTCTTGATGGTAAGTGGACATGTATCCTCTCAATTAAACCTATTATTCGATTGTCTATACTACTTAAAGTTGGAGCTCAGTTCGATTACATTGACAATAAAAAAAAATGTGCTCGAGTCTAACGGAATTAAAGGAATTATTTTAAATATTGAGTCGAGCTCGTTAGTAAATAGAGTAATACAAGTAAACTAAGTTTGAGCGTTAACAAACTGAATTCCCGAGTTGCTCTTTTAATGACACGATTTAGTTGTTACCGTCTATATTTTCAAGAAGAGGTAAGATATAAAGTGGATAAATTATAAAAAAAGTATGAGAAGCTTATAAATGTACGAATCAAAATGACAAAATAAGAAGTTTATTAACGGACGGAGGGAGTAACATTCTTTTCACAACTAATAATAAGTTTTTTTTTCAAGTCCATTTGACCGTTGTAATTTGATCAACCTTCCTCGTAATCTTTAGTAGGTGAAAGAAAACATATTAATAAACGTTTTCTTAGATCATTGTTGAATTATTAAATTTGGCATAAATTTATTTTCAATGTACGTAGTGGATTAGGTAACTCCTGGATCATCTTTGTAACACAGGACATTATTGTAGGAGGAACTGATACTTCAGCAACGACGGTCGAATGGGGGATGTCCGAGCTTTTGAGCAACCCTAGCATAATGGCGAAAGTCCAACAAGAACTAACAGACGTCGTTGGAGAACACAACATTGTCGAGGAATCCCACTTGTCCAAACTAGGATATCTAGATGCAGTCGTGAAGGAAACGTTCCGCCTACACCCTCCTCTCCCTCTCATCGTCCCCAGGGTTCCAAGCCAACCCACCACGCTCGGGGGATACTTGATCCCAAAGGGTACAAGAGTCTTCTTGAACATGTGGTCGGTTTGCATGGATCCTCATCTTTGGAAGGAGCCATCCAAGTTTGAGCCCGACAGATTTCTCAACGAGCATGCGGACGTTGAGTATAGTGGCAATAATTTTCAGTATCTTCCATTTGGATCGGGGAGGAGGGTGTGTCCTGGTCTTCCCCTGGCTGAAAGAATGGTGATGTATTTGCTGGCCACACTTGTTCATTCATTCGAGTGGCAATTGCCGGAGGGCGAAGGGCTTGACATGTCGGACAAATTTGGGATTGTGATGAGGAAAAATACACCCTTAATTGCCATTCCATACCAAAGATTGTCTGATTTGAACTTATATGCATAATTGTAACAGTCCTGAAATCTCGAGCAAGTTATTTATTATAGATAAAACATCATTTATATTAGATCTTTCTTCTAAAATTCCTATGATAATTCTAAGATACAGTACATGAAAAAACATTAAAGATGTCTTCAAAGGGAAATGTCACAACTACTTAGCTATATGCTTAACCAATTCCTTCAAAGAAGCCTCAGAACTCAATGGATAACCACCCTTAAATATCTCCCTAAGACCAACTGCTCGATCATGAACTTCGCCATCATCCGTCAACGTCTCGATTCCCTGCATTATGTCGAGCTTCCTCACCATCTTCGATAATTCATCGCCACTCGAAACCATGTGCCCTGCTTTCAGATACTCGACCACCAATTTCGCATTGTAAAACTGGTCTCCCCTAATAGGCCAAGCCAAAATCGGGACTCCACAACCAATCGCCTCAAGCGTAGAATTCCATCCACAGTGCGACAAAAACCCTCCAGTCGAAGGGTGACTCAAAATCGACAACTGTGGGGCCCACCCCTTTATAATAAGGCCTCTCTTCCCAACTCTTTCTTCCAACCCATGAGGTAAATAGCCTTCTTCTTTAGAATTCGAACCCGGCTTGCCCCCAAAGTTGGCGGGTGGGCCGGGTTTTCCAGCTCCGGGTTGGATCACCCATATAAACGGTCGGGTCGATTCGGCCAATGCTTCTGCTAACTGATCATACTCTTCCAAAGTCGGCCCAACCTCACTACCGAACGACACATAGATAACGGATCGACTCGGGTTCGAATCCAGCCATTGGATAACCTCATTCTCCGTGTAATTGGATTCACGATTCGGTCTACTATCTTTACCCGGCAACAAAGGTCCAACCCCGAATACGGGTTTTTCGATTTGACCCGAAAGGTACTCGAGAAACGGGCCTTCAAGATCATCACACGTGTTGATTAACAGAGCAGCTGAGCCCTCAGCCTCATCCATCCACCGTGGCGGTTGCCCCGGTTTAGGTGGGCCGAAGTTCATCCCACCCGGCCTACCGCCTCCACCATCCCGCCTTTTAATATCGGAATAGCTCAAGGCCATGCTCTCCGGCAGACCGGGTAATATTCGTGTCTCATTGGGCCCCATATCGTCCACGTGTGCTTTCCATGCAGCATACTCCATAGCAGTAGCACAAGCGCCAGAGGTGAAGAAGGATACAATGGGAATGTTTGCTTTCTTGAAAATGTATTTGCTCCAGCTCATCATCACGTCGATTACAACGCATCCAGGTCGAGCATTGCTGTACCTGCAGAAATAATTTTGTCTCATCTAAAAGTCTGAACTTGTAAAGAGGTATAAAATCAATTCATTTATATTAATTCTCTAACAGTACCTCTCAGTGAGGAACGATTGAATCCCGAGCCCCAACTGCTGGTGGTGGTGGTGGTGGACTGGTGGCGCGGCCTCTGAAGGCGGCGGAGGGGGCGACGACGACGAATAGGATGCAGGAATTTGGTGCACCTCGATTAAAGGGTGTTGAGAGAGATGAGAAGGAATGGAGGAGGAGAGATGAGAAGGGATGATCAAAATGGATTTGCAGTTGTAAGAAGACAAGTGTTTGCAGAGCTCTGTACATGGATTGAGATGGCCCTGTCCGAAAAATGGCAGCACTAAGATATCACCAACACTTTCCATCCTTAATCTTGATTATCTTCAATCTTAAAGTTGTAATTACATATATAGAGAGAGAGTAGGAAAGACGAAAGAGAGCAGAATAAATAAATTGGTGAGACTTGGTTGGGAAGGAAAGCATCCGAAAGAAGAAAGGAAGAGTGCAATCAAAGATAAATAATGATAGCAAAGTAGTGTTGCCATAAACAAGTAATTGGAGGTCGGCCCCAAGTAAATTGAATGCATTAGCAAACTCACTTTTTTTTTTTTTTTTTTTTTTTTAAAGAATAGACTAATTCAGTAATTTGGGATCTTAATTAAAGCAATGTATAGGTTAAAATCATTTACTCCCTCCTATTTCACATACTAGATGACTCTCCGCGTATTACGCGGTATATTGATAAAAGTTACAAAATAATATTCAAAATAGTATAATTCATATTTTAAAAGATACACTTATAAAATTTCATAGGTAAAATTACTTTTCATGATTTAAAATTTTATTATATAATTTTTTATTTTGAATATTTTTTTTTTAGGTATAATTAGTATGATAAAATTTATTTTATCAATTAATTTATAATATATATTCAATTAATGATAAAATTATATACAAATGAATTTATCTTATTAATTAATTAAATTGATATATTCTATAAAATGTATAAATATATTTTTAGACAAAAGAACATAAAAGAGAACTTAATCAAATTAATCAAAATAAGATATTAATTGATTTTAATTTTAATTTAGGTAAGACTTTCCATTTTAATACCAATGACATAGTATGTATTAACCAATAATTTAATTACACATTAAATTTTTAAAAAATCAATTTAATCTCCATGCGACACGTCATCACATTTAATCATATGATGACATGTGGTAAAATTAAACTCTCTATTAGTATATATGGGTGATATTAAGAAAATTATTGATTTCTTTTACCCTTAAATAAGGTTTACATTTATATACACTTGAATGCCCATGTACACTTAAGTTGATCATTGACCGATCGAAGGTTAAAGGTTTTTTTTTTAAATGTAACACAGTTTTTAATAAAGAGGGTAAGTCAATATAATAAAAAAGTGCAACACAATATTTATTAAAAAGTACAAGTCATTATAACTGAAAAGTGCAACACAATATTAATGAAAAATGTAAGTTATATTAATGAAAATTGTAAGTTATTATAACTAAAAAGTGCAATACAATATTTATTAAAAAATATACTCCATCCATCCATGAAATGTAGTCTCATTTATCTTATATTCTTTGTCCACCAAATGTAGTCTCATACACTTTATGAAAAATCATCACTTAATTACTCAATTTGCCATTAACTTTATTCACAAACAATCATTTTATTCACAATGGACCCCACAATACCCTATAATACCCTTACTTTATCTATATTTTTCTTAAAATTTGTGCCCCACCGCAATGGTACTACATTTGGTGGATGGAGGGAGGGGGTAAGTCACTATAAATAAAAATATTATTGTACATTGTAACAATTGAAAAGTGCAACACCATTTACCAAAAAATGTGTAAATCATTGAAAAGTTCAACACAAAAAATTGTAAAAAAAGTCAACAACTAACAGTAAAAAGTCAACAGTTAACCGTCAAAAGTCAACGATCAACAGTTGATCGTCAATGAACAACTCAGGTGCACACAAGACTAACCACTTAATTAATGTTTATATCTCTTATTTTAAAAAAAAAATACATTTATCTGAGTATATATTAAGTTTAAATATAAATTTGAAAGACATACAATTAATTTGCATTAAAAAATGTAAAACGTCATTAAATTTATAAAAAAAGAGCTATTCTTATGTAAAATATATCATACATGTATTCCATACTAATTACAACAAGCTAAAACCCTAATCCCATTTAGCTCAAAAGTTAAATTAAGATAATTAAAAAAAAAATCGTGGGTCATAAGCCCGAATTCAGGTTGCCCAAAAAATTTGCGGATCGCAAGTAGGTGGTTTACTACATGACCAAAATATTGTTACTACAAGGTCAAAAAATTACCACTACAAGGCAAAAAATTTAATATTACATGTCAAAACATTCTGACAAATTCATCCAAAAAAAATTAATTGTCCAGAATATTTTGGACATTTAGTAATACACTTTTGAATTTGTAGTTATAAAATTTTTGTATTGTAGTAACATTGTTTTAGTCATATAGTAGTCGAATAAGTTAGAATTGTTTTAGTAATTTTGCTAAATAAAAAAAAAGTGTCCAGAATGTTTTTGAACTTGCAGTAATACACTTTTCGTCTTGTAGTAACAAAATTTAGGTTTTGTAGTAACATAGTTTTGATCATGTAGTAAAATAATATTTGAGAATGAAAATAAATATTTTAATTAAGGTTGACCTGCTTTGACCCGTGTTTAACCCACAAATTTTAACTTAATTTACTTTAATTAGTCAATATTGCATGTATCCAATATTGCACATAAGTTTTTGCCAAAAAAAAAAACTAAAACGACATCTATTATCAATAGGAGTGAATATATGATAGATTAACTTAAGATATATCTCTAACAAGATTTAAAATAAAATTTATACAGAACACACAAAAATACGCTCTTCTATACATATCAAATGATCAAAACACACATTATCTGCTATTTATTGTGAGTTGATCGAGATATCTAAATTTAATTATTGACAACTCAAATAATCAATTTTAAAATTTTAAATCTAAAATGTGAAAAAGAACCTCAAAAGTCAAACCTACCCCGCTACCCGCCAACCCAGGATTAAATGCATGCACATACGTATGCATTGACGACTGAGGGAGTGCCCTCTTGATAAAGTAATTTAATTTAATTTAATTTGTTAGAGTTGGCCGACCTCGAAATTTTGATTTTATAAAAGTAGATTTATCCCCTTATTTTCCCCACCACCAAATAATTATATGAACTTCCAAAAATATTATAAATAGTTTCCTTCGAAAATGGTGAAACATGATTCATTCAAACAAGATCTATTAATACGTGTAACCTATGTAGGATATCTACATTAAAATATGCCTACGGTTCATCTTTTGACACGTTTACTCTAATTTCAAAGAAGCTCCAATTTTATATTGATCGGAATATAAAAAATGTGATAAAAGTAAAAATATTAATTAATATATTTTTAATTTTATTAAAATGATAAAGTAAGTCTATTCTACAAAAAAAAAAAAAAGTCATAAAAGGTAAATAAGTGAAAAAAAAAGTTATTAAAAACCTTTTTTTAGTGTGAAAACTATGGAAAAACAAGGCTATTTGGATACTCAAAATTGATTAATTTTTTTTTAAATGTAATTTTACCGTAATACTTTCGTTAAATAAAATATTGTTACAATATTTAGTTATGGTTATTTTTGTCCTTTTACCAGATTTTGGTTGTGTAGTGACATCGAAAATTAAGGGTGTGCATCGGTCCAAAATCGGATCGGGACCGAAATCAGTTCTAATGTATGGACCAGAGACCAGACCATAATTAATCCGGTCTGGGTTTGGACCAATTTTTATTTTATTTTTTAAGAATTTTTTTCAAGTTTATGGAAGCAAGAACAAGATTGATAATTTGTGTATGGGAATTAAAGTGTTGTCTCTTCATTTGAAATTAATCTACACCAATGTGAATTTTATTTACATTATTATTAATGATCTTTTGACCCAAAAAGTAAATTAAATATGTTTGTTAAATTATATATTTGAAAATATGTAATAGATCTCAACAATCTCACTAATTATTTGATTTTGAAAAATAAATGAGAGTGCATTAGTACAAAAAAATATAAAAAAATTATAAAAATTTTTTTGGTCCGGACCGAAAATTTTCGGTCTTAGACCGGACCGGAAAAACCGGAATCCAAAATTCTAAGGATCGGAGACCGGACCGAAAACTAACCGGTCGGTTCGATTCCGATCCGATCTTTTTTTGTGCACTCCTATCGAAAACTATATGGAACAAACAAATGTACTTATTTTGCTAACGTAAAAGGACAAATCTATTGTTTTGCTAAATTTGATTTCATTGTCCCCTGGAAATGACTTCCTAACGTAAAAGGACAAATGTATTGTTTTGCTAAATTAATTTCACATAATTTATATTCCATCTGTATCATACTTGATGCAGTGTGTACAGATTTTAATTTTAATGCATTAGTAATAGATGGATACAAATTGATTTTTAAAGAAGGTAGTATGATCATTTCTAATAGAGAAGATTTGATTGATGAATAAATTGATTAGGTTCCTTTCTTGTACAACAAGTTCTTTCTTTGTATATAGATTCTTTTCTTGTACAACAAGTTCTTTCTTTGTATATAGATTCTTTTCTTGTACAACAAGTTGTAATTCACCTATATTAATGAGAATATCATACACCGTAAATTACACGGTGATTATTATCATTCTGTCATGGTATCAGCAAATTAAGTGCTGAAAACCCTAGTCCAATTTTTTTTTTCTTTCCCATCCGTTTCTTCCTTCTCCTTCACAATGTCGGATATTGTTCCAACAACACCTAAGGATCCCGATCACATTCCCCTTGCCACTCTGATTCACATGGTTACGATCCGCCTCTCTTCATCAAACTACCTTCTTTGGAAGAGTCAAGTTCTTCCAATGCTTCGATGTGATAATCTCGCAACCTTTGTCGACGGTTCTGGTCCCGAGCCCGAACCTCTGATTAAGTCGTCCGAAGACAAGGACGAACCCAACCCAGCCTATCTTCTCTGGCGCAAACACCACGATCGTGTCCTTTGCCTGCTTCTATCCTCTCTCACGGAAGAAGCTATGTCTGAAGTCGTTGGTCTCTCTAAGGCTCGTGATGTTTGGCTTGCCCTAGAGGCCGCATTCAATCCCTCCTCCCCATCCCACGCTCAACAACTCCGGGATGAACTACAATTCCTCCGTCGTGGTTCGCTTTCCGTCGTCGAGTTCAATAGGAAGTTTACTAATCTCTGTCACCAGCTTGCTGCAATCGGCCACTCAGTTTCTGATGCGGACAAGGCTCGATGGTTCCTTCGCGGACTTGGCCCGCAATTTCGAGCGTTCACTGAGGTTCGCCTAGCCATCGCCCCCTTACCCTCCTTTCGTGATCTGTTGTCTCAGGCCAGAGATCATGAGTTACGCGAGAAAGCTATGGAAGCTTCTGACGCTCAGCCGCCTACTGCTGCCTTTTACGCTAATCGCTCAGGTCATCGCTCGTCGTCTTCCGGTAATCGTACTTCGAATCAGGTCCGCGACGGTGGTCGTGGTCAGGGTGGTCGCGATGGTGGCCATACCTCCAACAGTGGTGGCCGTCCCCAAGGTGGCGGTACTAAGCGTGTGCCTCGCTGCCAAATCTGTCGCGATGCTCATTACGCCACTAATTGCCCGAACAGGTTCTCTCGGGATTATAATTTTCATGATTCCCAGTCCAGATCTGCAAACATTGCCCAGGCGTTTCAAACTCAGTGTACCGTCAATCCCTCATCTGTATCAGATTGGTATGTTGACACTGGTGCCTCGGCTCATATGACGTCCTCCTCCACTACTCTGGATTCCTTTGAACCCTATTCTGGTAATGGTTCAGTCATCGTCGGTAATGGTGACTCTCTTCCCATTTCGCATATTGGTTCTCGTGTTATTAATACCTTGCCCTTATTAGATGTTTTAGTAGTACCTCATATTACTAAAAATTTATTATCTATTAGCAAGTTAACCAATGATTTGCCTGTTGATGTTATGTTCTCTAACAACTCTTTTGTGGTTCAGACTCGGTTGTCAAAGAAAATCCTCGCTCGAGGGACATGTAAGGATGGCCTTTACATTCTAGAGCAGGGCACATCTGCCCTGGTTGCTGCTTTAAATTCTAGTCTATTGAAGTCTTCTTTTGAGTTGTGGCACTCCCGTTTGGGACATGCTTCTATTTCTGTTATTCAGTTGTTAAAAACTTTAGGCCATTTGAGTGTTACTTCTGTTTTGCCTAAGCCGTCACCTTGTACTTCTTGCCAATTGGCTAAGAGTAAAAGGTTACCGTTTGATTTAAACGATAAACGTGCTTTACATGTTTTAGATCTTATACACTGTGATTTATGGGGTCCTTCTCCTGTTTTGTCTGTCGATGGTTTCAGATATTATGCTTTATTTGTGGATGATTTTTCTCGTTTCTCGTGGATTTATCCCTTACGCGCAAAGTCTGAGTTTTTTGATGCTCTCAAACAATTTAATACTTTCGTTTCCACTCAATTTAACTCATCCATTAAAATTTTTCAGAGTGATGGTGGTACTGAATTTACCAACCATCGTGTCCGTGATTTTTTTAATTCATTTGGTATCTTACATAGATTTTCTTGTCCTTACACTCCTCAACAAAATGGTCGAGCTGAGAGAAAACATCGTCACATAACTGAAACTGGTTTATCACTTTTGTTTCACTCTCATACCCCTCTTCCTTTTTGGGTTGATGCCTTCTCTACCGCTGTCTACATTATTAATAGGCTTCCATCTCCTGTTCTTAACAATAAGTCACCATATGAGCTTTTATTCCACTCTCCTCCTTCATATAGCAATTTTAAAGTTTTTGGTTGTTGTGTGTTTCTGTATCTCCGTGATTATGCTCCTCATAAGTTGGCTCCTCGTAGTCATCCTTGCATTTTTCTTGGCTATAGCAGTATTCACAAGGGTTTTCGGTGCTACGATCCTGTTTCTTCGCGCACTTACATTACTCGTCATGCTCAATTCGATGAGACTCTATTTCCTTTCTCTTCTAATACTTTGTCTACATCTCATACTGACTTGGACTTTTCTTGTTTTTTGGATCCTCAGGTTTCTCGATCGACAATCTCGAGTCCTGCCTCTTCACGATCTGTTCCGCACGATCCTCCTTCATCGTCACATGCGTGTTCTTCTCCTACTGAGGTTTGCACGCTCTGCCCTGTTGATTCATCTCATGAGCCAACGCCAATGCTCCATCCCGTTGTTCCCGACCCGATTCAGGTTCCAGTGCTTGATCCTGCCATACCCGCACCCACCGACCCTGCTGGTCATGGCTCTCCTTCCACGGTTCCCGTTCCTCCGGCTAGTCCTCCACCCGCTCCATCCGTTTCACTTCATCCCATGCAAACCCGTGCCAAATCCGGTATCTTTAAACCCAAATATTCGGTTGATATTGCTACCACTAAGCTGCTACATTCCCTGTCTGTCTCCACAGAACCTCGAGGGTTCAAATCTGCCTTAAAGCTTCCACATTGGCATTCTGCCATGCGTGACGAAATGGAGGCTTTACATTCTAATCAGACATGGGATCTTGTCCCTCGTCCGCCTTCTGTCAACATTGTTGGTTCTAAATGGGTTTTTCGTACTAAGTACAAATCTGATGGATCCATTGAGCGATATAAAGCTCGCTTAGTTGCTCAAGGGTTCTCTCAAATTCCAGGTTTTGACTTCTCGCACACCTTTAGTCCTGTTGTTCGTGCTGCCACTGTTCGTGTCATACTGTCTTTGGCTGTGCAACGCTCTTGGCCTTTGCATCAACTAGATGTGAAAAACGCCTTTCTGCATGGCGTACTTCCTAAACCTGTATTTATGTCACAACCTCCTGGTTTTACTGATCCTCGTTTTCCTAATCATGTTTGTAGGTTGAAGAAGTCTCTTTATGGCCTCCGCCAGGCTCCACGTGCTTGGTTTGATAGATTTAGTGTTTTTTTATTCTCCTTAGGATTCACTCGTTCTCGTTCTGACACCTCTTTATTTTTCTTTCATAGTTCCTCTTGTACCATTTTTTTATTACTCTACGTTGATGATATTATTGTTACAGGAAGCAACTCTGCTGCTTTACAAAAGTTCATTGTTCGTGTCAACAAAGAGTTCGCTGTCACTGATCTTGGTCGTCTCAATTACTTCCTTGGTCTTGAGATTACTCATCATCCTTCTGGCCTTTTCCTTGGCCAAGCAAAGTATGCGTATGATATTCTCACACGAGCTGAAATGCTCGATTGCAAGCCGGTCTCTACTCCACTGGTTGCAGGTGACTCTCTGGTCAGTTCAGGTGAATCGTTCAAGGATCCTACACTTTATCGATCCTTGGTGGGTGCTCTACAATATCTCACCATCACTCGCCCGGATCTGTCCTATGCCGTTAATCACGTTAGCCAATTTCTTCATTCACCCACAACGGATCACTTCTTGGCTGTTAAACGGATCCTTCGATACGTTAAAGGGACTATTCATCATGGGCTATCCTTCTCGCCCTCTTCAGACTACAACATTGTTGGCTACTCTGACGCCGACTGGGCCCGCTGTGTGGACACACGTCGTTCCACCTATGGTTACTCCATCTTTCTAGGCGGCAATCTGGTTTCTTGGAGTGCAAAGAAACAACCTACAGTTGCTCGCTCCAGTTGTGAGTCTGAATATCGTGCACTAGCAAACACTGCTCAAGAAATATCATTCTGTCAATTTCCACTTTATTAGAGAGAACAATGAAAAATGTGTGTTTATTTAGTGTGAGAAAAATAATGACATTTTATAAATTTTAAAGCAGGATTGATGTAGTAAAATAGCACATGAATGAAATTGTAAAAAAATTCATCAATGAGAGTTTAATGTTGGTTCTGTTAGAATGTCATTAGCGAGCAATCGATATGATTCCATTCATAAGTTATTTCACCATACCAATCAAATGTTCAACAGAAGCGACTGAATGAAGCAATTGGATACACTCGCAAAACGAAGAACCAACATCTTAAGCTCGTCACTTAAGGGTAAGACGAGCGACCAGTTTCCCTTGAAAAAGGTCACGAAGACCATAAATTAGAGATAGAGCTATGCTTGGCTCGACATGACGAGGCGAGCAAGCAACTTAGATAAGGTTCAATGTAGTAAACGATGCACATTTAATATACATTAAATGTGTGATAGAATTAAGGACAAGTTAGATAGTTATTGTATTAATATGGTGCTGCCAAATTAATTGACATAATCCAACCTTGAGAAAAATAATTACTCTCTCTCTCCCTCATATTCTCTCAACTCCCTCTCTCTTGTTCTTGAGAAGTTTTACATGTACACCCTCAAATATAAATTACTAAAGCCACATCATGATCATCTTAACAAAACCGATTTATCATCAAACTTTGATCGAGAAATTAGGAAAAGGAAGATGTATTTGCACTCTCAAAAGGCAGGCAAGCAACGGGATTTGTATAAAATATCTTTATTCAAACTCAATCAATAATATTAAGACACATAGGTACGTAATTGGCGCTACCATGTTGTGTAGCATAGTCGACATACTCGATTTACACCACCAATTCACCCAACTCGTTCACAATATATGGCCTAGTTTACAAACATTGGTTCGGTTTCAAGCTCTGCTTCGTTCTCACCTCTTGTGAGAATAGGTATGAGACCACCGTTAATGAGGTGATTGAAAAAATTCAATATATATAGTCAAGGTACAAGAGATTTAAAAGAAAATAATAACAAACAAATAAAAGAAATATGGGCTAGTCTTGGGTGAGACCGTCTCACAGAATGAGATCCGTGAGACGACTTTTATATATAAAAAGTGATAATGTTTTAGCAAAAAGTGATAGTGTTTGAGCAAAAAGTGATAGTCACTTTTGTTAAAAATATTATCACTTTTTAGTTAAACATTATCACTTTTTTTAAAAACCAAAATCTGGAGAAAAAAAAATATGGGTTATCCTACCCAAAATTTTGAAATATGGGTTAAAAGGATCCGTCTCACAGAAAAAGATCCGTGAGACGGTCTCACACAAGTTTTTGCCAAGAAATATTTACAAGATATGGTAAATAATAAATTGAATATTTATTTCCTATTATCCCCCCTCAAGTGATGCAGTGGGTGAATGAACACGCAAAACTTGGAACGAAGCAACTCAAAACTGGGACGTGGAAGACTCTTCGTGAAGATGTCGGCAACCTGGAGCTCGGAGGGAACAAACTGAGTGGCGAGGCGACCAGGCGAGACAAGTTCCCGAACAAAGTGACAATCAATATCAATGCGTTTTGCTCGCTTATGCGCAACATGATTCTGAGAGAGAAAGAGAGAACTCTTGTTGTCACAGAGAAGAAGAGGGTGACCAGGGGGAAAGGCACCCAATTCGCGAAGAAGCTGGAACAATAGACGGTGGGCTGCTTTTTGGCACTCCAAGAAACCAAATTACCACCCAAGAAAATGGAATACCCATACGTAGAACGGCGTGTCTCAACACACTGAGCCCAATCAGCATCCGAGTAGCCGATAAGAGAGGGATCGGAACCACGAGTGAAAGTGAGACCGAAATTGATGGTACCTTGAACATAGCGAAGATCGAATACGTTTGACAGCGGCGAAGTGATCCACCGTGGAAGAGTGAAGAAACTGACTAACGTGATTGACAACAAAGGAAAGGTCTGGACTAGTGATGGTGAGATACTACAGGGCGCCGACCAGGGACCGATATAAGGTGGGGTCATGGTAGGGTGCACCTGTGCTGACAAGCGAGGAACCAGCGACCAGAGGGGTAGAGATTGGCTTGGATTCCAGGAGGTCGGCCCGAGCGAGGATGTCATGGGCGTACTTGGCCTGACCAAGAAATAAAGTGTTCGAGGAGCGAGACACCTTAAGGTCGATCAATGAAACGCTTAAGGAAGATAGGGTCATTGCTCGTCACAATGATGTCATCGACATAAAGAAGAAGATATAGAGTGACCCCCTTGCGAGTGAAGTAGAACACTGAGGTATCAACTCGGCTGCAGTGAAAACCAAGAGAGGCGAGGAAGGAACTGAACCGAACAAACCACGCCCGAGGCGTTTGACGAAGCCCATAGAGAGCCTTCTTGAGTCGACAGATATGATCCGGGAAATGAGGATCACTAAAACCCGGAGGTTGAGACATGAAAACGGGTTTGGTCAGAACACCGTGCAAGAAGGCATTGTTGACATCCAACTGATGTAGGAGCCATCCATTTCGAACAGCAAGAGAGAGCACAATGTGAACAGTGGCGGCCTTGACGATCGGGATGAAAGTGTGGAAAAAGTCGAAGCCTGGAATCTGAGAGAAACCCTGGGTGACCAGGCGAGCTTTGTAGCGATCAACATAACCATCACTATGAAACTTTGTCCGAAAAACCCATTTGGAACCAACTATGTTTGTGCTCGGCGGGCGAGGAACCAGATCCCAAGTTTGGTTCGCGTAGAGAGCGTCAAGCTCCGAGCGCATAACCGACGTCCAATGAGGAAGCTTCAAAGCGGACTTGAACCCCTTTGGTTCATCAGAGACAGTGAGAGCAGATAACAAGCCTGAGGTCGCAATGTCACCCACATAACGAGGCTTGAAGATGCCAAACCGAGCCCGAGTAACCATTAGATGGGTGGATCGGGGAGCGGAAGGGAAGGTCGGCACGCTGGTGCTCGGCCGGAGGAAAGGCGGGACGAGCAGGAGGTCGCTCGATAGGCGGGACCTCGAGTGGGTGAGGAGGCATATGTCGAGGAGCCAGATCTGAAATAGCCTCTGAGGGGTGTGGGCAAAGCGAGCAAGGCTCGGTGCGAGCAGGAGTAGGGCGAGCAACAGGTTTAAGACAAGGACCTGGACCGAGAGCAAGAGACTCCGGAACCAGAAACGAGATGTAATCAAGAGACCGAGAATCTGTCGAGGAGCCCTTATTGGAGAAAGGGAACGATGACTCATCAAACTGAACATGTCTAGTAGTATAGAAGCGGGAAGCGACCGGATCGTAACACCGAAATCCTTTATGAGAAGAACTGTAACCCAAGAAGATGCAAGGAACACTCCGAGGAGCCAACTTTTGAGGAGAGTAATCCCGAAGGTACGGAAAAACACGTCAACCAAAGCTTTTGAAATTGCCATAAATAAGGGGGTGTATAAAAGAGCAATTCATACGGAGACTTGTCATCAAGTATAGGAGTAAGCAAACGGTTTATAATGTAAGCTGCAGTGGCAAATGCATCAACCCAAAAATGAGAGGGAACACCACTGGAGTGCAGCATGAGAGACAATTCAGTTTCAGTGATATTTCTATGTTTACGCTCCGCACGACCATTCTGCTGAGGAGTGTAGGGACATGACAATCTATGGTGAATACCTTTGGTGGAAAAGAAATCCCGAACTCTGCTGTTAACAAACTCCGTGCCACCATCACTCTGAAATGCTTTCATGGAGACAGAGAACTGATTACACACAAAGGTATGGAAGACGACCAAAACATCAAAAAAATCGGACTTAGCACGCAAAGGGTAAAACCACGTGAAGCGAGAAAAGTTATCAATAAAGATAGCATAATAACGATAATCATCATTAGAACACACCGGGGTAGGCCCCCATAAGTCACAATGAATAAGATCCAAAACACGGGATGCTCACTTTTTATTCAAAGTAAAAGACAAATGTTTGCTTTTTGCCAGTTGACAAGGAGTACATAGAGAAGGTTTAGGCAAAACAGAAGTAACATCCAAGTGACCCAAACGTTTCAACAAATTAACAACCGAAATAGAAGTATGTCATAATCTATGGTGCCAAAGCTCAAACGAAGCTTGCCGAACAGCAATGTGCAACGCGGTGACCAGGGTTGGGCGACCATGCTCCACAATGTAAAGACCGCGACTACGCCTGCCGCGAGCCAGAGGTTCCTTGGTTACTCGGTTCTAAACTACAAACGAACGATCAAAGAAAACAACGGCGATAGGGTAATTTGAAGTCAATTTACTTACGGATAATAATTTTTTAGTGAGATGGGGAACAACCAGAACATCCAATAAGCGAAATTTATCATGAGCACGATAAGAACCAGTGTGAGTAATGGGAATAGAAGTACCGTTCGCGACAATAACATGATCATTACCAGTATAAGGTGCGAGATCATCCATAGCAGTGGAATTTGGAGTCATGTGGGCAGAGGCACCGGTGTCAAGAAACCAATCTGAACCAGGGGAAGGAGCAACCGAGCACTGTGACTCGAAGGCCTGAGCAAGGTTGACAAAGGGCTGAGACGAGCGAGCATATCTCTCGGGACAACAACTAGCATAGTGGCCCGGTTGGCGACAAATCTGGCATATAGGAATGAAAGACCGTTTACCCCGAGCGCCTTGCTGGGCAGGGGAAGGGCGACCACCATGACCAGAGGGGCGAGCATGAGAGAAAGATCGGGGCTGCGAGGAGCCAGAGCGTCGATCAGCGGCAAAAGCAGGAACATGAGCGGTTGGGGCGTCCATGGAACGCTGCATATGGTCAAAACTAACAGCCTGATGAACCAGATCGCGAAAATGAGGCATCGGGGTCATAGATATACGGGTGTCAGAGAAACCAAGAAACTAAGGGTCGAGACCGTTTAAGAACCAATGATTCTTATCAACGGCATCAACAAAGCGACCAATAGAGGCCAACTGGTCACGGAGAAGGGGAAACTTCTTGCTATATTCATCAACCGAGGAGGTGCCACGACGGAGGTTGAACAATTCACCACGTAACTGGTTGAGGCGAGAGGCAGAGGAATGACTAAAGGCCTCCTCGATTGTTGTCCAGACAGATTGAGATGAGGTGAGGCCGATGACTTCGGCCATGGTGTCTTCAGAGAGAGAAGAGAGAATAAAGCTCAGAATCTTTTGATCCAACGCAAACCAGGCAGTATAATCCGGGTTTGGGACATCTTTTCCATCGGACTTGACGGTTTTGGGCGGTTCCGGACAAGAACCGTCAACGTGGGAGAATAGATCGTGGCTGGTGAGAACAGGAACGATCTGATTAAGCCAAACAAGATAGTTTGACGCGGAAAGCTTCACGGTAAGCATGTGCATGAGAGTGTTAAGGGGAAGAGAGGAGGAGAAGGAGTCCGCCATGGCGCCGGAAGAGGAGGAACGGGCGACGGCGGAGTAAGGGGAGGGAGAGGAAGAATTTAGCGAGAGGCTATGAGTAACGGCTAGGGTTTAGGTGAGTTTGACTGATACTATGTGAGAATATGTATGAAATCACCGCCAATGGGGTGATTGGGAAAACCCAATATATATAGTCAAGGTACAAGAGATTTACAAGAAAATAATAACAAACAAATAAAGAAAATATTTACAAGATATGATAAATAATAAATTGAATATTTGTTTCCTATTACCTCTCCTTCACTCATGCAATAAAGAGATGGTTCGCGGCTTGGACTTGCCCGACCAAAATGGCTGAGCTCAAAAAGTTGGACTCTTGCAGATTGTGAAAGCGTGCTTAATTTTCAGGTTATTAATTAGCTAGCTATGTTTATAAAAGTGGGTTGAAACCATCGTTTGAATCGATCAGATCGCTACCCAGCAAGGGCAACAGGTTAACTCGAAGCATTGAACCACCTAACTTTTGAACCGCTAAAAATGTGGAAAAGCAAAATAAATCGATCAACTCGTTGATCTGACTTTAAAAAAAAAATGGCGATTTACAATTTTCGTTTACTTGTTGAAGTACTAATCTTATTTCTATTTTTGGTTCGTCTTTCCTTCCCATCCCTTAGACTACATTTATCCGTGACAAAATGACAAAAAATTATAATAATAAAATTGTGACACTCAAGCTTTGACACGGTGGGTAGAGCAACCGCATGTCATGCTTATGACTTCCTTTAATATTGTGACACTTGACACCTTATTATTGGCTATCCAAATTTTTTTTGTATCAGGTAAATTATTGAAGATAATGTTTTTTTCAATTTTTTTTTTTATCAAAATTCATAAAAAAAAATCCTCTACAAATAGAGTCCAATCTTGATGCATTTTGGAAAGGTAAAGTCTAGTATGCACTCGAGTGCATGCTGTGCACCCTAGTTCATGTGCACTTTTCAGTTTACTAACTTACACTTTTTGGTAAATGGTGTTGCACTTTTCAATTATTACTTATACAGTTTAATAATTGAAAAGTGCAACACCATTTACCAAAAAGTGTAAGTCATTAACTGAAAAGTGCAACTTGGACTAGGGTGCACAACATGCACTCGAGTCCATAGCAGACCAACCCTTTTGGAAAACAAATCAATTATCACTCTTTCTCTCTTTCTCTCTTTCTCTCATATTTGTATCATAGTTATATACTATTTCACACCTAAAAATAAAATAGAAAAACTAATTATAGATAACATATTTTGGAAAATAATAAATATTTTAGGTTGGATTGGTGTCATTGATAAAGTGAAAAAAAATTGGAATTGGGTTGGGTTGTAGATTGTGTATGTGGATGAGAGAGAAATGAATATTATATTGAAAGGTTGGGTTGGTTGGGGTTGTGGATAAAAATAGTCTTACTCCGAACGACCACGAACGACACTATTCTGACACATTGAGATTAATTTATAATCCAATGTATTATGTAATTATAGCGTTATAGTCGTGTTTGGTTTGGGATTGAGATTGATTAAGATGTGTGGTCGGTGTGGACTCATATCATAAAAGAATTTCGTCTCATCTAAAAGTTTGATTTGTAGAGAAGTAGAAAATTAATTATTGTATACTATTAATTTACTAGTAATAATTATAACTCAAAGCAAGACGGGCTTTAATTGTGGTTGAAACGCTGCTGCTGCTTATACTATTATTTTAATTCTTGCTTAAGATTCCTTTCAATTAAAAAAGATTAGTAGATACATCGATCCATTCAAAAAGATTTGATAAACAAGATCAGTCCATTCAAAAAGATTTGAGGTTGTACATATAGAGGAAGTGAATCGACCTACCTGCCAAGGTACTCGTATTCAACTCGAAAAAAATAAAAAATAAAATTGACTCACAAACTAATCAAATTTGTACAATATTTACATTTATATACTTTTAATCGAATCAAGTCTCATGTACATCATACCATATGCACATTAACACTGCATCAAGAATGAAAATATCGATATTGATGAATATATCAGTACCTTAAATGTACAAAAATATCTATGGAAATATGGATATCGAATATCTATAAAATATAGAAAATTGATGGAAATTTAAGATGAAATTTTAGAGAATATTATAACTTTAATACATAAATTTAGCCTAAATCACTACAATTTTTTTTTTTTTATGACAAACATATCAATAACAAAATACAAAGTCAGTCGAAAACGATACAATAACTGTTCATAATTATTTAACACAAGACAATTAGTACCAAAATGACGACCTATGAGATTCAAATGTGCTCTTGAATGATAGAAGATGCCTAAGATTCTTGTTTTCCAAACAAAAAAATGAAGAAAATAATTCAAACCGGTTAATTTATTTTAAAAATCTAATTTTACCCAATTTTTTGCTGACATCACGAAAAATTTGTTCTAAACACAATCCATGTCGATATTTTAAAAAATATCAAAATATCTCAATCTAATGGATATTCATAAAAACCAATATATCATGGAAATATGGACGATATTTCCCATTTTTTAATCCCTGCAGTGTACATATATACAAGTGAACGTGATAATGCAACAAAAAGGATAAAATATCGTCATCACACGTTAAAATCTGGGTTTTGCATTGGCATCACACGTTAATGGATACAAGTCATAACCTACAAAATTAGCCGCCAAACCACAAAAAAAGTAGACACAAAATGGAACAATTTCCTCTGGTAATCGGAGCCCTCACCCTCCTAGCAGCTTCCATTTTCTGGATTTTCAGATCCAAAACGGAGGCGCCGCCGCTTCCGCCGGGACCCCGCGGCCTTCCTATTTTGGGATACCTTCCATTTCTAAAGCTCAATTTACACCACCAATTCACTCAACTCGCTCACAAATACGGCCCGATTTACAAGCTCTGGCTCGGTTCCAAGCTCTGCGTCGTCATCAACTCCCCTTCACTCATTAAAGAGGTGGTTCGTGACCAGGACTCGATCTTCGCGAATCGGGACCCACCTGCGTCGGCGATGGCCGCCCACGGCGGCGCCGATATCTTCTGGTCGCCGAACGGACCCTACTGGAGAGACATGAGGAAACTGTTCGTGCGCGAGATGCTGAGCAAAAAAAACCTGGAGGCTTCGCACGCGCTGCGCGTGGATGAAGTGCGGAAGCTTGTGCAGGATCTGAATACTAAGATCGGAGAGAAGATCGAGATCGGTGAACTGATTTTTCTGACGGAGTTGCGTGTGTTAATGGCGTTGATTTGGGGCGGGAAAATTGAAGAGGAGGAGGAGAGAGAAAGAGTGGGAGCTGCGTTTCGTGAGATGGTTACGAAATTTGTGGATCTGTTGGGAAGGCCTAATGTCTCTGATTTTTTTCCTGGTTTGGGGAAGTTTGATCTTCAGGGGATAGCCAGAGAAATGAAGAGTGTTGTTCCTGGGATTGAACAATTTCTCGATTCTATTATTGATGAAAGAATGAAGTCGATTGGGAATGTTGTTGATGCAGGAGAAGAAAATAGGAAGAAGGATTTTCTGGAGATTCTTTTAGAGCTCAAGGATCACAAACTTGGTGATGGATCATCATTTGGGCTTTTCCAGATTAAGGCTGTTTTGATGGTAAGTGTGCTCTCTGTTTATAACGTTGGAATGATTTTGAAAACTTTATTTGTTTGCACCAAAAGAAGAAGGTTTAATGAGTATGATTTTGAAAACTTTATTTGTTTGCACCAAAAGAAGAAGGTTTAATGAGTGGGGTACTACGTGTAAAATTTGTGTAAATATATGAATATTGGAAACAATTATGGGACTAGTGAACATTTTATAGACTTGTTTAGCTAATCAAACTCCTCGAACATCTTTGTAACACAGGACATTATTGTAGGAGGGACCGACACATCAGCAACGACAGTCGAATGGGTGATGGCCGAGCTTTTGAGCAACCCTAGCGTAATGGCGAAAGTCCAACAAGAACTAACAGACGTCGTTGGAGAACACAACATTGTCGAGGAATCCCACTTGCCCAAACTAGGATATCTAGATGCAGTCGTGAAGGAAACGTTCCGCCTACACCCTCCTCTCCCGCTCATCGTCCCCAGGATTCCAAGCCAACCCACCACGCTCGGGGGGTTTGCGATCCCAAGGGGCACGAGAGTCTTCTTGAACATGTGGTCGGTTTGCATGGATCCTCAGCTCTGGAAGGAGCCGTCCAAGTTTGAACCCGACAGGTTTCTTAACGAGCATGCGGACGTTGAGTATAGTGGCAATAGTTACCAGTATCTTCCGTTTGGATCGGGGAGGAGGGTGTGTCCTGGGCTTACCTTGGCTGAAAGAATGGTGATGTATTTGCTGGCCACACTTGTTCATTCATTCGAGTGGCGATTGCCCGAGGGCGAAGGGATTGACTTGTCGGACAAATTTGGAATTGTGATGAGGAAAAGTACACCTCTACTTGCCATTCCAACCCGACGATTGTTGGATTTGAACTTGTATGCATAATTGTAAAATCTAAAATCTCGAGTTAGTTACTACTTGTTTTAGAAATACATTGAAATTTTAAAAGTTTTATGTAAACCTTGTGCATCGTGACCTTTAATATACTATTATCATCAAGATTTGAATTCATGTTCTCACACTTATCTCTAAATACTACTCCCTCCGTCTTACATGAATTTGCACACTTTCCATATATGATGTCCCATACTAATTTGCACACTCCATAAAATGAAATATCTTCACAACCCTCACCCTTGAAATATACTCATATTTACCCATATGTCATTACTTTTCCACACTCAATCTATTTTTTACTTTACTTTATTAATAAAAATTTACAAAACTACCTCTCAAAACATCAATCATTACACCATTTCTTAAAAATGTGTACCATTACAGGGTGCAAGTTCCTCGAGACGGAGGGAGTAGGTGTTTGTAGACCCTAAAACTGGTCATCTCTCTTTTAGGAATCTATTAAAAAATGTTTTACAAAAGACTTTTGTGTTCCATTATTTTATTTTCGCCAGTCTTGATTCTCTTTTGCTTACAAAGTTTAACAACATGCAATAGCGTACCACTTGTCAGAGAATAAGAAAACAATTTCTAAACATCCTCATGGACAAAAGGTGCACTCCAAAAAAAAAAAAAAGCAGGATTTGCTGACGGAATAGATTTCTTCGGTCGTACCGACAGAATTTCGATGGATTTCAACTTCCGACGAAAGCTAGGTTGAAGGTGAAACGACACCGTTTTTGGCCCGCTTCCCGACGTAATATTTCATCGGCAATTCAAATTTCGGTTCCCGACGGAAATTTCCGTCGGTAGCCGACCCGTTTTTAATCCCACCGCCTCTAAACCCCTCAAAAGACGCGTACCATAAATATTCGTGTGCTACCGACGGAAATTTTCGTCGGTAGCAATTTTTTTTTATATATAAACTGTCGAGAGGCAGTTTGATTAAGAATAATTTTTTTTTAACTTTCCTCCTCTCGTACGTCGTGGATTCGAAGACGAAGAGCATTCCATTCGATCATCTACTTCATTTTTTTTCAATTTGAACGGTACGTTTTATAAATTATTAATTAATTTTAATTAAGTTATTGTATTATTGTAAATTACTTCCTCTGTCCCACAATTGTTTGCACTTTTTCCTTATTCCACTACAGGAAATCATACTTTACATGATGATTTTTTTTGTGACGATACAAAATTTGTCACAATTTGTCATTCAAAGGTGACAAAATAAATTTTCGTCACTTAACAAACATAATTCGTGACAAAATAAAAATTTGTCACCAATACTTATTTTATTCGTGACAAATTTTTATTTTGTCACTAAAAATAACTATTTTCGTCACAAAATTGAAAATATCATGACGACAATAATAAATTCGTCACAAAAAACTTTGGTGACGACATTCATAATAATTGGTGACGATATTCAAGGTCATGAAAAATAATTTTTTCATGACGATGCTATGTTTTGTCATTAATTAATCAAAATAATTAGTGACATAATTATTTCGTCACAATATTATTTGGGGACGATATTCATTGTATTTAGTGACAATCATATTCGTCATATAATATTTTAATTTCATGACGATTTTATGTTTCGTCATTATTTAATCAGATTAATTAGTGACATTTTATTTCGTCACCATAACATATATATAGTGACGATTGTTAATCATTTGTCAATTTTCACAAAGAGGAGTCATTAATTATATAATGAACTTTTTTGCGATGCATGAATTTCGTCACAAAAACATTTCTCTTTGTGACTATTTTTTTGTCATTATTAATAAAAAAATTGATACGTACAATTTTTTTTAATATAAATTGAAATTACATATACCGGCCAGCAAGTCAAATTAATCCCAATTCTACATATAGTGTAAGCAAGAGTAGAGCCAAAAAGTATTGTAAAAATTATTATATCTAAATTTTCCCCAGCCAATTCACCTAGAATAATCAATTTGATATATCTGCACCTAGAGGCGGATCCAGGATTGTGGGTTAGGGGGGCAATAAGTATAATTTAATACTAATATATTTCGATAATAATGAATTTAACATTTTATATTTGAATCTAAATAAATATATATATATATATATATATATATATATATATTAGTATACATAATTAAATATCCAAAAATACATAATTATGTCCTTAATATATTAAAAACTAGAACTCTATCATACATATCATTTAACAATTGATAGTTTATACATATATTTCTTTTTCCTATTTGTTTATCAATATATGCTATAAATCTAGAATATGGAGAAAATTTTGAGATTAGGTTATTATTTTAATTTTATTTTAATTTGACTGTTTGAAAGTTAAAATTGAACAAATTTTTAATAATAAAATTGAGTCAAAAGATAAATATTTTTAAAATAATTAAAATTTTACCGTAAACAAAGTTTTAGACTAAAATTCTTTATACTCCTAAATTTTCATTTTGGTCCATTTAATTACTTTTTTAATATTTTATGCAATTAAAAAGAATAAATTAAAATTAAAAGGTATTTTCACTCCATTTGAATTATCTAGAATATGACAAATTAATCAAATTACCGCTTGTTTTTAGTCTGGACTAATAAAATTAATGCATTGTTCACATATACTACATGCATATATAATAATAATACTAAGAAGATTGAAAAAGTTGAGCGGGGCCAAGGCCACCCCCAAGCCCTTCGTAGATCCTCCCCTGTCTGCACCATATACACATGATATATTAGAATCAAAATTCAAACAGCTCAATAGGCCTCAAAGCTCAAACCACACTACAAATTTGTATATCTAAATCTCATAATGATGAGTATAATTGAAGAAATAAATGACAAGATTGGTGTGAATATATATAAAGTTTATAATTCTATCCTTGAATTATAAACTGGAATCTAGATATAATGAATTCCAGCATTTGTTCTATTTCACTACCAAGCAACCCTGAAATCCTAAACAAAAACATATACCATCATGAAAGTGGTGAATATAATGCATAAAATCCCTCCTTTCAATATCCAAATTCAAAATATTGCAGCTCGTATCGCCGCCGTGACTACAATAATCCAACCGCTGTCTTCATTAGTGCAGTTCCATTTCTCCATTATTTCTAGCAGTTAATATGCATACCAGAAAATTAGCAAATTGAACAGCAAAATAAGAAACATATGTATCAAATAAACCTACAGCACTCAAGATATGTATCTACAAATAAGAAACATATGTATCAAATAAACTACCAGTTCTATAGAATGAAACCCAAACCTCTCATAGGGAAACAAAACCAATCCCTGAAATTTTATTCAAAATAAAATTACAAGCTAACTAAGATGTTTGAGGAGATGACAAGCTTACAGTGAACAAAAGCTAAGTAGCAATTAAGGATCTGGACATCAGAATCATTGTTGCCAATTCAGTGGTCAAGGTTTTGGCTGCCCTCTGAAAGAGAAATCACAATATAAATACATGAAGCTCACAGAAAAGAAATGCACTATCTATCATAATTAGCTTAAATTTTGGCATAACACAAAATTTGTAAGAAGAGAATAACAGATTATTAATACTACAATATCCCTCAACCTTTTGAATTGTCATCATCACTATCGTCGTCGGAAATACTATTTTGCTGTGAGTCTTCTTCACTGCTATAATAATCAACTAAGGTGTCATCTAGCTCATCCTCATCGTAATTATCTAAGTCCACTTCTTTATAAACCTCAAGTGTACCTGAAATTATCAACTGCTCATCGTCTTCCACAAGGACCATATCCATGTCCTCCCTATGCAGTGATTGAATCTCACTAAGGCCGACTTCAAATGCATCATCAATATGATTCTCTTGATATACTTCCTCATCTAGTATTTCATCAATATTCACTACTTCATCTTGCATCTCATCAACATCATATATATGTCTATGTTGGAATGGTTGCACTACTCGCCAATCACCTCCTAATTTGGGATCATTAATGTAGAAGACTTGTCTCGCTTGATCAGCCAATATAAAAGGATCATTCTCATACCATTTTCCTGTTACCCTAATACTTGTTATATTCCCTTCCTTTCGATCCCCGTTCTCTTTTTCGTCCCAAGATCAAACCATTCACACTTGAATATAGTAATACATTTATCCTTCACATAGTCTAGCTTAATTATATCAGTCAAAACAACAAAAAGTCAATATTATCGTCACCATGATTCCCTTCCACTACAATTCCACTATTCTGACTTTTACGATTACTATCACGTTCTATAGTGAGAAATCTCACCCCATTCACAATGCATCTAGTGTACTTCCTTACACACCTATGAGGCGCACGCAAGAGAATAAAGAGACTCGTTTACTTCTGATGGTTCAGCTTCAGCATGATATAATTTAGTCATCAAGAGAATAAAGAGACTCGTTTACTTCTGATGGTTCAGCTTCAGCATGATATAATTTAGTCATCTTGAAAAAAAAATGTGAAAGATAAATCAATTAAATAAAAGTAAATTATTATGTGACTACAAATAAAATATTTTAAAGTGTAGCCATCTTACAAGATTTTTGAACCATGTAGAAAATCGTTCTTTGTGATCTTTATTTATGTTTGTACAACCCTCCAAGATAAGCTCTTCCTTGTGCCTCCTACAATAATAAATATCAATGCATATTTGAAAAGAAAAGAAAAGAAAAGAAAATTACTTTACATAATGTTCAACAAGTTTATATGATACGTAATCAACTTACTCAAAAAATGGTTCAATCTCATCGCAGTTCCGGTAAACAAACCATTGAATCTCCGTGAACTCATAAATTGTAAAGGCATTCTCACTAATAGAGTACATAGAGCCCGCATATGTAGATAACAGTCATCTCTAACAGAAAAAAATAAGTATTCACGCTTTGAATGCCATGCTACATCTTTGATAAATGACAACACTTTCATTAACCCAATGTTGCTATACATTAGCTTTATGCCAAGTCATGTCATTCAATAAAACTTTGAATTACAAAATTGTGACGACCAAAAATTATAACAAAAAAAAAAAATACTACTGTATGACTTAGAAGTGTTTGATTAACATAACATACCTTAAAGTTTTGCATTGCATCTAGAACCTTCTTATTCTTTGGAGTTAAGTTTATGTCCCACAAACAAACCTATCTGGGCATCATCCTAACAACTTAATAAAGAATCCTGTTTCAAATTAGTACAGGATATGTCATTTCTCTTTGAGAAAATATCAAAATCCAAGAGAGTGCAAACAACAGTTTATCACCGTAATTCTACTTCATTATAAACTGATGAGAGCACAACCCCTAAACCACCAATTACAAACGTGTATAGAAGGAGAGTATGATTTAGTTAGAGACTTGGGCTTATTTTGCATTGGGCCTATATTTGTTTTAGTTGTTTGGGCCTGCGGCCCAATTAGTAATTCTGTAAGTCGGTGTCTCCCTTATGGGACGCGTGTATATATATTGCCTCGATAGGCAATAGACGTTTTATGCATTTATGAGAATTGATTTCTTTACAGTGTCTAAACTGATTGCTAGGGCAATTTGAAGAGTTGTGCTTCAGATTTCTAGAATTGTTCTGAGTTCTTATCAATTGGCCTCAGAGCCAGAGTCGATCTATCAAAAATCAAACTACGAAAGTATGGTTTCGAACAAACAGAGATTCGCCCAGCTTGAGGCTTCGATTGCACAACTGAGTAACGAAGTGCGGGCCAACCGCCTCGGGGAACGCTCGGAGCGTGAAAACGAAGAAGAAAGTCGGGGCCGCCGCCGACATAGGGACGATGAGGACGCGTCGCGAAACAGAGAGAACAGCAGTTTGGAAGAAGGCAAGAAGATAAGAGAGGGAATATTCCGACGGAAAGAGAGAGGCAAGAACATCTATCAAGAAAGCGATCCAGGTAGCTTGCGACGATGGGAAGAAGGAGAAGGGTCAAGATTTCGAGCACAGAAACAAAAGAACCCGTTTACGATTCAAAAAAATCCATTCAAAAGAGACGGTTCCTCTTCGTCAGAATCCGAGATGGACGACAGCGAAGAGACCAGCGGATCGAGCTCAAGCGACGGGCACTCAAGAAGACGTCGGAACCACCGCAAATCAGAACGACCAGACGACCACCGACCGCGAGGAGTGAAACTGGACTTTCCGAAATTTGGGGGAGAGGACGCGATCAATTGGTTGGATCAGGCAGAACAGTACTTCGAGCTTAAAAAAATACGCATAAAGGATACGGTTAAGATCGCATCATACTACCTAACGGGAGAAGCAAGGCAATGGTGGAGGTGGTTTGAACAAACGTCTCACCATAGATCAATAAATTTGGAACGCTTCAGGGAGGGACTCCTACTTCGGTTTGGCGATACGCAATACGAAGACGAGAATGAAATCTTTGGTCGAATAAAACAGACCGGGAGTTTCAAAGAGTTTCTTAAGGAGTTCGAAAGGGGAGTCAATCGAGTACCCCACTGGCCAGAGAGCGCCGTGCTAGGAATCTTTATGGCCGGCTTAAAACCAGAAATCGGGGACGAACTGCGGCTGTGGACCAAAAGACCTCCACGAAGCAGTCGCCCTAGCGACCAGGAAGGACGAACAGCTGCTCCGATCGAGGAAACCACCTCTAACGACGAACAGGGGAGGATCATCGCCGTATACTCGACGCCCTCGACGAGCACGACCCCCCCGACGAACATGACACCCACGCCGAATAAGCAAGCGATCGTAACAACTAACCGCCGAGGACAATTGTCAAGCGAAGAGATCAGTCGCCACCGACGAGAAGGTTTATGTTTCACTTGTAACGAAAAATACACGTGGGACCATAAGTGCCCAGGTGCAAAGTTCATGACATTACTCGTCGGAGACGACGACGGGAACGAGGAGGACAGGGGACCGATTTATGACGAGGGACCCGAGGACGAGGCAGGAGACGAGGAACGAATTGAACTTCATCAAATGGAGACCACGAGTCAGCCGATCAGAATGGCCAAGGGCGAACGCGGAAAATCCCTTAAATTTCGGGGTCAAATCGGAAACATCGACGTCCTGGTCTTGATCGATAGCGGCGCATCGCTCAACTTTATATCCGATGCCGTGGCCCACACCCTAAACCTATCAGCTAAGACGATGATCGCCTCGTTTCAGATCGAAACAGGGGGAGGTAACAGGTTGATTTGCGATACCAAGTATGAAAACGTTTCACTAACCTTGCAGGGCATCAAATTTTCGATTGACCTGTTCGCGTGCAAATCTCCCCATATTGATGTCTTCCTGGGCATGCCATGGTTAGAATCAGTGAGCCCCCTAGTACTCGACGGCAGAACCTTGACGATCAAATTCACCCAGGGTAACGTGAACCACACGCTCCACGCAATTGGTCACAACGCCCCAACCTGCATTACTAGCGAACAGTTCCAGCAAGAATGGAGACAAGGGAGCAATTGTTTCTTACTTACAGGCCTCCAGGCTGCACAAACAGCCCCAATACACAGCCAAGACGACCGACAATGCCAGATTCAAGAGCTCTTGGTCGAATACCCAGAAGTGACGACGTCACACACAAGACTCCCACCTCAACGAGAGTTCGACCATCAAATCCGATTGATTGATGAATCAAAACCAATCAACGTAGCTCCATATCGATATGCCCACTTCCAGAAAGACGAGATTGAGCGACAAGTACAAGAAATGCTCGAGTCGGGCCTAATCCAAAACAGTACCAGCCCTTTCTCGTCACCCGTTCTCTTAGTTAAGAAAAAGGACGCAACATGGAGATTCTGCACCGATTACCGGGCACTCAATGCAGCCACCATCAAGGACCGGTTTCCCATACCAACGGTTGACGACATGTTAGATGAACTTCACGGGGCAACCGTCTTCTCCAAATTGGACTTAAAGGCAGGATACCATCAAATCCGGATGCACCCGGATGATATACCAAAGACGGCGTTTCGCACCCATAGTGGCCACTTCGAGTACCTGATCATGCCATTCGGGCTAAGCAACGCCCCCTCCACCTTCCAGGCCATCATGAACCACATCTTTCGCCCACACCTCTGACGGTTTGTTTTAGTTTTTTTTTATGACATTCTCGTCTATAGTAACACGTGGGATGTTCACAGGACGCAGCTGCGGACGGTTCTAAACATTCTACGAGACAACCATTTCGTCATCAAACCATCCAAATGCTCGTTCGGCGTACAGGAGGTGGAATATTTAGGCCACTGGATATCAGCGGAAGGTGTCCGCGTCGATCCCAGAAAAATAGAAGCGGTCGTCGGATGGCCCACACCGACCAATGTTACGGAGCTCCGAGGATTTCTTGGACTGGCAGGCTACTACCGAAAATTTTGTGCAAAGTTCGGCGAGATTGCTCGCCCATTACATAATCTGACACGCCGGAACAGTTTCAGTTGGACGCCCGACGCGCAAGCAGCGTTCGACTGGCTCAAACAGGCGATGAGTTCAACGCCGGTCCTAGCCTTACCGAATTTCGAGGAAGAGTTCACAATCGAGACCGATGCATCAGGCCACGGGGTTGGAGCAGTATTGTCTCAACAGAACCGACCGATCGCATTCATGAGCAAGGCAATATCGTCCTCGAAATTATCTTGGTCCATATACGAAAAGGAGATGCTCGCCATCCTTGAAGCCATACGAACTTGGCGACCATACTTAATCGGACGACGTTTTAAAATAATCACAGATCAACGCAGCCTGCGTTTCTTGCTAGAGCAGCGCATTACGACACCCGAGCAGCAGAAATGGATAGCCAAGTTGGTCGGTTTTGACTACGAAATAGTGTACCGACCGGGAAAGGAAAATGACGCAGCCGATGCCCTCTCCAGGTTGCCACCTCGCTCGGAATTGCACGCGGCGTACTCCAGCTCGCTCACAGGGTTGTGGACCGATATCGCAAACGCCACCCGAACTGATCCATTACTGGGGCCTATTCACAAACAGATCAGTGAAGGGTCAGACCCGCCGGAGGGATGGGAGTTGAGAAACGGGTGTGTAACCTATCAAGGCCGGATCCAAGTACCAGAAGGGGACCTACGCCAGCAACTTCTATCTACATTTCACTCTTCCGTTTTTGGCGGCCATTCTGGTGTACTTCGAACAATGAAACGTATCCAGCAGCTGTTTAGTTGGCCCCATCTAAAACGCGATGTCATTCACTTTATCAGAACCTGCGACGCTTGCCAACGCAATAAAACCGACAGTCGCACCCCAGCTGGGCTCCTCGCCCCGCTGCCGATCCCCCACCAGGTATGGACTGATATTTCTTTAGACTTTATTACAGGTTTGCCCCGATCCCACGGCAAAGACACTATTCTTGTTGTTGTAGATCGCCTATCCAAATATGCCCACTTCATTGCCCTACGCCACCCGTATAGTGCCGCATCGATTGCCGACACATTCATACGACAGATAGTGCGATTACACGACATTCCAAGGACAATCGTATCCGATCGAGATCGGGTATTCACTAGTCATTTCTGGCAGGAGTTATTCAAGTTATTAGGGACGAACCTACAGTTCAGTTCCGCCTATCATCCGCAAACTGATGGACAGACCGAGGTCGTCAACCGTTGTCTAGAGCAATATCTTCGCTGCATGACGTATCAGAAACCAAGGGAATGGGAGTCGCATCTAGCATGGGCCGAATACTGGTACAACACGACTTATCACAGCGCTATCAAGATGACTCCCTTTGAAGTGGTGTACGACCGACCGGCCGTCCCGATTCCATTCCACGAACCAGGGTCCACTACTGTTCATGAGGTGGACATCCAACTTCGCGACCGTGACACACTTTTGCGGGAACTACATTTGAACCTTACAGCCGCTCAAAACAGAATGTGTCAATATGCAAATACAAAGAGGCGACCAGAGGAATTCGAAGTCGGCGACTGGGTCTATCTCAAGCTACAGCCTTATCGACAGAACACGGTCCTTAGACGAATCAATCAAAAGCTTGCCAACAAATATTTTGGTCCTTTTCAGGTCATGGAACGAATTGGGCCCGTTGCATATCGTCTTCAACTGCCAACGGATGCGCGCATTCACCCCGTGTTCCACGTTTCTTTGCTCCGCCGAAAAGTTGGGTCCGACACAACCATTTCGCCCACCTTACCACCATATTCGTCCGACGGCACGCCAACCTTGATGCCCGAGCGCATTTTGGAGTATCGTTGGAAGCAAACTCCGAAGGGTCCGGTGCGGGAGGCACTCGTCCTTTGGAAATCATTAGGTCCAGAAGATGCTACTTGGGACCTCGTTGATCATTTACGTCTACAATTTCCAGAATTAAACCTTGAGGACAAGGTTCTTTTTCAGCCACGGGGTGTTGATGAGAGCACAACCCCTAAACCACCAATTACAAACGTGTATAGAAGGAGAGTATGATTTAGTTAGAGACTTGGGCTTATTTTGCATTGGGCCTATATTTGTTTTAGTTGTTTGGGCCTGCGGCCCAATTAGTAATTCTGTAAGTCGGCGTCTCCCTTATGGGACGCGTGTATATATATTGCCTCGATAGGCAATAGACGTTTTATGCATTTATGATAATTGATTTCTTTACAGTGTCTACACTGATTGCTAGGGCAATTTGAAGAGTTGTGCTTCAGATTTCTAGAATTGTTCTGAGTTCTTATCATAAACCTTTAGCCCAAAAAATCATAAATTAGATAGTATGATAAAGCAAACCAGGTCAAAGGAAACAAAAAAACTAATAACATATCTCAGTATCCAAAACATAATTGAATTGCAAATATATATATACCGCCTACAATGAATTTCAATTGTCGAATACAGGAAGTGCCTCAACGTGACAATTACGAAGAAAAAGAAACCCATAAAATTTGCAGAAAGAAAAAAATACAGAGTCAGGCTGATCTCAAAGTCAAAATAGCACTTGCACTGTGCATTATCCTAAAAGAGGCGAAAATAATATCATCAACAATCCAAGAGAAAAATATGAAGTAATTATCGATACGTAGGAATTACAACTCTCATAATCATATATTGTTATCCCCGAATCTCTAAATAAAACTTTCCCAATTAATTGAGGTTAAGAAAATCAATTTCAATAAATCGATTCACAAAAGCGCATCTAAAATTAGGGTTTAAATGAAGTTAACAAACCTCCAATCCAAAAGAACATACGAACACACACGGGATGTCGGACTATAACCAAATTAAGTACAATTAAATCGACGCCGGAAGATAACTAGATACAATTCGAGAGAACGAGTTGAAGTGCGGCGCAATTAAATCGACGCCAGATTTGAGAGAATGCATTTTCACTAGTGAGAGGGAAAAACATAATTGTTGTTGGTAATTCACAGAAAAGGATGAAAATAATTCTAAGTGGTAAATACAATTCTATATATTAATTATAATTGCTATTGTTATTTTTTAAATTAGGCATTAACAATATTATTCGAAGGGTATTAATTATTTAAAAAATAACTGAAGCCATTATATTATGACAATTACTAATTAGTGTAGTGATAGATTTGATAATATCGTAGTAATATGTATTTGAGAAGCCAATGTACTAATAGCATATTTAAAATGACATTTTAGAAATAGTGTATTAAAATTAGAAGCAGATGGGGACTGCAAGTTCACCAAGAACTTGTCCGATGATCGAGCAGACGAGTGCGACGATAATCGATGCATTCTAGTCTGTAGACCGATATAAAAAAAATAAAAATATACATGCATGTTTGTGCGTGGAAATCTACAGAATTAATGAAGAAATGAAGAGTGTGTCTTAATTTAGATCTATACAGAAAAATGTTTGATGTCATATTTTCTTGAATGTTATTATGGTTTACAATTTGAATGTTTCCTTTTGTTTGAAATTCTCCTTATTCATGCATTTAAACATGTATTCAATTCTAGTATATATATCTCCTTCAATTAACCAGCCCAATTACCAAATATCGTTATTTCCACAATAATTAATTTTACTAATAAATCATTTTGTTTTTGGATGTGATTGCTTTCTTCCAGGTTTTTGCTATGGCTCCCGGAGGTCCAAAGAACCTGAAGCTAAAACGTAATTTCATTGCAAGAACAGGTATTAAAGATCTTCTTAACAAAGAAAATAGTGGTGTAGGAGGTCAACACGATACAAGAACTCAGCAATCGAAAGGAGGTTTACATGTTAAACCACCAAATTTAGCTACTGCAACCTCTCAATTTCCATCTCAAGCCTCTGAAATACCCGAAAATGAATCCTCTCAAATCTCATCTATAGAGAGCATTCAACATGAATCTAGCGAAAATGTTGCTGCAATAACAGGTGAAATTATCACTACAAAAAATGCCTTGATTAGAGACCAATGTTTTGAGACCAATGTCTCAAATAAAGACCGATTTGAGACCAATTTGAAAAAAATACGAATTTTGAGTCTGTTTCCAGTCTCAATGTCTCAAAATATTGGTCTCTAATTAAGGCATTTTTTGTAGTGTATTATGTTTTGGTGTTTTTACGTGTTAAACTTTCATAGTCTATATATATGTACGTGAAATTATAAATTGTAAACCATTGCATTGTTCACATGTAGCTCTTGGTACCAAGAAAAAGACTCGGGGCAAAACAATTGGAAAAAGAATCTTGAAGTATTTTGATACTTACAAGAGCAAACTGAAGATTAATGTGGACCCATCAATAGAGAGACCCATAAATGGAGATGAATCTGCAAAGCTAGCTAGCCAGATTGGGGTAATAACTCGAGATGTCCTTCCGGTGCCAAAAACATGGAAAGAGGTAGATGAGGCCAAAGGATTGGGACCAGGATTTGACCATCTACAAGTATGAGTTAAAAATTTAAATTTGTTTAATATATAGTTTTCACCTTCTTGTAATCTAATGTGCATATTTGTGTGTGAGTTGTAGATGCATATGGATGTGAATATCGATGTCCTCGGTGTGACACACTGCTTGGTCAATATGATGAAAATAAGTACTCGACAGAAACGTTACCGGTTGCATCAACACTTCCTTCGGTTTGCAACTGTACAAGAGGCTAAGAATAACAAACCCTCTTTCTGTCCCAGACAAGATAATTGGGAAGAATTGTGCGATCATTTCGCATCTGATAATTTCAAGGTAATGATGTGAAAGATTTTCCAAATAGTATCATAACTAATCATATGTTTCAGCAATCATTAATCTTTTAGTCATAGTAGCATGAAATCCAGACATAAAATATGAAGATATGTTAATTTCTCTTGTAAATTGCAAGAAACTAATATTATAAATACAACTTACTTATGAGTATGTCTATCAGTTAAATTAGAAATTTTGGGGCTTCACTTACTCCCAAATTGTCTTATTTTATGTTCTTGCAGCATAGAAGCGAGGTGAATCGAGACAACAGGAAAAAACTGCGATGCAAACATATATCTGGAAGAAAAGCTTTTACAGTTCGCAACCGTGAAATTGTGAGTAAATAAACGTTCCTATTTTTTTTTAGTTGTACATCTCAGTTTTATTGCAATTAATATTCCTGGGTTATTTTTTTGTTTTTGTGAATTATCTGAAATGTTGATGGGTATGTACATGTTGTAATTTTTAATTTTGGAGCCAGGTTTTGATCATGTGATGGATGTTGCTTATATATAATTTTGGATGTTAGAAAGAAATTGGTCATTTTTGTCAAAGTTAACAAATCAAGTAGACTATGTATTCTTGTTAAATTCAAAAGGATATGAATTTATGGATTTTGTATTGACATCAACTCAAATTGATGTAATTGTCACTATATTTGTCTTTGTGTATGAACTTCGTCAAGTGAAAAGAGTTTTGATGAGGATAGTTGTGGAGATATATGCCTTTGTATTTTGATTATATTGATTATTCCTATTATATTTTAGTTTGTAAATTAGTATACTAATTGTTGTCTATTATGATCAAGTATTAACTTATTTTGTTATCTAGTCTGAACGTGAGTTAGCTGGAGAACCATGTGATCGAATTGACTTGTATGAGTGTACACACAGTTCAGAGAAAAATGGTTGGAAATCTAGGGAGGCAAAAGAAAATTGGGTAAGTTTTGTAAACATATTTAACATAGTATCTAATAATAAGTTTTCAATCTTAGTATATATATGTTGTTAATAATTAAATGGTGTTTTTTGGCGATATTGAAACATATTTTTTTTTCTCCTTGTTAAAATCATTATGCAAGAGAGTCTTCAATTATAATTACTTGCTTAATTAGAGTTCAATTTTTCTTTGCTCTTTATTGGTAGTAATAATATTTATGGGTTTACAAGGTATATAATGCAGATTTAAATAGCACTTCTCTCTAGAAATCTCTCTGCCTTCTCTCTAAAATTTCCACCGCTCACCGTCCACCGTCCAGCGTCCACCGCCTTAACTTCCACTCAAGCTCCTCCTCCTCTCCAATTCATCCCACATCCACACCATCACTATCATATAGATTTTTAAAGAGATCTAATTTAGAAGGAAAAAGGGGTAGCCACACCGCTCATCGGGTTTAAGCTTGGTTCGTCGCGCCGCTGCCCCGCCGTTCGTCGCGCCGTCACACCGCCGCTCGTCGTGATGCTGTCTCTTAATCTTTTTCAGCACATCATCAAGTGGGGTTAGGGGTTTCTTTTTAGGTTTTTAGTTGGGATCAATGGATAAATCCTTTCCGACGGCGCTACGGTGGCCGATTGGGTGGGCTATCCGTTGATCCCTTTTATTTTCTATATTTATTTTAAATTTTCTTGCTTTTTTAGTTGTTTCTGGTGATTTCTGCAGTTTTTTTTTTTGTTTTCTTAGGTAGATGTTCAGTTTTTTGTTCCGAAGCCCCTTCCCCTTTTTGTGGTGGTTATATTCCCTTGTGGTTATATTCCCTTGTGGTGTTTCTTCCGGTGTTTCTTCTCGGGTGGTGTTTGGCCGTGCCTAGTGCCTAGAGCTCTTTTGGTGTTGCCTTTGTGGAGTTTGGGATTTTGTGATGTTGGGTGGTTGGTTCATGATTTTTCTCTTTTTTTGGACTGACCCTTGGATGTTATGGCGCTCGGTGATTCTTTGTCTTTATTTTTCTATCTTTAGACTTCTTGATTTGTTGATACCTTAGTGTGGGGTGTCTCGATTCGAAAAATGGAGATCTATGCTTCTGCTGTGGACAAAGTATTCGCTCGTTGAATTACTTCCTCACGATTGGTGGTGACAACGACGCCGTTTAAATCTGTTTGGTTTGAAGATCTTGAGCTTAGAGCTTGGTTTAGACTTTTGTTATATGATCTTTGTAACCATGTCAAAAAAAAAAAAAAATAATATTTATGGGTTTTCGTTGATAAAAATGTATCACTTAAAAATATCAGGATAATTATTTATGAGATTTACTTTTATTACTAAAATTGATAACAATTTACTTCTCTTTATGCTAAATTGTCAGGAGATGATGAAAAAAAAACGAGAAGAATATATTGAGCTCGGAATTGAAAATAGTGCAGATGAGATAGTATTGGAGGTGTTGGGTCATGGAACTGGATATGTAAAAGGTCTTGGTTATGGTCCAAAGCCTCCAAGCAGACGCAACACATTGCACGATTCTTCTAATCAATTGCAAGAGGAACTAAAAGACGCGAAAGAAAAGCTGCAAGAGTCTGAAGCTCAGGTGGAAGAACTCAAAACGCAGTTGACTGTTTTGAATGCAAATATGGTTGCGCAAGATGCAAAAATGGTTGCACAAGATGCAAAGATGGCTGCTCAAGGTGCAAATATTGAGAAACTAATGGCTTTTTTGAATGATAAAGGGATAGAGTTATAAACTTTATATTTGTTTTTATTTTTATTTTTTTTGGTTTCATGAAGTTATAGAACAACATTTCTGGTTAGTTGTTAAGTTTCTAAATGCTTGAAGGATTTTTTATTAATACAAAATTATTTTTTAATCTTTAAATTATTTATAGTTGTAAATATTTTTTCTTTTCTTACAAAATTAATTTATCACGATAATTATAATTATTTCATGACAAATTATGTGTTGTAATATAAATTACTTTTACTACAAAATAATATTGTCACTGTATGTAAATTAATAATGACGATATGTGTTGTTAGTTGTTACTATATAGTTTTAAAAAAATTGGGACAATTATCATTTTTGTCATTGAAAAATATTTTATTATGACAAAAAATATTTTGTCACAATTCTCACATCTTTTAATGACATTGAGCATTTTTGTCACTAAAGATGGCGAAATGTATTGTCATTATATCTAAATATATAATGACAACCAAATTTTAGTCACTATAGTGCAATTCTTTCATGACGAAAGATTTGAAATACGACAAAAAATATGTTGTCACAGTTACTAAACTTTTAGTGACGACCACCGTTTTCGTCACTAAATAGTACATTATAATGACAAAAAAAGTTGTCACAATTTCCACATCATTTAGTGACAGTAGAAATTTTGTCACTAAATCATACTTTTTAGTGACAAATTTTGTCGTCATTATATATATACACATATAACAACGAACAACATCTTGTCACGAAAGAACAAATGTATCGCGACGAAATATACAAAATATGACAAAATAGTTAGTCTAATTGTAACAAAAAATAATGTCACTAAAATTTGATAAGGTTAGTAATAGATGGACAATCGTCACAAAAAAATAATTTTTAGTGACAATAAATTAAATCGTCTTGAAAATTCTAACCTTTAGTGACGAAATATCATATTGAGTGACGAAATTTTAACACCAGATGTGACGATTTATATGTCACCATAGATGAATGATATAGTGATGATGACCTTTATCGTCATCAAATAATGACTTTTAGTGACGAATCAAAACAACGTCGCCTTTTACCTACCGCCACGCACATTTGGTGACATTCTTTGTGACGAAAAATTTCATCGCCGAACAACTTTCGTGACGAAAAATGGGTTTTTTATGACGATTTTTTTCGTCGCAGTTTCTCAAATTTCTTGTAGTGAATTCGTCCGTCCCACAATTGTTTGCACTACCTAAAAAGGAAACTTTTTCATAAACCCCACCCTCACAATATCCACACATCTACCCAAAATGTCATTATTTTTACCCTCAATCCAATCATTCACTTTACTTTATTCATAAAAGTTACAAAATTACTCCTCAACACTCCACTCATTACACATTTTTCTTAGTTTGCGTGCCCATAAAATGGTGCAAACAATCTTGGGACGGAGGGTACATGTTAATTATTATAAAATTTCATGTATGTACGTAGTTGATGAATATGTATAATTAATTGATATATATGTTACGTGGATTATGATGTTTTTGGTTAATTGTAATTAATTGTTCGTGTTATAGTGTAGTTCTTTATAAATTTTTTTTTATATTAGATTGTTATATAATTTATTTATTTAATTAATATATAATTGGTACTTGTTAGTTAATGTTAAATAATTAATTATCTAGTTAGTGCATGTACGATATAATTATAGTTAACATTGAGAAGAATGTGTTTGATAATTAAATTAGGTTATTGTCAATTAATTAAATTAGGTTATATTGTCAATTGATTAATTAATTAAAGAGAAAATTTCATTTTACGTCCTGTAACTTAGGCCTAATCCAGTTTATATCCTTTAAGTTTTCACTTTTTCAATTTACGTCCTAGGGTGTCCAATTTATGTCATTTTAGGTCCAATTTATGTCCTTTTCGCCGGAAAATTGGAATTCCGGTCAAATAGTCCAATTTACGTCCTTTAAGTTTGAAAATTAATAATTAATAATTAAAAAATTCTTTAAAAAATTAAAAATCTCATTAAAAACTAAAAATATCATTAAAATTTATAAATTGTGTAAAATAAAAATAAAGAATTCAAAATTTCAAAAAAAAAATATTCTAAAAATATGAAATATTGGAAATTAAAAATAAAAAATTTCTAACAATCTCATAAAAACATAAAATTCTAAATATAAAAAATATATAAATTAAAATTTTAAAAATGCTTAAAATAAAATTAAAAATTATACAATTCTAAAAACCTCATTAAAATGAATTTGACACGGTTCTACAATCTATCAAGGCGTGGAATACAAAAAAAAAATTAGGAGTTTGAGAAAAACTTTAATGGCGGATGAGTCCGAATCAAGTCTGGTTTTTAATGACATATTAATAATTTTTATTATTCTTATGGGGTTTTAAATATTTAATATTTAATATTTAAAAAATTAAAGAGATTTGTAGAATTTTTCATGAGATTTTCGAATTTCTTAATTTTAAGTTAAACATTTTCGATTTTTTGAATTGTAAAATTTTTTATTTTTATTTTACACATTTTATAATATTTAATGAGATTTTTAAAAAATTAAATAAGGTATTTTGAATTTTATTTTTCACATTTTATAGTTTTTAATTTTAATGATGTTTTCAGATTTTTAATAATATTTTAAAATTTTTGAAGATATTTTTAGAAAATTTATTTATTAAATTTTAAAATTTCAAACTTAAAGGAAATAAATTGGACTATTTGGCCGGAATCCCAATTTATTCCTCACATTCCGGTGAGTTTGAAAATTTTCCGGCGAAAAGGACGTAAATTGGACCAAAAAGGACGTAAATCGAAAAAGTGAAAACTTAAAGGATATAAATTGGATTATGCCTGAGTTACAGGACGTAAAATGAATTTTTCTCTTAATTAAATTAGGTTATTGTTAATTGAATTAAGAAATTATTATAATTAAATTAGAAAAAATTTAGTTGAATTAGTAAACTATATATATATATATCATCGATTAAGCTAGGTTATTATTGTTGATTAAATTAGTAATTATTGTTATAAATAGGGGTGTTGCTGATTAATATAGTAATTATTGATATTGTTTAAATTAGGTCATTATTAATTAGCTTGGTAAATTATTGATTTCATTAGTAAATTATTATTGATTAAATTAGAAAATTATTGACTTAATTAGTAAAATGATATTGTTTAAATTAGGAAATTATTGATTTCATTAGTAAATTATTGATTAATTTATTATACTGTTTTAATTTTATTTATTAAAATAGAGTCAATATGCGAATGCTCCTTCTGGTGCTGGTGTGGCCTCAGGGTCTTGACGTAGCTGGGCGAAGAGGGGCTCACTTAGGATTCAACCTAATTTGATGACGTCTCCTACGACATCGCCGTCCGTTCCACGCAGTCGTCTGTCGTCGCCCATTCCACAGCAGTCGCCGCTGTCATCTCAGTCGTCGACACGATTTTGAGAGTCGATTCTTAAGGGATCTCATCAAAGGACCACTACATCGTGTAAAGACTTACAACAGTTATATTGTGAATGGCTACAAATTTCATACATCCGAGTATGTATCAAGAAAAGCGACAACCAACAGTGGTGTTTGCATTAACAGTGCGAATTACAATGTAGATGCAAGTGAGTACTTTGGGGTGTTGCACGAAGTCGTTGAAGTAGAATATCCGGGATATCCAGCAAAGACTGTAGTGTTGTTCAAGTGTCATTAGTTTTATTCAGACCCTTTAGGAACAAGGATTCATCCGGAGTACAAGCTCGTGGATGTTAATACAAAAAGGAGGTATAACGGGGATGATCCATTTGTATTTGCCCATCAAGATCTCAAGTATACTACGACACGTATCAAGTATGATCACGTAGTAATATTGAATGACACGCTGTTTGCAATGTAAAGGCAAGATCAATGGAAGAAGTCCTTAAATAGGAAAAGAGTAATGAAGATGATTCTCCGTTTTAAACGGAACAAATAGAGACTCGAACTGAAGTCTTTACGGGAGATTTGAATATTTACGTAAACTTGACGACTGCAAATCCATAATTGATCGAAATTGAAAACGATAGTGGAAATGTGGAAAAGGATGAAAATGAAGAGGAGGATGAAGAGGAAGAGGAGGAGAAAGATGAGGCAAATAATGAAAATGTAGATGAAGAAGATGAAGATGAAGAGAAAGAAGAGGAATATTAAATTAATGTAAGCTAATTATTTTATGAGATGTACAATTTAAAAAAGTTTATTTATCATTAAGTGACAACTAAAACGTAGGAAAACAAATTAATTTTGTGGAATTGATTTTAAAAAATTTAGTAAAATATGAATATTTTAGAATTTTAATAAAACTTTTAAAAAATAACATTTAAAATATATAAATTACAAAAAATAAATTTACAATAAAGATAGATTAAGAATTTAATTATTAATGTATGTGAAAAAAATTAATTTTGTGAATTAAAAAAAAATGGATTGAACAAGAAACAGACTTGTACGAGTGGTAGGCGCCCCTCACTAGGTGCCCACACACCCGAGTTCGAGTCCAGGGTCAAATAAATATTGGCCAATTTCAAGACTTTGCCGGTCGGGTTGGGGCCCCTAATTTTTTTTTGAAACTTACATTGCCGACGGATAATTCCGTCGGTAGTACCGATGGAGTTCCCGACGGTTATCGACGGAAATTAATTTTAAAAAAAATAATTATAAAATTATATTCCGTCGGTAGTTCCGACCGAAAATAATTTTGCCAAAAAAAAATTGAAAATTACATTCCGTTGGTAAATCCGTCGGTACTACCGACAAAATTAATTTCTTTTTTAATTATTTTTTCCCGTAATTTACCGACGGAACATTGACCCGATTCGTAAACGGGTCATGGATATTACCGACGGAATAGAAAATTCCGTCGGAAGTGACGACTACCGACAAGGTTGGCACCGACCGAATTTTACCCTTGATATTTCCGTCGGCAACCACTGTTCCCGACCGAAATTCCGTCGGCATTTTTGTCGCAAAACGCATGTTTTTTGTAGTGGTGGTGGAAGAGGATATGGGCCATGAACATACCAAAAATTAACACTTTTTTGTGGAGGGAAACAAAGGACATCATCCAAACGGAAGGTAATTTGTTCTATCATCATGATGCGTCTATTCTTCCAGCTTGTGGGATGTGTGGTCCCACTTTGTGGATACTATTCATGTTTTGTTTACTTGCTCAAGAGTTAGACATGGGTACAATCAATAGGCAAGTAGATTAGTTAAACAAATAATAGTCAACAGTCAATGAATAGAGAGTTGGAGAAAATATCCCAAGTCAAGGTGCTCGCCTAGTGAAAGAACATGCTAGGAGTATCGACAGGCCAGGGAAAGTATGAAACCATATTCGTCTTACCCACGACGAGACGAGGAACCAAATCAAGATAAGAATCTGCGTGTAAAATGATGCACATCAGACACAAAGAGGCCGTGGAAGCGGGGGCGGAGGGAGAATACAATTTGGGGGTACAACTGAGATTTTTTTTATTTTATATTTAAGGCTAAAAAAAAAATAAAAAATTGTATGAGGCCAATCCAATCTGCATCCCCACAATTAAAAGACCCAAAAAAAAGTTTGTAACTATAAAATGCACTTGACACTTAGTTACGAATATTACACTTTCTCGGACCATTCTGCTATGAACTCGCAACCATTTCTCTAATTGTTATTTCATAACTTTCTCCATTCTGCTCTGAATTATAAAATGCACTTAACACTTAATCTATACAAGTACGCATATTTTATATTTATGGAGTAATTATTATTTAATTTAATTATTGTGTTTAATTTATGAATAAATTTATTTTGGTCTATAACTTATAAGTTATGAATTAGAGTTTATATAATAATAATTATTTTACTATCTAATTCAATTAGGAATAAGTTATGAATTAAGCATTAGAGTCTGTATTATAATTACTAATTTGCTACATTATGCTGAATTAATTATTTTTAACTCACTATCTAACTCAACTAAAAAATGACGAAAGATAAACTTATATTAAAGAAGCTTAAGATAAAGAAAAAATAATTCGATCTTCGAGAATTTTTGTTCAAGGGAATGAAATCTCAAGAAGCTCTTGCAATTTTCCAAATAGTTGAGTTTCAATGGATATGGAGTCTTCTTCAACCCCATCATTTAATTCACCTCAAATTCAAGAAAATAAAAGAAGTATAGGTGTAATTTTTATTTTTATTTGAAGGTTATGTAATTTTTTATTTTTTTTTAAAGTTTTCTCGTATGTCTTAATATTTTTCGCACCCCCGAATTTGAAATCCTGGATCCGCCACTGCGTGGAAGTCATCGGGAACCCGTTGCGGCAGCTTTACTGATAAGTCGAGATTATTACGTATTTTATGTGCTTTAATTGAGAATTTTAGGAGAATTAATTTGATATTTTATTATATTTTTTCGACTTTGTGTTTTCATATATTTTGATACTTTACTTTTTACTTTATTCAAATATAATTGAAATATGACTTCAAAAAAAAAATATATAATTGAAATATTTTGAAGACACGTGAGACGCGAGTCGATCAAGCTTCATTGTAAAGAAAAAAGTCCAACACTAAGGATGTAAGAGTCGACCAGGCCATTAATTTGGCCCATTAGTTGGGCTTATAGATTGAGCTCATTTCTTGATATCTACATAAGAGTCCAATTGATGGGCCCATTAGGAGGCAGTGTGCGCGAACTTATATTAGAATGAAGGAAGCAACCGTGAGTTTTTTAGAGGAAAAAATAAATAGTGAGTTCGACGAGTCTACGTGATATTTTTGTAGTCATGTTCGACTAATAGGGGTGGAAGTAGGCCGGGCTACCCGACAGGGGCCTACGGCCTAGCCTATTAAGGGCCTTGTTAGGCCTAGCCTATTTATAATATGAGCCGGGCTAAGGCTTTTTAAAAAGCCTATTTAGTTAAGTAGGCTAGACTTAGGCTTTAAATAAGGCCTTATAAGTCTACCAGGCCGGCCTATTTAACATTATATATTATATTTATATATATTTTATAATAAGTTATTCTTAAAATTTAGTACTAACATTTATATTAAATTAAATTAAAGTAAGTTAAATTTATTTTAGTACTTTTGAAATCATTATAATGTTTGTATTTAAACTCATAGTTGTAATGCATTTATTTTGGTAGTAAATTTTATTTGCAACTTTGAATATTGAACTATGATTCATATTTAATAGGCTTCTAAAAGGCTCGTAGGCCTGGCCTATTTACTTAAAAGGTCAGGCTTAGGCTGCAAAAAAAGTCTATCACAGATAACAGGCCAGGCTCAGACTCAATATTTATAAACCAGGCCCAGGCTTTTTCATGTAAAGCCTAGCCTAGCCCAGCCTATTTCCACCCCTATCGACTAATTTGTTTTCTAGTTCAAGAAATCATGGAAACTTGTTATTATTTGGTTCCAAATTATTTTGTAACGAATTTCTTAACTCGATCTTTTTTATTTCTTCTAACACTGAATTTGTCCATATATTTTTAAAATACTTCATTTTAGCTCAAGGTAATTTTTTGGATGTCACTTTCAACGCGTACGGAAGATCGAATTCGCAGAGAGCGTATAGGTGTCTAGCAAATACTGCTAGACGGGTGTTTGATTAGTGTGAAAATTGCTTAAAATTCATGTGTTTAAATCGCATAATTTTATAGAGTTTTGTTGCATTTTTACATAAATTGACTAATTGCACTTGATTTGGAGAAATGATGTTGTTTGCTATTTTTATAGGAAAAATTAGCATTTTTTAAATAAAACACGCCTCGATTATATTATGGAGTCAATCGAAGGAATAATTCGAGATTAAAGAAATTGACATTGAACTTAAGAATTAAAGAAGAAAAATAATTGGGTTTGACTATATGCATCTCCATTTTGGAGAGATGCACTCCCCCTATCACTTTATTAATTTAATAATAGTGAAAAAATTCCAAAATACCTTTTTGAGTAATATTACACTACTAAATGCACCCCCACTTCCACCTACAAACCCTAAACTTAATTTATGCGGCCGCCACCACTGTAATGTCACTGCCGCCGCCCCCACTACTAACTGCCACCATTGTTTTGTTTCCGGTGGCCACAAAAAAAAAAATCTGAAATTTGAGAAAAAACTTAGAAATTTTTCAATTTTTTTTTAAGTTTTCGACAAACCAGTGCCGACCATATACACTATCGTCGACAACAGTTTGTCGACAAAAGTGTATACGGTCGATCTACAAAGGTCGATTTTTTTTTTAAAATTCTTTACTAAAATTTGACATTGTAATGTCGACCAAAAACACTCTCGTCGACATCCATTTGACGACGAGAGTGTATTTGGTAGACCTAAAAAGGTCAGAAAATAAAAAATAAAAAATTTAATATTGTAATGTCGACCGCATAAAATTTCGTCGACAACAATTTGTTGACGAAATTGTATGTGGTTGACGTTACATTGTCGAAAAAATAAAAATAAAATAAAAAAACCTAGGTTTTCTGCATTCTGTAGAAAACCCTAAAAAAATCGCGGTCCAAAATAAATCTTACCTTTGGAGGGTGGCTGCGGCGGATGCACGTACCTGGAGTGGGGGTGGCCGACATCTTCGACCAGGAGGCGGCGGCGGCGAGGTCGTTTGGGATTGGGCGGCGGCGGGATGAATCGCGGGAGGGGAGGCTGTTCGCCGGTGAATCGAGGGAAGGGGAGGCGTCGCGCCAGTGAACTCGAGGGAGAGGGAGAGGGAGGGGAGGCTGCCGGTGAAGGGAGCCGCGGCGATGATTCACGTGTTATACAACACTAAAATAAACAACCGCAAGTGTACGGTGTCTATCGTAGCGTGATAAGCACGAGGTCGATCCCACAGGGAGGTATAGCGTAAAAGTGTATTTTGTTAACGTAGTTCTATTTAGACGCGATCGATAAAGTGAATGTGATGAATTACTCTAAGATTACCTACCAAATTGTCACAAATAAGTAATAAAGAGTAATGTAAATCGATCAACTAGCATGCGTATCAATAAAACGAAAGTAAAACGAATGAAGACTCAAAGAGAGAAGGTGGGTTCCAAGGCAATTGTAACACCTAGATATCCGTTTATGAATGTTAACTCGTTTAAATGGCCATTAAGGTTATCTCAAATAGGGTGATCACACAAGAAGAATTAATCGATCTCTTGATACAACTAATCCAAAAACGCATGCAACATAGGCTCATATCTCTACATCACAAACGTTACACCGCCTAAAATAGCTCCTAAGATCATTCAATTCCCTCTCCGATAATTAATCCTCTCTCGAGATCATAATAATACCGGGTTGCATGCTTGCATACGATTAAATGTAATAAATCTTTCAATATTATCCCAATTAACAATGAATTAAGCAAATCATCATGGCCAATAACAACATGTTTTACAATGGATAATTAAACATACAAATAAGAGACAAACACCAATTAAAGCAAGAAATTAATCATAAACTTCAATCCAAGTATTTACAATGCCTTAGAACCACAAATTGTTCTAGCCAATCAACAACATAATCAAATTAACAAAACCAAATGAAATAACTAAATAAAAAGAGAGAAAAATAGAAAGCTTAGTCTAATGGATGGTGTTCTCCTCGTGAGCGGATTCTCCAAACGTATGCCTCCCTCCTTCTTCTTCTTCTTTTTCTCCCTCCCTCTCAAAGTATGACTAGAGGGTTTATTTATAACTTGAAAATTAGGGCTAAAACTTCTAGAAAAAATTATTTCCAAAAATATAATTTCCTTTTCTCTCTTCAATTTCCAAATCTTCTCTCTTTCCTTTTTCTTCAAATTTCCTTTTCTTCTCTCGGTCACTGGCTTGGGGCTCAAGCTACATATTGCCCCAAATTATTTCCTTGAATAAATTTGACTCGTTTTACCCACGAACTCGATTTCTTCCTTCATTGACTTCACTAAAAATTAGGTATGTATTTTTACCTTCCAAAATAGTCATTTTTCCTACAAAAACGACAAAACACCACCTTTCTCTTATTTTGACCAAAACATCCATAATCGACCAATAAATCAATGAAATCACAATCAAAATGAGCTTCATATGTGCATAAAAAACGTGTAAATTCCACCCGAATCAGGCGACAGGGGGCGGTTGCCGACGAGTGGTGGTGTGCGGCGGCGGCAGGTGGAATGGGGAGGAAGAAGAAGGGTGAGGGAGATGAATTAGGGTTTAGGGAGTGTGTGTAGTAAATGTGTATTTTATAGATAAAAGGGAGAAAATGATATTTAGGATAATTCGAGAGGAGGGTGCATTTATTTTGACAAATTTTGTGGGGTGCATCTATTGAAGGCGTGCATCTCTCCGAAATGGAGGTGCATATAGTCAAATCCAAAATAATTAAAAGCCCATTTTTTGGAGCCCACGTGAATTAAAAAGCCCACTTGATCATCAATTAAAGAGATGGGCAAATGAAATGTGTTGCTGGAATTAAAAAGCTATATCATATTCCACACCTTCATTATCCACAAGCATGCTGCATGCGACAAGGGATGGGGTATATACCCCTCCAGCTTTGTTTAATACACTCTCCCTCCACTTTTATTAATTAAATATTCATGTAAAATGTATGTTTTGCCCTTTTAATAAAATACAAAATGATACTGAAAGTGTGGTGTGGTATGAAGTGTTTAAGTTTAATAGAATAATGTTGTACTAAATGTTGTGACAATTGGTACAACACTGACTCTAACAGAATATCAGAAATTATGATTCACACAGCGGAAGACTTGAAACACTAAAAACAAACGTGACACAATGAAAATAATTTTTAACATAGATTTTATAAATAAAAATCTATGCTAGCCTTACGGCGAAATTCAATACTTATCTTCAAGTACAAATGTTGTGTGAAATGTTACAGCATTAACATTCACAACAGAAACTACAAACGAGGCAGGTGCCTTGTTCTAAAAACGAACTAAGTGTATAAGGTATACACTGTCGAAATGCCTAGTCTATCTAATGATTACACTCTCAATAGATAAGAAGACACACAACCATACGGGTGGGATACGAACGTATGAACTAAATGGTAAAACTACTGGCCACAATTCCTAACAGGGATATACGCTCGGTCTAGGAAGTTGATCGAATAGAGTACACTGATTTGAGAAGCCTTCCATCGGTATTTATAGTAGTGGGGTGCTGATTTTAGAGGCTTCCACAATGAGATCCTATTTTTTAGGAACTCAACTTCCATGATCTTTCTAGATCCTTCTTGAATGCTCCAGGTCGTTCTAAATGGTTCCACGCTGTTCTAGCATGTTCTTCAATGTTCTGGAATCTTCCAGGTTCCAGATCCTTGTAGAAGCTTCTAGATCCTGCCAGAAATGCGACAACATTTAGATCAACATTTAATGTAGCATTTCAGAAAAGACTTAGAAAAAAATCTCGGAAGGTCAAATTAAGATGTTGTTGATAATGTTAAGGCATTTAAGGATTAACAACATCTACAATCTCCCCCAATTTGACCTTTCGACTACAACACACCTGATGCACATATATTTCTATACATACTCAGTATTATGTACTTAGGTGAGGTTAACATCATTGCTAAGCACTAGTCAAGACAATACCTGTTGTAACCGTTGAATCAAATCGAATGAAGATCAAGGATAATTTTACAATGATCCGTGCCATAAGATCAAGATAAATTTTATCCAAAATAGAACAAGTATAAACACTACACTTATTCACAACATAAGTAACTTTACTAAGATCATAAGTTAAACTGGAAGAAATTAACTTAGAATCTAAGTAAGACACTAACAAGAACAAAAATAAAAATCAGAGCAACAAACTAATAAATAGAAACATAAACAAAAACAGACACTAACACTATACACAACCTGCAATAGTAGACACATGATAATCTGCAAACAAATTAAGCAAAGCAGTAAACAAATATCAAGTGGAACCATAATTAAGCAAGTTGCAATAATAAACATCCTACCATCTAGAAAATAAATAACAATTGTATCAGAATTTCAGAATTCAAACTTAAACATTAATTACAAAGGTTGAACTGAATAAATGGCTTATATTGCTGTGGTAACAGCTGCAGCATCATCTTCCTGCACCATAGCCATTGTGGAATTCAGATCTCCCCCTGTCTAGCAGTTTCCTCCATGAAGATCACCATACAAGGTGTTCATCTCAGCAGCATCATCATCATCTCCTTCATCAACAAAGTAAGTAGATGCAAGGTGTGCAACTACATCAGTAACAGCAGCATCTCCAGCAGCATCAGGTCCATCACCAGCATCAGCAGCAGCTGGAACTCCTTCATCATTTATCTCCTCAATGACCACATTGGAGTTGGATGGTGGTGGTACTCCCCTTGTTGTAGGTGAAAGGAGGTTGGTCCACCCGTCCTTCAGGAACTGAAGTTCATCTATTGTTTCCTGCAAGTGTTGGAGTTGAAGTTTGATGAATTCCTGTGAAAGATACACATTACCAGAAATGTTGATGCGGATGTTCTCAACATTTGGGGTTGCATTTCTGTGTCTTGGTCTGGATGATTCAGGATGATCAGTAGTAGAGGGTCTGGAATGTTCTGGTTGAGCAGAAGTAGAGGGTCTGTGCTGATGTTCAGTACCAGGAGCAATCAAAGGCAGATCAATTACTCTATCCCCAGTGAGTAAGGCAGGAGCTATGGCCAATAATGGGATTCTCCCCCTCAACACATCAGTTTTCTTGGCAACAAATCCATGGTGCCTCAAGTAGTTAGAAATCAGAACAGGATAGGGTAAATTGCCTTTCTCAGAAATTCTCCCAGTAAATCTCATCATATGTTGGAAAATTGTAAGACCCAAATTGAACTTCTTAAGCACAGAAATCCTATATATCAAAACAGCTTGATCCTTAGTGATCTTGGTAGTATTTGTGGTGGGAATCCAATTGTAGATAATGAGTTTGTATAACACAGAGTGTAGGGAAGTGAGGTCTTTGGCTAGCATCTGTCTAGTCCATTGAACTACCCTACCACCAGTTATAGCAGAAATGACCACATCCATGTCAGGTTCTTCATCAACCTCAACATTGGGAATTTCCAAAAACTCATTTATCAATTCAGGAGTAAAAGGTACATCCCTCCCCCTAAAATTAACAGTCCCATACCACTTAGAAGATCTCCTACCAGTGCTCTTTTTCATACATGCATAGAATTCATATGCCCAATTTGTCAAGAAAGATTCACCAAAGTTCACAGCATGCATCAAATTCCTTTCTTCTAAGAAACTAATCATGCCTTTACTATCAAAATCAGGTATATTGATCCTCTTCTCTATCAGCAGTTTTCTCTTAGAATAAATGGCCAATCTATTCTCTAGAGTTTCAAGAGAATCAGAAATACCTTCCTCTTCAGAAGCAAGGTCATCTGAGCTTGGTGTAGAGCTTTTAGCAGAGCTCTGTTCAGGGCTGCTTGCTGCACTGGAAGAGCTATCCCCACTGCCACCATCTTCAGGTTCTGGTGCAGCTTCCTTTGCAGCAGCATAGTGCTCAGCATTTTTCTTTAGAGACTTCAGAATGTCTCTCAAGCATCTTTCAGAATCAGAATTGGATTCTGACTCAGCTGGTTCATCTTCAATGATCATCTTCTCTTTCCCTTTTGGTTCAACAACAGATTTTCCTTTCCCTTTCTCTTCAGCAACAACCTTCTTTTTGGATTTCTCAGCAACAACAGTCTTAAATTTCTTTGGTTTATCAGCAACAACAGGAGCATCATCTTCAGAATCTGTGAACACTTGGATGGGTTCACCAGCATCAGCTCCAGCTTTCTTCTTCTTCCTCATGGATTCAGAATAATCCACACGAGTGAAAACGCGGTTTGATCTCCTCCTTCTTTGTACAGGGCTTCTCTGTCTTTTCCCTTTCTGTGCATTCTTCTTGAGAGGAATGGGGGCAGACTCATCTGAAACAGAGAGTGAAGAGTTTGTACCTTCAGAGATATTTGCTTCCTCCATTTCAACATCTTCAGGGTCAGACGTGGCAGTAGCTTCTTCTTCAACAGAAGCTTCAACATTCTCAGTTTGCGTTTCGTGAACAGAGGGTGATTTGGGGCTTTTTGAAGCAGAAGCCATTTGGGTGGTTTGATCAGCCAAATAGCTCGAGATATCCACAGTGATATCTCCAAAAGTCATCACAGGCAGATGACCTGTAGTTCGAAGAGTATCAGACACCTCTTCGATAGCCCTAGTGACCTGTTCAACGGTTGCGTCTTGAGGGAAGTTTGTTTGAGGAGCAGTTTGAGGAGTGGTTTGAGGAGTGGGAATGGTTGTTGATGGTGTTGCAGAGACATTCGGGTCAGCATTTGAAGCGGTAGAGTTTTGTGAGGCCATGGAAGCAAGAATTTTGAGAGGATTTGTGTGAGAGTGAGATGAATTTTTCGAATCAGAGTGAGATTGTGAGTGGGATTGAGGTTGGTTTCCAGCCATTTAAGGGACAGTTGGATTTTCAAGGTAGGTTTGAGGAGTGTATACACAAACTTTGAGAGATACACGGCCAAAAAACAATTTCTTCAAACTTAGTACTCAACAAAATCAAAAATCACAATTAGCAAATAAATGACATCTTATGTTTGATATTTATAGAGAGAGTAATGTAGTTGGAGGTTAAGAGAATAAAACATAAGAATTAATCTAGAATTTTCGAAAGTGCTCCACATTTTTAGCCACAACCTAGATCATGGTTAATTAGTGGAAAAAAATAATAATTAATTAAATTAATTAAAGTTAAAGAAGCTTCCAGAATTAAATTCGCATAATCTGAAAAAAAATAGATAAGGGTCAGTAATTAATTAAATAAATAAAATGAATCTCAATAAATAATTAAATAATTGCAACAGATAAAAATAAATTCGAATCAGGCAATGTTGTGCTCAAAACTGTTACAAACACCTCAACACGGTTTTTACATGAATTTGCTTCATTTGTGTTGCACCATATTTTTTTCTTTTTGTGTTATAGCATCTAATTTGTATTGATCCATTGTTCCTGTAGAGTACATCGTAGTAGCGAACTCCGTGCCCTATACTTACTTAATGGATTACAAATATGTTGATGTTTTTACCAAATATCACCTTTTGAAAAGAAGGCATCGTAGTAGTGAACTCCGTGCTCCATAGTTACTCAGTGATTTGGTACATCTTTTAGTATGCTAATAACATTCTCATTTTTATGCATTTGAGAGGTGTAAGACATGTTTATTTTTGCACTCCAACGTTCTTAGATTCGTAGATATTTTACAAAGGAATTATTTAACTAAGTAAGAAATAAATTCAACTTATAAAATTTATACAACCCATGATGTTGTCCCAAATGCTGACGCATTTGTGACAACATCCATCCGAATTCTTTTCAGATAGTGCTCATGCCAAGAGATTTCCTCAAAAGGGAGAATCTCTCATGGTCTAAGGCTTTTGTAAAAATATCAGCATTCTGTTTTTCAGTAGGTACATACTCCAACTTAACAATATTCTTCTCTACTAAATCTCTCATAAAATGGTGTCTTATGCTAATGTGCTTTGTGAGTGAGTGTTGTACAGGATTTTTAGAAATGTTAATGGCACTAGTATTATCACAAAAGATAGTAAGTATACCATTCTCAATACCATAGTCATGGAACATCTTGCTCAGCCACAAGAGTTGTGTGCAACATCTTCCGGCAGCAATATACTCAGATTCTGCAGTGGATTGTGAAACACAATTCTGTTTCTTGCTGTGCCATGATACAAGATTGTTTCCCATGTAGAAACATCCTCCACTCGTACTCTTTCTATCATCTATGTCTCCAGCCCAATCAGCATCACTATAACCAATCAAAATGTTGTTGGTGTCCTTAGTATACCAGATTCCAAGGTCACTTGTTCCTGAAACATACTTGATGATTCTCTTCACAGCATTCAGGTGTGATTCCTTTGGATTTGCTTGGTACCTAGCACAAACACACACACTGTACATAATATCTGGTCTACTAGAGGTTAAATATAGTAAACTACCTATCATGGATCTGTAAAGTGTTGGATCAACATCTGTTCCAGCACTGTCTTTGCAAAGTTTCAAAGTGGATCCCATAGGAGTTTTCATTGGTTTTGAATTCTCAAGACCAAATCTTTTAACCAAGTTCTTAGCATACTTACTCTGGGAGAAGAAAATACCATCATTGCACTGTTTGATTTGAAGACCTAGAAAATAGTTCAAGTCTCCAACCATACTCATTTCAAATGTTGCAGTCATTGCCTCAACAAAGTTACTCAACATTTTATCACAAGTAGAACCAAACACAATGTCATCAACATATATTTGAGCAATGAGTAAATCTCCTTCAGTGTGCTTAATGAACAAAGTTCTATCAGCTTCTCCTCTAATAAATCCATATTCCAAAAGAAAGTCAGTAAGCCTACCATACCATGCTCTAGGAGCTTGTTTAAGACCATACAATGCTTTCTTAAGTTTATATACATGATCAGGATATTGTGGATCTTCAAATCCTATAGGTTGTTCAACATATGCTTCTTCATTCAATATGCCATTTAGAAATTCAGCCTTTACATCCATTTGATGAAGTTTAATATCAATAAAACATGCAATAGCTAGCAGTAATCTAATAGATTCTATCCTAGCAACAGGTGCAAAAGTCTCATCAAAATCAACTCCTTCAACTTGGGTGTAACCTTGTACTACTAACCTAGCCTTGTTTCTAACAATATTACCAGATTCATCAGTTTTATTCTTGAATATCCACTTTGTTCCAATAACATTAGTATGACTAGGTCTTGGAACAAGTGTCCATACTTCATTTCTTTCAAACTGACCAAGTTCTTCATGCATAGCATTAATCCAGTTTTCATCAGTTAAGGCTTCTTTAGCACTCTTAGGTTCAATTTCAGATAAATAGCATTCAGCATTTACAACATTACACATAGAAGACATGCATATTGTTCTTACCACATCTACCTTGTTTGATCTTACTCTTCCTCTTGAAGAAGGATTCGTTTTAGAAATGTACTGGTCATTCTGTGAAGTTACAGCTGTCTGTTCTGTAGATGTTGACCCAGATGTGTTAACATTTGGTGCAACATTTTCAGACTTCAGTGTATTTTCAGAAGTGTCAGTAACCTGTGATACATCTTCTTCATCTTTGTCATCTGTAAGACCTTTATCATCATCAAACACAACATTAACAGATTCTTGAACAGTGTTAGTTCTAAGGTTATATACTCTGTAAGCTTTACTATTTCTAGAATAGCCTAAAAAGAAACCTTTATCACTTTTAGAATCAAACTTATGAAGTTGATCCCTATCATTCAAAATATAACACACACAAGCAAATACATGAAAATATTTCACACTTGGTTTTCTGTTGTTCAAAATCTCATAAGGTGTTTGACTTGTGCCAGAACGAATAAAAACCCTATTAACAACATGACATGCAGTATTCAATGCTTCTCCCCAAAATTTCTTAGCAAGACATTTGGATGTAAGCATAACTCTAGCCATTTCTTGTAAAGTTCTATTCTTTCTTTCAACAATTCCATTTTGTTGTGGAGTTTTAGGAGATGAATATCCTTGCAAGATACCCTTTTTATCGCAAAAATCATTAAACATGCTGTTTTCAAATTCCCTACCATGATCAGTTCTAATACGGCCAACTTTCAAGTTAAACACATTTTTGAACCTCTTATAAAGAATTTTAAATGCAGCAAATGCTTCAGATTTGTCTCTTAAAGACTCTACCCAGGTATATCTAGAAAAATCATCTACCACAACTAAGGAATACCTCTTTCCTCCAATACTTTCAGTTTCCATAGGACCCATCAAGTCCATGTGCAGTAATTCAAAACATCGATGTGTAGTACAATGTGACAGCATTTTGTGCGACATTCTTACCTGCTTACCTTTTTGGCATGGTCCACATACAGTGTTGTTGTGAAGCCTTAGTTTTGGAATTCCTTTTACTGCATCTGCTTTGATTAGTTTATTCATTGCTCTGTAATTTGCATGACCCAATCTTTGATGCCATAAGACATTTTCATCATATTTTGACAAGTTACACATATTTGTTCCAATAAGATAGCAATTATCAGCTGACCTAGTACCAGTCATAACACAAACTTCATTTTTATTAAGAACATAACATGAATCTTTATCAAATTTCACATGCAAATTATCATCACAAAGTTGACTAATGCTAATCAGATTTGCAAGTAAGCCATCAACATGTAAGACATTTTTAAGCTTAGGAAAACCTTTAACATTCAAAGTTCCTTTACCAAGAATCTTTCCTTTAGAACCTCCACCATATGTAACACTACCACTATTCAAGGTCACATAATCAGATAAGAAATCAGTACGACCTGTCATATGTTTAGAACAACCACTATCAAAATACCATGAATCAGGTATACATGCTTTTAAGGAGGTATGAGCAACATTACAGGTAGTTTTTGATTTCCATGCAGATTTCATAAACTGTTTACCAGAATGTGACAGTTTTTTATGCAGCATTTTCAAAGTTCTCTGTTCTTCAAACAATTTTGTACAGTAGGGACGAATATGACCAACTTTGGAACAGTAATGACAGATATACTTCCTTTTAACCTTGTGAGGATCTGATTGTGCAGATGTTGCATCAGATGTGACAACATTTGCCTTCACAAATTTCACAGGTTTTCTAAATTTCTCAGAAATAGAAGCAGTAGTACCATCATAACCTAAACCATGATTATTAGACTTACCAGTAGCTATAGCATTATTTACCTCAGAAGCACTCTTGGAATATTTCTTGAAACATAAGGTGGAATTTATCAATTTCTCCTTTAAGTTACAAATTTCCAGATCTCTTTTGGTAAGTATAACTTCTAGTTTGGTGATTGTGTCTTTCAGATCCTCATTCTCTTTATTCAGGGAATTAAGAGTGAGTTTCTGATTGTTCCAATCATCTAACAACTTTTGGTGTTCATTGTCATCAGTCCTTTTTCCTACATCATCAACCAAACCATTAAAACAGTTCAAATCTGGGTGACTCTGGTCTGATGTTGTTGTAGATGTTGAAACATCAGTTACAACATCAGAATCTGTTTCATCCAGATCATCATCTGAGGAATCATTATAATCAATTATGTTAAAATTAGAATATTCATTCTAATTTAATTCATCAAGATCATCATCATCAGATTCATCACTCAAGGTAGCACTAAATTTCAGCTTTTGCTTAAGTCTAGTGTTGGCACATTCATTTGCATAATGGCCATAACCAGAACAAGCATTGCATTGAACTGATTTTCTAAATTCAGGATCATACCTTGGTTTACCTTCACTCTTTGATGGTCTTGGTGTGAATTGACCTTTCCTCCTTTCTGGTTGAGGTGTTGATGTATTGATTTGAATCTTAGGCTGAATGTTTCTAGATTTGTTCACATATTTCTTAAGAAACTTATTAAAGTTCTTAGTGAGTAAGGCAACATTGTTTGGATTTTTGAGGCATACATCAAGCAATTTTTCATTAGAGTCAACTTCAGTAATGATGGGTTGAGCTTCAGAAGTGTTTGATGTTTCCCCTTTAAAAAGCACAACTATCTTATCAGCATTAGCTTCATCATCTTGATTAGTGTTTATCTCATAAGTTCTAAGAATACCTACTAATTCATTTTGACTTAACTTATCTGTATCTTTTGCCTCTTCAATAGCACAAATTTTAGCATCAAATCTTTTAGGAACAGATCTTAATATCTTATGAACTGCTCTAACATTAGAAATAGGGTCACTAAGAGAATGTGATTCATTGATAATCTCACTTAACCTTTCATTGTAGGCTGTAATTGTTTCATCTTCCTTCATTCGGAGATTCTCAAATTTTGTCCCCAACATTCGAAGCTTAGTCCTTCGAACACTTTCTGAACCCTCACAATGCTCTTGCAACCTGTCCCATGCATCTTTAGAAGTAGAACAGTTAGATATAATTTTAAACATTGAAACATCAACAGAAGTAAAAATAGCATTTAAAGCTTTAGAATTGTAGCTTGCTGTTGTTATTTCATCAGCCGTCCAGTCAACTTCTCTCTTGAGTTGTATTTCACCATCTGCGTCTGCTGGTCTTTTTGGAGCTTCCCAACCTGTAAGTACAGTCCTCCAAGCACGTTCATCAACTGACTTGATGTACATACGCATCTTAGGCTTCCAATAAGCGTAATTCGAACCATCTAAAACGGGTGGCCTAAGTGCCGTGGATATGTGATGTGTTTCCATTGCTAACCTACACTAAAAACACACTTGACCAAAGATCTAACCTAGTGTCGTCAGGTATCGGCTCTGATACCAACTGAAAGTGTGGTGTGGTATGAAGTGTTTAAGTTTAAAAGAATAATGTTGTACTAAATGTTGTGACAATTGGTACAACACTGACTCTAACAGAATATCAGAAATTATGATTCACACAGCGGAAGACTTGAAACACTAAAAACAAACGTGACACAATGGAAATAATTTTTAACATAGATTTTATAAATAAAAATCTATGCTAGCCTTACGGCGAAATTCAATACTTATCTTCAAGTACAAATGTTGTGTGAAATGTTACAGCATTAACATTCACAACAGAAACTACAAACGAGGCAGGTGCCTTGTTCTAAAAACGAACTAAGTGTATAAGGTATACACTGTCGAAATGTATAGTCTATCTAATGATTACACTCTCAATAGATAAGAAGACACACAGCCATACGGGTGGGATACGAACGTATGAACTAAATGGTAAAACTACTGGCCACAATTCCTAACAGGGATATACGCTCGGTCTAGGAAGTTGATCGAATAGAGTACACTGATTTGAGAAGCCTTCCATCGGTATTTATAGTAGTGGGGTGCTGATTCTAGAGGCTTCCACAATGAGATCCTATTTTTTAGGAACTCAACTTCCATGATCTTTCTAGATCCTTCTTGAATGCTCCAGGTCGTTCTAAATGGTTCCAGGCTGTTCTAGCATGTTCTTCAATGTTCTGGAATCTTCCAGGTTCCAGATCCTTGTAGAAGCTTCTAGATCCTGCCAGAAATGCGACAACATTTAGATCAACATTTAATGTAGCATTTCAGAAAAGACTTAGAAAAAAATCTCGGAAGGTCAAATTAAGATGTTGTTGATAATGTTAAGGCATTTAAGGATTAACAACATCTACAGATACATACACTCTCCATCAATTAAACTAAGCCTAACCCTAATTATAACCCTAACCCTAATTTATTTGAGAGGTATTAGCCGCCCAACCTCCGGCATCCGTCGCCGCCGCAAATAAAAATTCAGAAGTTAAAAAACACAACTTAGAATTTTTTTTTTAAAAAAAACTTATTTTCAACAAACCAGAGTCGATCAAAATTTCTCCCGTTGACACTGGTTTGTCGACCAAATACACTCCGATCGACTCTGGTTTGTCGACCAAAAACACTTTGGTCAATAAGATTTTTTCGATCGACAATATTGAGTCGATCAAAAACACTCCCATGGACAATATTTTGTCATTGGGAGTGGTTTTGGTCGACTCAATGTTGTCGAAAATTTAACAAAAAAAAGAGAAAAAAGCAGAGGAGACGGGAGAAACTCAACAGAAAAGAAAAAAAAGACTTACCTGGGGTGGACGAGCGGCAGAGGCTGGACGAAGGGGAGAGGACAACGCTTCTTGGGGGCGGGGCGAAGACCGACGGCGGCGCTAGATAGCTGGAGATAGGCCGCCGTCTTGGGCAATAGAGAAAAAAGAAAAAAAAAGCTTACCTGCTGCGCCTTCGTGCGGCGGCGAACGAAGAGCGGCGACGGTGGACGGATGTGCGGCAGCGACGGTGGGCGGATGTGCGGCGGCGACGGTGGCGGATGAAGAAGGGAGGAGAAAGAATGTGTGGGGGAGAAATTAAAGGAAAAAATTAGGATTTAGAAAAAATTAGGACTTTAGTGGGGGTGTCTATTTATCTTAAAAAAATTTAAGTGAAGAGGGTATAAAAGGTAATTTGGGGGGAGTGCATGTATCTTTTCTGTATAAAGAGGGGAGTGTGCGAATCGGGGGAGTGTATTAAACAAAGCTGGAGGGGTATATACCCCATCCCATGCGACAATTTGAAAATTAATTGCCCAGTGTAAGAATTAATTAAAGTGGGGAAGGCCCATAATCCATTCCGACGTCCAGCTTCAGGACAGTAGCTGAAAGGGATTTAAAGAAAGAGGGGCATCCGTTCGTAAAGCATAGGGAAAATAGATGGAAAAAATAGTTAGGTTTTGGGAGAGCTATAGATTAGTTTAATTTTTCTTTCATTTCTAGATAAATCTTAATTTAGCATTTCATTTTGTTCATGGAATTGAAGGATTTGATGATTAGAGGTGATATTTATCTTTATTGCAATTTAATTTTGGTAATCTCTTAATTTCTCCAATTTCTTGTTATCATTTATGATGTTGATCATTTGTGTTAGTGTTTTAATGGAGTTTTCATTTAGTATAATGAGCTAAACTTTAAATTGCTTTGGGTGTTTAAATTATGTGGGTAATTAGTGAGTTTATTGATTAATTGCATGATTTAGGTTATGTCTTAATTGATGATAGTTGTTTCTAGTGTTGTAATTTGTAAGATTCAATTGGTTGATCAATCCTATTAGCTAGCATTTTTGATTATATTAATTGCAACAAGAGTTGGGTTTGCATGATTGGGGTGTGGGTAGTGATTCTAAGGGTTCCAGCGGTGGTCTGGTTTTGTTTGGAAATGAAATAGTGGATGTGTCTTTACTTTCTTATTCGTGTGGCCATTTAGATTGTCTGATTCAGAATAAATCTTTACAATGGCGTTTTACTGGATTTTACGGTTCACCAATCACTCATGTGCGTAAACATTCTTGGGAGTTGTTGAGGAAATTAGAAGGTTCCATGAAGGCGGAGTTAAGGCATGGTTGGTAGGGGGATTTTAATGAGCTGTTGTATCTGAATGAGAAAACAAGGGGGGACAGTATGAGGCAAAGACCGTATGGTCAGATTAAAGACTTCAGAGATGTTATTAATGAGGTGGGATTAAGAGATATGGAAGCTAGATGCCCCTTTTTTTACCTGGGGAAATAAGAGGAAGGGCATTCATCAAATTAAGGAGAAGCTGGATAGATATTTGGCAACGGATGAGTGGCTGGATTTAATAGAAGTCTGGGAGGTTACAAACCTAAACTTCTATGGGTCAGACCGTCGACCGGTGAAATTATGCATCGATGAAAAGGAGAGAGCAGGGGTTGGAAGGAAACAAAGACAGTTCAGATTCGAAAGGGCATGGACGTTGGAAGGAGAATTTAAGGAGGTGGTAAGCCAAAGTTGGAAGGAGGGTGAAAGAGGAGGGGGAATTATGCAAAAAATTTAGAAGTGTGGGAGGGCTCTAACTAAATGGGCTACAACTACAGTGGGGGATACTGAGGGGAAGATTAGAGTGTGCAAAGCCAACATCAATTCATTACTGAACAATGAACAAGAGGAGGTGAACTTTGATAGGGTGCGGAATCTTGAAATGAGACTGGAAAAATTACAATCCCAAGAGAACTTAAAGTGGCAGCAAAGGGCCAGAGTGTCATGGCTCAGAGATGGGGATAGAAATACCAAAGTTTTTCATCGAAAAGCAAATTAGAGATGATGGATAAACACTATAAAAGGCTTGGAAACAGAGGGGGACAATGGTGTGAAAAGCAAGAGGAGATTCAAGATATTGTTCAGGATTACTTTGGCGATATATTTACATCTCAACAACCGAGTATGGAGGAAGTACAACAGGTATTGGGCCCTATGGAGAGAGTGGTGGATGAGCAGATGAACAGGTTTCTGGGCACACCATTTTTGGCCAAGGAAGTAAGAGAAGCGACGTTCCAAATGAAACCGTTGAAAGCGCCCGGACCCTATGGCTTCTCAGATGGTTTTTACTAGCACATGTGGGATGAGGTGGGAGCTGATACAACGGAGGCGATCCTCAACTTACTAAAAAATAAAGGGGACCTAAAGGTATGGAATGGGACTTGGATTACTTTAATCCCAAATAAGAAAGAACCAAGGACAGTGAAGGATTTCCGCCCGATAAGTTTGAGTAATGTGGTGTATCGAATTTTGGCAAGGACAGTGGAAAATAAATTAAAGCAGGTGATGGGGAAGATAGTTGACGCTAATCAGAGTGCCTTCACGCCAGGTCGATTGATATCCGATAACATCATTTTGGGATATGAGTGTATGCATTGGTTGAGGAATAACAAAAATAAGGAGGGGTATGCGGCCTTGAAGTTAGACATGAGTAAGGCGTATGATAGAGTGGAATGACAATACATGGAGATGATTCTGACCAGAATTGGATTCAATGAGAATTGGGTGAATTTAATGATGCGATGCATAACTTCGGTGACATATGCTTTCAAAATTAATGATAAGATCGTGGGGGAAGTAATTCCAACACGAGGGCTCAGATAGGGGGACCCATTGTCACCTTTCTTGTTTGTCATGTGTGCACAGGGACTTTCAACTTTACTGAATAAAGTAGCAAGGCTTAAAGAAATATCTGGACTTTGAATTGCTAGGGGGCACCAATGGTTTCACATTTGTTTTTTTGCAGACACCAATCTCTTATTTTTCAAAGATACGAATGGTGAGAGTCCCCGAGTCAAGGAACTATTAAACCTTTATGAGAGGGCATCGGGACAGCTAGTAAATTTTGATAAGTCGGCAGTCTCATTCAGTCTGAATACAAGGAGGCCAAATATGAGGATGGTTCGGGATTTGCTCCAAATACGAATGACCAATGAGCATGATATGTATTTGGGGCTCCCTACCTTCTCGGCGAAAGCAAAGCGGATCCATTTTGGATATCTAAGGGATAAGGTGGCAAAGAAACTGGAAGGGTGGAAAAGGACAGATTTTTCTGAGGGTGGGCGGGAAATTCTGATTAAGGCAGTAGTGCAAGCTGTGCCAACATATACAATGGCGTGCTTTCGAGTGCCTACATCCGTCTGCAAGGATATTGAGAAAATGGTGGCTGACTTTTGGTGGGGGTGAAGGAGGATGGAAAGAAGATGCATTGGAAAAAATGGAAAATACTTTGTGAAGCCCGAGAGTTGGGAGGTATGGCTTTTAGAGATTTGGTGCAATTTAATTAGGCATTATTGGCTAAACAACTCTGGAGGATGCTGGAGTCACCAGATTCACTATTTAGTAAAGTGTTAAAGGCAATGTATTTTAAGCATTGTGGGGTGTTGGATGCGGAAATGGGCAGTAACCCATCTTTTATATGGAGGTCTCTGTATTGGAGTAAAAATCTATTGGAATCGGGTCTCCGATGGAGAATTGACAATGGAGAATCAGTAAAAAAATTTAGAGATAAGTGGGTAGAGGGGTTACAAGGGGGCAGAATATTGTCGCGAATAGCAAGCAGTTCGTATGTGAGTCGCTATATTAAGTGCGATGCAACCTAGGATAAAGGGTTGATTCAAGAGGCCTTCTAGTCGTTTGAGGAACAAGCTATTTTTGCGCACACCAATTGGGGGAATGAACGTGGCTGACTAAATGTTTTGGAAACCGGAAAAGAAAGGCAAGTTTACGGTTAAGACAGGATATTGGCGGAGCTTGAAGGATTCGAAGAAGGAGGGGCACGAGGCATCAGGTTCAGATGATGAGGAAATAGCAACAGCCTGTAATGTGAAACTCACAATGTGTTCAGATGATGAGCCGAAGCAACAGAAGGAGCAGGGCATTAACAGGCCTGTGTTCTCAAATATGGAGTGGGCTTTGGTTTTTCTAAGGGATTTTCAAGAGAGTAAAAAATTGCTGGCACAACCCATCACAACAGTGGCGGAGGGAGTTGAGGAGGCACAGGGCGATAACTTCATTTTGAAGGTTGATGCAGCCTTCAGGGAATAAGAAGGGAGGTTTGGAGTGGGTGCAATTCTGGAAAAGCCGGATTAGACGCTTCACGGGGATAAATGCAAGCCAATCACATCTCCGGGGTCGGTTTTGGGGGCAGAATTGAGGGCTATTGAAGAAGGCCTGATATGGTGTAAGGAAAGGCAGATCGGCAGAGTTATGATACATTCGGATTCGATGGATGCCATAGGAGCAATAAGTAAAGGCACAAAAATATGGAGCTCGAAAGGTTTTGTTCTGGATCGAATTTTAGAGTTGATAGGCGACTTTGTAGTGTGCAGAGTCATATATACCCAGAACACGTAATGTAGCAACGGATGAACTAGCGAAATGGGCTGCGATGACGCACTCTTCTCAAGATTGGAGGGTTGACGAGATACCTCATAGGTTTGCAGACATAGCGGTTTTCTAAGATGACGATTTTGTAACAGGATTGCAATGTTGTAGCTATGTTTCTGTTAAACTCAAAAAAAAAAAAAAAAGTTTCATGGAAATAATGGTTACGACTCACACTTGTTTGCAATCAATTGCATGATTCAATATACAATTGAGCTACAATTTTAATGTGGAGGGTCAAAAATTAAATATGACAATTGAAAATTTATCTAAATCGCTTTAAATTTAATTGTATAGTATGCACTCAATTAATTAATTGCATATAAAAATTTGTGAATGGTCAATTGCATAAAAAAAATTGTGAATGATTAAATGTAGAATCATTTATTTATTTTGAAATTAATGTTTAATTATACATTAATTAATAATCAATTAACAACTAATAAGTACTCCCTTCGTCCCAAAATTTTATGCACACTCCAAAATGTTTTTATGCACACTTAACGCGCGTTCTAATATTTTTTGCACACTTCAAAAAAAAAAAGAAATAATAAGACCAATAATACCTCTCCTTTATTTTACCTTTAATCAATTAATCTCTTTCACTTTAGTCAATAAATTACTAATAATACCCCTTCTTTATTTTATTTTACACATCAAAGTGTGCATAAAATCCTGGGAATGAGGGAGTAGTTTAGTTGGAGGAGTGATGAAAATTGATGGAGGTGAGGCGTGATGAAAAGACTTCACGATGCAATTTCCAGCTCCATTGCATATTTGCATGTGGAAGAATATATACTCTCTCCGTTCTACAATAATTTTTTCACACTTTTATTTTTCGAACGTTTCACAATAATTTTCACAACCCTTCATAATATAAACTATTTTTCCTCCACATGACTCGAACCCAGGACCTAAGGCCTAGGTAGTGGTGCTCTAACCACTTGAGCTATCCCACTTTGTCTCTCATAAATATAGCTACATTTGACTTTACACACATATTAAGAAAAATTAATAAATGTAGTCATATTTAGCAAATGTGTCAATTGTGCCCTTAAAATCTCATACTTCAAAATTTGTTAAGCATTAATTACTCTTATTAGTTAGGGGTAAAATTGACAATAAAACATTTAATATTAAAGTAAAAGAGGAAATGTAGCGATAATTTGGGACATTCAAAAAATGAATATGTTGTTATCTTTGTGGGACGGAGGGAGTACATAAAGTTTATTAGAAATTAATATATACTCCCTCCATTTCATAAAGTTTGTCGCATTTCTCATTTTGTATAGAATCAAGGAACATATTTTTTTGACAAATTTACCCCTCGTTATTTTCTCCCCCTTTCTTCTCTTTTTCCTTTTATTTTTCCACCTTCCTTTTCCACCATTTTTTTGACTTTTCCAAAAAAAATCGTAATTAATATATTTCCAAAAGAATAGGGGCAATTTAGGGAGATCATTGGTAAAATTAGAAAAAGCGACAAACTTTTTGAAACAAATTTAAAGTCCAAATGCGACAAACTTTTTAAATACTCCCTCCGTTTCATAAAGTTTGTCGCATTTCTCATTTTGTATAAAATTAAGGAACATATTTTTTTGACAAATTTACCCCTCGTTATTTTCTCCCCCTTTCTTCTCTTTTTCCTTTTATTTTTCCACCCTCCTTTTCCACCATTTTTTGACTTTTCCATAAAAAATCGTAATTAATATATTTCCAAAAGAATAGGGGCAATTTAGGGAGATCATTGGTAAAATTAGGAAAAACGACAAACTTTTTGAAACAAATGTAAAGTCCAAATGCGACAAACTTTTTGAATCGGAGGGAGTAAGAATTAATTTTCCACCTGTCTATAAGTTCGAACTTTTAGATAAGACGAAATTCGTTCATGGTATCAGAGTCTAAAGGCTTATGCCCACACATTTTGGGTTCGATTCCTAGACGAAGGGAGTATTTGATAACTGCATTACTGCTATTAAAGGTTGCTGAGAAAGAAAGTTGGGTTTAGTGTTAATTGGGTGAGTTGTAATGTGCACATTCGGCTTCTTATCTAGTATTTGATCATCAAACCAATGTGGATCGCCACGACATCTTTGTCACCTTCAATTATAAAAAGAAAAAAATGAGTGTTGTTTTTACCCACACTAACTGACGTTCAGGTCTACATTTTTAAATAGAGACAACCTTAATGTAACCCACACACTTGTAGGAAAAGACATGCAAGAAGTTGACAGGTGAAGCATTCTTCAGTCCCCCTCCCCTACGTACCGACACAAAAATTGCCCTACAACGAAATTAAGTAAATTATTTAATTTATTTTCTTTTTAATTATTATTTCATTTGTTTCTTGCTACTTTGTTTCATTTCTATTAATAAGAGAAAACTTCAGATCGATCTTTTTCGGATAACAACAATACGATCAGGGACGGACCCAAGATTTTGGTTTGAGGGGGGCCAATATAAATTGTTTAAATACTAATCTATATGTATGACATAATTTTTAGATAATATAACTTTGCATTAAATATATAACATTTCGTCTCAGGATAACTTTTCACACTTTCTTTTTCACAACATCTCATAATAACTTTCACACCCTTAAAATAAAAAATTATTTATAAACTTCACCCTCACAATTAATATCCTTATTTTTATACAAAATAAAAAATTTATACAAATATCATCACTTTTAGACCTATACATACATACAATGCTCAGTGGATCTATCCAACTAAACGGATTCGAGCTTCTCTAACTAGAGTGTATGCAATCAAGTTAGCATCCCTCCTAATAAAAGCAATCATACTGAGTATTCTTAGATTCTTATCAGGAAGATTTGAATTCTTAATTTTTCTCATTAACCCGTTTGCTTCCTTATAAATATTACTCCCTTTACTTGTGTTATACCTAGTCAAAGAAGTCAATCTTTGACTAGTCAATCCTAGTCACCAGCTTACGTGGCGAGGACCAGTCAACAAAGTCGTGCGACGACTAGTCAACAAGACCAAGAAAATGTAATAGAATAGATGTTTTAATATATTTAAGTGCTCGCTCAAAGATGTTGACGAGCACCTATTTCAGTTAGCTGCTCGCCCAAATGTGTGGCGAGCACCTATCTATCTTAGCTAGAATAGTCAAGTACTGAAGCCTTGGGAGACAACATGGAGTGTGGCGACCACACTCCTCGACATGGTCCTCCGGCGACCACCGTAGCTCAGCTCCTCGGCATCTCGGCGAGGACGAGCACCAGAGGCGGTTTAGCATTAAATGCGCCATCAAATCACCTTTTCGGGCAGAAGTCAGGTCCAATAAGGGCGTGCCACGTGTAAAGGGCGGGCAGCCCCTAGAAACCACTATATAATGCCTAAAAGAGGCTCATTTGTAAAGAAGTGACCCTATTCCACCAAATCACCCAAACCAAAGCAATATACTCTCCCAAGCTCTTACGGTTTAGCTTCTCAAAGAAGCTACATCTTTGTGTTCTTCATTAATTCTTGTTTGTTCTCCAATAGATCATCAAGATCATCATATTAATCCGCATAAACACGTAATAAACCCCCGATAATCATATATGTTTGTTTCGTGCTAATAAACAGCCCACATCCGAGTCAACCCGACAAAAGCACGTACAACATTTGGCGCTAGAAGGAGGGGTCCTTTTACGTGTTCATCACTCTCAGTTTCGACCGATCATCGAGCGATCGGTTTGCAAACTCCGTTTTCAGGTTTTTAATCGGTAGTTCCACCGTTTAAAGCTTTATTTACATATTTTCGTGTTCTTGAATATTTGCGATATTCACGACATATTTTGGAGTTTGATCTCCGTGTAATCTTGTTTTTAAGCTTTAGTCATTACTTTGCTCATAAGTAGTTGTAATAGCACGTTCTTCTGCGTAAGAACTTTAATCTTTCGTTTTTAAGCGTCAAAAGCTTAAGAACAGTCTTATCCTTGTAATAATCTCCAGGAGACACTCTTTAAACGATGTCTCAGCATACTCCACGTGACGGAATCTTACCCCCCGGAGGGAACGAGCGCCCTCCGGCGTCGGCGGTGAATCCGTTTGCAAACGTGAATATGGGGGACATTCTGAATGATCCCCAACATCTGAAAGACCTCTGTGACTATCTCAATGAGAAGAAGAGGCAGAATGAGGAGCTGGAGAAGGCCAAAGATCAGGCCTTCGACCGAGCTCGCAAAGCCAAGGGGAACGAAGAAGATAACCGTTCCTATCACTCCAACTCTGTTCACCCCCAGGACAGAGGAAAAAACAAAGTCGACGAGCACTCCCACAACAGCCATACGGGAGACTCGCGACACCGAAATTCGGTTTTCAACCGGATGGATGACAGAGATAAGAGGGCTCCTCACCCGGTGCATTTCAATGTGGATGGCCGACCAGGCAGAGCCGACCACCACCGAGATCACGCTGATAAGAGAGATCAGGGTGATAGAGTCTCAGCTCTTGACCGAGTGGGACCAGGGAAGGGTTCGCGAGCTCCTGCGAGGAGTTATCGCAGCCGCCAGTCTGAGAGACATTCCCCCAGGCGATCACGTCATGATGATCGAACGGCCGCATCCCAAGGGAGCCGACGCGACGAGGTCGTCGTCCCCCGAGCACAAACTGCCGAGGAGGGGCAAATCGCCCAGTTCCTCGAGACCCAAAAATTAATGAAGATAGAGATGGAAACTCTGCGAGCTGAGGTGGTCGCCTCGAAGCTAGGGACCACTCCACCAATCACTCTGCCTGCACCTCCTTTGAGCGTTGCAATCCTTACCGCCCCCATTCAAAGAAAGATTCAAATGCCCTCCATGCCGGCATACGATGGTGCATCCGACCCTAGAGTACATCTGTCCAAGTACTCCAACTATATGGCCTCAATTGGGGCAACGGACGCCACACAATGCAGGAACTTCTCCCTAACTTTGGGAGACCGGGCTCACCGATGGTACACAACGCTGAGTCCCGGATCGGTCACCTCATTCCTTGAGCTGGGACAACTATTTCTGACCTACTACGGGTCTATTGCTGCTCGCCCAGCCTCAAAGCAACGTTTGGCGAACGTTCGACAATCTATAAATGAGTCTGGCAAGGACTTCATCGAGCGCTTCGATAGGCTGGTGATCGATGGGGAGGCCGTGAACGATGAGACCAAGCTGATCTCAGCTGTTTCCGGTCTGAGGATAGGTACCAAGCTTTGGGAATCTATCCACCTTACTTTCCCTAGTTCTTATGCGGACTTCCGCACGAGGGCTGGGAACTTCATTCAGATGGAGGAAATAATGGACGCAGCCAAGGCTAACGAGCAGCCGGAGGCGTCCAAGAGGGTCTGGCCCAAAAAGAATACAAACACTGGGGAGTCGTCCCAGCCCAAGAAGGCGACCACTCAAACTGGAAGTGCTCGCCCAGCCAACTTCAGGCCTTTCGAGGAGTCTCCTGAGATCATCCAGTTCAGAGAATCTCTCTCTGTGGATCCCAGGGGCATTTTCAATGCTGTTAGGGGAAAGAATATGCTCCCCCAGGCCAAGCCAATGCATGCAAGTGATGAAAAACTGGATGGTAGCAAATTCTGCGACTACCACAACTCCATTGGCCACCACACCAACGGCTACAGGGACTTGGTGAGAAATCTATTCAAGCTATACAATGAGGGCAAGCTCGCCCAGTTCATCAAGCCTCTAGGAAATGGCGACAACAGGGGGAAGAAACGTCGCGACGACGGCGACGACCTGCGCCAACATCTGAATCGTCCCAAGCTAACTCCTCCCATGCCACAACATGCTGGCGGCGACATCGATAATGTGGGCGGAGCCTGTTTGGTGATTGAAGGCCCGTTGGGGGGAACCCAATCCGGGAAAGAGCTATCTGTTCGCCGAGCTCAGAGCGAGCAGCGAGCACTGAACAATGTGCACCAGGTGTGCGTCGCTCCGACTGCCGAGAAGCCTCTTTCTCATCAAGTCCTTTTCTCGGACGACGACCTGAACGGCGTGGTGCACCCGAACAATGATGCTTTGGTCATCACCGGGAAGATCATGGGAACCAACGTCCATCGCATGATGGTCGACACTGGGGCATACACCAACATCCTTTTCAAGCATACTCTGGATGCTCTCGGTGATTATGCGGAATACATCGAGCCTTGCGATGATATAATCGTAGGTTTTGGGGATACGCGCAATCTTCCCATTGGGAAAATCAGACTATCCTTGGAGTTGGCATCGTCGAAAGAGCCAGAAATGCACCATGCTAGGCAGCTCGACTTCTTGATCATCGACATGCCATCGTCCTACAACGTTTTCCTCGGCCGACCTTTTTTCAACGAGTTCAAAGCGGCCGTTTCTACTTATTATTACTGTGTAAAGTTTCCGACCCCAGCGGGAGTTATAACCGTCAAGGGCGATCAGACGCGGGCGAGGGAGTGTCTCGTCCGTTTTGCAAAGCGTCATTCAAAGAAATCTACTATGATTGGCCAGTATATTGAGTGTCAAACACAAACAGAAAAAGTGAACTACTTGGAGGGTCTTCCTAGCAAGTACCGAAAGATTGAAATTGGGGAGTGCAGTCGTAGTTACGACGACCACCAAGTGGAGGCGAACGAGCACGCCTCCATGGAAGTGGACGACCACACCCCAATGGATATCGACGAGCAGACAGTCTCGGGCGACCAAATCCCCGACGACCAGTTGCCAGAAAACATTCCAGATCTGGAGCCCAGGCTAGGTTTTGAGCCAGAGTTCGGAATCGAGGACCCTCGTTGGAAGGAGCCTAAAGAACGGGCAACTTCAGCGGAGGACCTCGAAACCATTCATTTAAATGAAGCTCGTCCAGAACTCGAAGTATTCATTGGTTCGAATTTACCAGAAAATTTGCGGTCACACATGGTCGCATTTTTTAAAGAAAACATCGGAGCATTCGCCTGGTCGCACGAGGATATGGTGGGCATTCCAACAAATCATGCCTGCCACAGATTGAATATCGATCCAGCGAGGAGACCTATCACCCAAAAACGAAGGAAATTTGGGCCTGATAAATATGCGGCTTTGGCAGTCGAAGTCAAGAAATTGATCGACAATAAATTAATCGAGAAAACTGGAACTGACCCCGAGTGGCTGGCCAATCCAGTGCTCGTCAAAAAGGCGACCGGGTCGTGGAGATTGTGTATAGACTTCACAGATCTAAACGACGCCTGTCCCAAAGATCACTTTCCGATGCCCCACATTGATCACCTAGTAGACAATACAGCGGGGCACGAGATGTTAACTTTCATGGATGATTTCGCAGGCTACCATCAGATCGCGATGCATCCCGACGACCAGCGGCATACGGCCTTCATGACGGCCACCGAAATGTACAGCTGGAAGAGAATGCCTTTCGGTTTGAAGAACGCGGGGGCAACATACCAAAGACTGGTAAATAAGATGTTTGAGAAACACATCGGCGAGATGGTGGAGGTCTATATCGACGACATCGTTGTCAAAAGCTTGCGGAAAGAAGATCACCTACACCACCTCACCATGACATTCGATATACTGAAGGAGTACAACATGAAGTTAAATCCGAAAAAATGCAGTTTTGGTGTTAGCTCAGGAAAATTTCTGGGGCATTTGGTTAGCCAGCGGGGCATCGAGGCGAATCCGAGCAAAATTCAAGCAGTCATTAACATGCAAAGCCCAAGGAACGTGAAAGAAGTACAAAGGTTGACAGGATGCCTTGCATCGCTGAACAGATTTATTGCACGAACGGGCGATCGCTGCAAACCTTTTTTCGATGCTCTGAAAAAAGGGAGGTTCGAATGGACCGATGAATGTGAAAAAGCTTTCGAAAAGCTAAAGGAATACCTTTCGGATCCGAAGGTCCTATCTAAGCCAGTCCCCGGCGAAATTTTGTATCTATACTTGGCGGCCACTGACTGTGCGATCAGTTCAGTGCTCGTCCGAGCTGAGGGGAGCACACATCTGCCTATCTACTACGTAAGTCAAACGCTGAGAGATGCGGAGTTGAGATACACTCCTATGGAAAAATTGGCATACGCACTAGTCATGAGTGTCAGAAAATTAAGGCAGTACCTGTTCGACCACGAGGTGGTCGTCCTCACCACCCTTCCACTCCGACGAGCACTGCATCGTCCGGATACCACGGGAAGACTTTTGAAATGGTCGGTGGAGATAGGGCAATTCGGGCTCACCTACGCACCTAGAACGGCTATCAAGGGACAAGTGCTGGCAGAATTTATCGTAGAGCTCACTTTCCTAGAGAAATTGGACGAGGGAATCGAACTCCCTTGGACACTGTTCGTCGATGGCTCGTCGACGAGCACCAAAGCAGGGGCAGGAATCGTCCTCACCAGCCCAACCGGACAGACGTTTGCTTCGGCGATCGAGTTCGAGTATCGGGCGACCAACAACGAAGCAGAGTACGAGGCGCTGGTTGCAGGAATCAAGATGGTTATGGCCGTGGGCGCCAGAAAACTGAAAATTTTTTCTGACTCTCAGCTGGTTGTATATCAAATTACGGGCGACTACGAGGCTCGCGGCGATCAAATGATAAAGTATCAAGAGCTAGTAAAAGGATTACTCGAGCAGTTTGATCAATTCCATATCGAGCAAATCCCTAGGGAGGACAATACGCAAGCAGATGCGTTAGCTCGACTGGCCACTTCAGAGGGGGAGGCAATATTTTCAGAAGCGACCATCACTAAAATTTCTTCCCCATCGGTGAACAGAGGTCAGATTTTGCAGGTTGAAGCGACCAGCGACGAGGACTGGAGATCGCCGATCATCAAGTACATCAAGACCGGCGAGCTCCCGGGGGACAAAGTGAAAGCAACCAGATTGCAGCTCAGGTCCGCAAGGTACACTGTTGTTGGCGACCAGCTGTACAAACGGGGTTTTTCAATGCCTTTATTGAAATGCCTCGGAGAAGACGAGGCGAAGATCGTCATGTACGAAATCCACGAAGGATCATGTGGAAATCATACAGGGGGGCAAGCGCTCGCTTTAAAAATCATGAGGCAAGGCTACTTTTGGCCAACACTGAAGAAGGATGCAATTCATTACGCCCAGACGTGCAAGAGATGTCAAACTTTTGCACCAGCTATTCACTCACCTCCAGACGAACTCATCTCCGTCTACAGCTCTTGGCCCTTCGCGAAGTGGGGCATCGACATCATCGGACCTTTCCCGCCTAGCGTCGGGGGGGTAACTTTCGTAGTCGTAGCAGTCGATTACTTCACCAAGGGGACCGAAGCGAAGGCATTGAAGACCATCACAACGGCCCAGATGACAAGCTTCATTTGGAAAAACATAATTTGCAGGTTCGGCCTACCACGAGCAATAGTGACCGACAACGGGCGTCAATTCACAAGTCGAGATATGCTGGATTTCTGCTCAGAATGGAACATCAAGAAAATTTTTTCAACACCCTATCATCCACAATCAAATGGTCAAGTAGAGGCGATCAACAAAATCATCAAACACACCTTGAAAGCTAAGCTAGATGGATTGAAGGGCAAATGGGCGGACGAGCTGCACATGGTTCTGTGGGCATATCGGACAACCACTAGGAATTCTACTGGTGAAACTCCGTTCGCACTCGCGTTCGGAACCGAAGCTGTCATACCAGCAGAGGGGCAGGTCCCAACTTTTCGAGTAGCAAATTATGACGAGCAGTTGAATAACGATGCACAGCTCTCCGATTTGGACTTCCTAGAAGAGCGAAGGCTAACAGCGGACGAGAAGAACGTGGTGTACAAGCAAAGATCAGAGCGCTATTACAACACCAAAGTACGTGCTCGCCAATTCACTATCGGCCAGCTCGTACTTCGGAGGGCGACGGAGCAGTCCATTGGCATACTTGGCCCGACTTGGGAGGGTCCGTACCGAATAACGCACACACTTTTGAACGGATCGTACGAGCTAGAAGATCTAGAGGGCAAGCCGAGCAAATACCCGTGGAACGCGGTCAAGCTGAAGAAATATTACCAGTAAGTTTTTAATTTTTTCATATTTGTATAATTTGTACCAAGTCATCATTTCAATACAGGTCAAGTTTAAATTTCATCAAGTGTTAGATAAGTTTGAATTTTTAGACAAGGCTCTGCGTAGCCATCTAGGAAACAAAGACGAGCACTCTTTTTTAACGATGCTCGCAAGGTAGTGGCAACGACGATCACTACCTACCAAACAAAAAAGAGTTCAACCGACGAATGGTTAACTCTAAAAGACGAGCACTCTTTCTTAAAGATGCTCGCAAAACAAAGACGAGCACTCTTTTTTAACGATGCTCGCAAGATAGTGGCGACGACGATCACTACCTACCAAACAAAAAAGAGTTCAACCGACGAATGGTTAACTCTAAAAGACGAGCACTCTTTCTTAAAGATGCTCGCAAAACAAAGACGAGCACTCTTTTTTAACGATGCTCGCAAGGTAGTGGCGACGACGATCACTACCTACCAAACAAAAAAGAGTTCAACCGACGCATGGTTAACTCTAAAAGACGAGCACTCTTTCTTAAAGATGCTCGCAAAGATAAAAGACGAGCACCTTTTCTTAAAGGCGCTCGCAAAGACAAAAGACGAGCACTCTGTCTTGAAGGTGCTCGCAATAAAAGGAGGTTTCAAAAAGACAATACTTATCAAAAAATGCTTGCAAAAAATGAATCATAACACAAGTTGGAAAGCGAACACAACATGAGCAAAAAAGTCCCATTCATTGAAAAGCCTTGAAGGCTGAAATTACAAAAAGGCCTTAATGGCCGAACAGTCCTAAAAAACAGAAATAAAATACAAGTAAACTAAGTTGCTGGAGCATTCTCCTCGGCAGGAGCATCCTGCTCGCCGGCAACTTCCTCCTCGTTCATAGCCTCCTCGGCAGGAGCTTCCTGTTCGCCTGATTGAGGTGGGGAGTCTTGCGGAGGGTTCGAGAAGAGGACCGGAACACCCAACAGTCGGGGGAACAGGAGTCCCAACTCCATCAAAGGAAGCAGAGGGAGGTCTGTTTCCGGCTGAGGATTCTCCTTCATAAGGAGGTCGTCCAAAAACCCGCCGAGCGGAGTCACATCCAGTCCCGGATGAATTTCCAGTAACCGGTGAATGAGCCCGTGGGCAGTAAGCGCCACCGATAACATGACCACGCTCCCGGCGACCTCAACAGTCTCATCTCGCTCTTCCGTCAGCTCGACCAGCTGTTGCCGAAGTGTGGCCAACTCTTCCTCATCAGTTGCGGATTTATTTTGAAGAGTTCTTACCTCGTCCTCGGCAGTCTGGAGGCGAGCACGGAGACGTTCGATCTCTTGGAGATCTTCCTGATCCTTCTTTCGAATCGTCTCGAGTTGGGCCTCAGAATCGGCCAACTTTGCCTCGACATCGGCCAACTTGGTCTCGAGGTCGACCGCTTTCCTCTCGACAGCAGCTTTATCCTTGGCCATTTGGGCGAGTTTCGCACTCCTGTCCTCGCTGACTTTGCGGCTTTCGGCGATCTGGAAGGCGAGCTTCTCCATCGTATAGGACGCCCTGCTCAAGTCTATGGCGACCAATCTCGCATTCTCCAGCGAGCTATGATTGTCCACCTCGTCGACCAGTGTGGTCGTCAGCGATCGAGGCAGATTCTTCACAGCCCTTAGTGCGATCGGATTCAGGGGCTCTCTGTCGACCGGATCCCGCGACCGGTAGAAGCCGAGGAGGTTTGGGTTGAAGGGTTCGACGATCTGGCAGTCGGCAACTCTATAGGAGGAGAAGAAAATAATTTAGGAAAAGGTACTTGAAAATATTACAAAAATCTCATTGATATAAAAAATAAACTTACTTGGCAACCCTCGCGGCATCCCAGCCAAGAAGGCTATTGTCTCCCTGAGCCCTCTCCCCGGCCGACGAGCTCGCGGCGATATCTCGCGACCGAGTAGTACGGGGAGGAGGGGATACGACTTGTATGGGGGGAGGCGAGGGAGATCTCCTCGGCGAGATCCTCTGCTCGGTAGCAGGGGGGCGAGAAGAGCCCCCTCGGGCTGGTTTAGCAATCTTCTTGGGTGGAGCCCCCGAGGTCTCCGCCCCTTTCCTCTTTTTGCCGGTGCCGTCGACTACCTTGCGCTCACGGAGCATCCTCGCCTGTTGCAGCATCCTGTTCGATAGTATACGATTTACTTCGACAGTTGGAGGAAGATAGGTGACAACCCTTTCAGGAACCACTACTAAGAAAGAAAAGCGAAGAGTTAATATTTACGAAGAGCAATTTTGAAAAAACTTAGCAAATTCACAAAACTTGGAAACATGTTGATACCTGGAGGAAATTGTCGGGTGAAGTGATGAGGAGGTACTCTGAGACCTGCTCGCTCACGCATACACTCCCTGTTCAAGAAGCGACATGACCTCTCTAGGTACCGACGATTGAGAACGCAGCAAATGTGATACTGGAAGAGAGGTGTGAGACGGTGCTCGGCAGTTTTCTTACGAGCAGTTTCACCTACAAAAACGAGGAGTTAGTCAGTATAGAAAGAGCGAGCAGTAATAAAAATAACTTACCACAAATTCTTCGATATTCAGTGGGAATGGGAACGCGATCCGAGGAGCCATCCGGCCTCAACGGACTTTTCCAGTCCCCGGCTACCCACCACCAATTGGTTTTCCAATCTCTGATTTTGTTGGGAACCCCTTCAATCAACTTGAAGTTATCACGGCCCCTCACGTAAAAATATCCGTGGCCCACGTTCTCTCCGGCCTCGGCCACCTGAAGGAGATAATTAATCTCTTTCGGGCTAAGCCATGTGTTCCGACATCCATTCTCGGCCGCCACCAGGCCGAACAGTGTAAGAATGCCGATCAGGTTGGACCAACCATTCGGCAAAAGTTGAGAAGGGGCCACCCTTAAGAAATGTAAAAAGTGGGAAATACTGGGGTGCAGGGGGAATCTAAGCCCGGCCTCCATCATGCCGATATTAACGGCGACCATCCCTTCTGGCGGCTGGTCGGCCCTCTCATCCGAGCGAGGTACAAAAAAACAAACATCGGCCGGCAGCTGATATTTCTTCCTGGAATTTTCTAGCTGTGCCGAGGAGACCTTGCTCGCATACTTACTTGCTTCGTATTCACTCTGAAAAGCTTCTCGATGGGGGCGAGGAACCTCTCGAGGAAGGTATTCGCAGAAATATTTGTAATAGGCCTCCCTCGAGACCTCGTCGCCATCCAAATTTTCCCTTCCACTTAAAATGTCCTTTATGCTCTCCGCATATTGAACAACCTCCTCGAAGTCCTCGCGGAGACTCCTTGTCAAGGTCTCCTCGACTTGGGCAATTTCTATCTGTTCGCCCACCCCTCGATCTAATCCTTGGTCGCGTAGATCGGAACTAGTCTCACTGCCACCCTCCTCGGCATATCCCTCCTCGGCATCATTGCCGGCGTCATCCCTATCACTTTCATCAAGGTCGTCGACGTCGACGACCACTGCCTTTCCCAAGTTTCGGGGTCCAACATTTATAGGGTCGGGGGAGTGAATCCTAGAATCCGAGGAGGATGCCCTATCCAGTAAGGCCAAGGCCAAACGATCTCCGCCGCCGGAGTCTTCAGAGCCACCAACCAACGGCGGCGGACCACCGCCGGAACCACCACCAAAACCACTGAAATCCATTTTTTCTTCTATAGAAATGGGGGAGAGAGTTTTTAAAGAAGAAAATGCAAGTTGTTTACCTTGTTGACGATCGAGAACCACCACAAACTCGCCGGAAAACTTGAGAGAAAAGCTTGAAGAAATTCGAAAAATTGCAAATGGTAAAAGTGTTTTGAAAAGAAGGAAAGTCATATTTATAGGCAAAACATATGCAGGGACCCATGTGCAAAAAACGGGGTAAAATCCATAATTTCCCCAAAAATTTGGGGCCATTTCCGAATTAGAGCTCGGCGAGTGGACCCCACGCGCGACCTTTGAGGTCGGCACGCGCCCCACGCGCCAAATTCAAAATCTCCTTGCGCCGCCCACGCGTCTGACACATCAGAAGTCATTATTAAAAGTTGCTTCGATAATCGTGCTCGGCGCTGGAGACGAGGCGACCGCCTCCAATTTACGTCATCAAAATCTCAAAATTGATTATGTTGTCGAGGACAATAATTACCATCTAAGAAGACGACCATACTGCTCGCCTTACCATTCTACGAATACGAAGAAAGGCGACCAGGGGGCAAATGTTATACCTAGTCAAAGAAGTCAATCTTTGACTAGTCAATCCTAGTCACCAGCTTACGTGGCGAGGACCAGTCAACAAAGTCGTGCGACGACTAGTCAACAAGACCAAGAAAATGTAATAGAATAGATGTTTTAATATATTTAAGTGCTCGCTCAAAGATGTTGACGAGCACCTATTTCAGTTAGCTGCTCGCCCAAATGTGTGGCGAGCACCTATCTATCTTAGCTAGAATAGTCAAGTACTGAAGCCTTGGGAGACAGCATGGAGCGTGGCGACCACACTCCTCGACATGGTCCTCCGGCGACCACCGTAGCTCAGCTCCTCGGCATCTCGGCGAGGACGAGCACCAGAGGCGGTTTAGCATTAAATGCGCCATCAAATCACCTTTTCGGGCAGAAGTCAGGTCCAATAAGGGCGTGCCACGTGTAAAGGGCGGGCAGCCCCTAGAAACCACTATATAATGCCTAAAAGAGGCTCATTTGTAAAGAAGTGACCCTATTCCACCAAATCACCCAAACCAAAGCAATATACTCTCCCAAGCTCTTACGCTTTAGCTTCTCAAAGAAGCTACATCTTTGTGTTCTTCATTAATTCTTGTTTGTTCTCCAATAGATCATCAAGATCATCATATTAATCCGCATAAACACGTAATAAACCCCCGATAATCATATATGTTTGTTTCGTGCTAATAAACAGCCCACATCCGAGTTAACCCGACAAAAGCACGTACAACAACTTGCACACTTTCCTTATTTGTACGTCCCAAAATTACTTGCACACTCTAAATATGGAAATACCCCACAAAATTAATACCCTCCCAACATCATTTTATTTTTAAAATTGTCATCACCTTTTTACATACATTTTACTTTACACCTCATCATATCCACTTTACACCTCACCAAATCACCTAAAATACCCCCCTTTATCTTACATCACCAACCACAAAATTCACTTTTCTTAAATAACGTGCCGGTCAAACTGTGCAAGTAATCCTGGGACGGAGGGAGTACAAGATTTCGTGACCATCATACTGGTCCAATGATTTTAACTAACTTCTCATTTTCACCTATAACCATGTTGAATTTTTTTTATTTTTTTTAATTAGTGCTTTTTTTTAAATCAAATGTAGGTAAACATCAATATTAATATTTTCGATCATAAATTTTTTTTGTCCTCCCCTAACCTTGAGTTCTAAGTCCGACCCCTGACTATAACATCAAAAGAGTTTTTTGAGGTCACTCTCGGACACAAAGAGGCCGTGGAAGCCATCGGGAACCCGTTGCGGCAGCTTTACGGAGGCGATTATGTCGAGAGTAGGAGACCTTGCATCCATTACCAAAAACTTGGAAACTTTAGCCTTAGCATCATAGAAATATGACAACAAATACCCATCATCCTCTTCGGCCACTGAATTTTCCGGCTGCCTGGCCACGAAAAACGGCTCGGCTATGCAGCTGCCAGGCCCGTGTAGGCGGCTAGCCACCGTTAAGTCCTGCCCTGCAGTATGCTCCTCGTCCTTGATTAGTGATAGGTCTAGCTTCACCACCCCAAGTGTACGTTTGGTGTCTATTACTGTTGCATACACATACCTATTGTGACAGTCAAATTTTATCAAATAGTAAAAGAAAAAAATAGGGTAAAATTAAATTCATAATCAGTGGCTATAGATGATGGAGTATTTTCTCAATACAATCACTTCACTATAATGCGATCTAGCTTTGTCATTTGATAAATTAATTAATTTTCTAAAAAAATTACAAAAATATACTTGTAATATTTCTTTTAAAAAACTCAAACTTCACATATTTATAAATGATATAATTTCATGTATGTCTCGTAATTTAGACATAATTTAGTTAAAAAAAAAAATTAATAGTTACTTTTTATTTTGACTCGATGGCCGACATGACATCCCGCCTAGGGCCAGACTGGGCCACGGGTTTTCAGGCCCGGTAGGCCGAGCCGGCCCAGTCTATCTAAAAGAGGGTGGCCTGACATACCAATACCAACCCGGTCTAATAGAAAGAGGTGGCCTAACGAACCGGTGCTGGTTGCATAGAGCAACAGCCCTTTTGTAAAATGCAATTATATACAAACAAATTTTTTTATGTATAAAGTAAAAAATAAGTTGACTTGTATTATTTAAATAATACTCCCTCCGTCCACCAAAAGTGTGCTCATTTCTTTTTTTGGGTTCACAAAAAACGTGCTTATACTATTTAAATAGTTAACTTTTCAATATGTTTTCTACTTTACTAACAAGATTGAGTATTTACCAAATATATTTTATACTCATTATATTAAATATATTCTTTATAATTAAAATATAATTATTTTAAAAACATATATAAAAAAAAGTGAGCACACTTTTGGTGGACAGAGAGACTAATTTTTATGTAAAATTACAGATATTGTGATGGTTAAATTTGTAAATTATTGAAAAGAAAAGTATGAGTTTGTATGTGTGAGAGAGAGTATTGAATAAAAAATAAAATTGAATTAATAGCTTTCATTTGTACGAGTATTAATTACCTGGTTTTGTTTGAGGCATACGCAGGATTGATTACTCCAAATTCAAGAGATTTAGGACACAACGGGCACCTCTTCACTGTCTTTTCAATGACATCAATAGTCACCTTCTCCATTGTCAACTGTGAATCTCCAATTTCCTCCAAGAACATGTCTACTGCTAACGCATTTGTAGCAACAATTACAATTTTATCCCCGCCCTCTTCTTCCCAAGCATTAATAACATGAAACGGGTTGAAACCCGGTACATCGATCCATATCATTTCTTTGTCATCCTCCGCATATTTTCGAATAATCCCGACCCGTGAAACCTTACCCGGATCCATTTCCACCGGCGTTTTTCCTCTCAAAATCGACCACGGGTTGACCACGATTTGCATGTCCGGGAAAACGACGTAGTTTTGAGTAACCGCAAAGTCATGAAGAGCTGTGGCTCCTCCCATGGAGAATATCGGGACATCCTTTTGCTTTCTTCCCTCTGAGTCGATTCTGAAATATGTCATGAATGGAGGCTTGGTGGAGTACCCGTAAGCGAACGATTCTCCGGTTCGTCTGTCCGTTTTCGGGTGAGCCGTCATTCTAATGAACGGCTCGGAAGCTTGGAAATCGTGGCGCCCGAGAGTTATTATGTCTCCATCGGGTGTCACTTTCACCGCGTACGGAAGATCCGATTCACAGAGTGCGTATATGTGCCTAGCAAATAGTGCTAGGCTGGTGTTTGCGGCTCCAAAGCCGTGAACCAGAGGGTCAAACTGCCCAGTGAGGACACGTGCTAGGGTTAGAATAGCGCGTGTCACTGAGGCAGCTTGGCCGTTAAATGAGGCAAAAATACTCGGAATAAAAGGGTACCCGGCTTCACGCTCGACTGTGTGCTTGTGCGTGCTGACGTAGCGGCTACAGAATGTGACTTTGCCTTTGGAGATTTTGACCATGTGAAGCATACCATCACCGTCTAGGAAATGGTAAGGACCCTTGGGGGTGAACTGAGGGTTTGGGCCGTTGCGGATGTAGGCTCCGTCGAGGCAGCTCGGGAGTGAGCCCTCCACCTCCGAGCAGGCGGTGGGGGGAAGCTCGTCCACGGGTTCAAAGAAGGCGGAAAGTACGAGCTTTGGATCGACGGAGGGACGAAGGGGCAAGTCGAGAAAGTTGCATATGAAGTTGTCTAAAGCATTGAAGGTGATTGCAAGATGATGAGGAGAAGTAGTTTGTTTTAATTTCTTTGTTTGGTGGTGATTATTGGTGGTAGAAGAGATGATGATTGGAAATTGAGGGCTCTTAGAGATGATATATGGTGAAATATTCAGCAACTGAGTATTTCTTGGGAGGAAAGAGGATGAAAGGGTATCCATCTTTAAAGTAATTATGTGTATAATCTATTTGTAAAAAGTTTCCTTATATAGAGGTTTTGTGTGGATTTGAATACCCTAATTAATTAATGTCTAGAAGTTTTAACGTTATAGCCATAGGTATGGAGTGATAGTGAAATTTGTGATATGAGAAAATGAAAAGTTTACGATGAGATATCAAAATAGGTAAGTGAGAAGCTTACTATGGGTTGAAGAGCGTATGTGTTAGTCTGATCTTGTATTTAGTGTGCGGTACAGTATCCATTTTACAAAAAAATGGCCCGTTCATTGCCTTCTCAGGTGGATTTTTTTTTTTTTGCTTAATCACTTTTACTGAAACAAGCGCGTTTCTTGTATTTTTTGTTTTCATTGGAACCTTGCCGACAAGAAGGCTAGGGATTCAAATTCATTTTTAATAATTCATATTGAATTCCTCCTTGTATGTCACTTGTTTATATTCTCATTACACTAAACTTTGTTGGAGAAATACATACACTTGAATTTTAATGTTCAATTTACTTAATTTAATATTTGATCCAACATTTAACTCAATTTAATGAAGCTCAATTTCAATTGTATATGTGTCATAAGTAGAGAGTGATATGAAATTTGTAATTTAAGGAAATGTAAAATTTATAACAAGCTAAATGTCAAAATAGGTAAGTAAGAAGTTTACGATGATCAAAAGAGTACGTGTTAGTCTGATCTTGCATTTAGTGTGCACGGTACAGTACCCATTTTACAAAAGACGCCTTTACTAAAAGTGTCCCGTTTAAATCCTTGTGAATGTGCACTTCATTCCCTTCTCAGGTGATTTTTTTTTTTTTTTTTTGGCTTAATTAGTTTTACTATTGGGCCCTGGTTTCAGAATATCAGTGAAACATGCACGTTTTTGTGTACTTTGTTTGCACAGGAACCTCGTTGACAAGAAGGGATTCAGAATATCACTGAAACATACAAACACGTTTCTTGTGTGTTATTGTAATTTAGAACTTATATTCTGAACTTTGTTGGAGAATATCAACATTGAGGAAGATTTTTTATTTTTGAGAATTTGAACCACATAATGGGAGTGTTTTATTTTATTCTTTCTTCTATGCACTGTTTTAAAGAGATCAAATATTTTCTTCTATAAAAAGAAGATTAAGTGTTTGTCCCTCCATTCTACAATAATTAAAGTTTTATTGGAATTAAAAAAATATATGTATGGAGAAGTATACCTTAATTAACTAATAAAGAATATCTCAAATCACATTAATTCCCTATTAATTTACTATAAAAACACTAATCTTTCAGATAACTAATTTCAGTTAATAAAGTAAGTTATAAATTAAGATATTTTCTAAAGTTAAAGGAGTGCATAATTGGAACGAACAATGTAAAAAATGTTAAAACATCATTTAATTGTGTACAAAAAAAAGGCTAAAACTTCACTTATGGTAAAAAGGAGAGAGTATAAAAGTATTTCAATAGAGACCAAAATATATATAAGCCAAGGGGACTGAAATACGTCTCGTAACATATGTCCATTCCATTTTAAATCCTTTAAGTTTTCACTTTTTCAAAATATGTCATAAGGTGTCTAATTTACATCATTTTTGTTGAAAATTAATTATTATTTTTTTGCCTAAAATTAACACGCGTGACTCGATCGTGTGTTTAAAATTGAGGTTTCCAATAGATTTGGTGACCGTACACCATATGTAACAAAAATTGCCATATGTAATTAAAAATTATGGCCACGTTATCATCTCCTCTCCTCTCCTCTCCTCTCTTAATTATAAAGATAGATAACAAATTTTGTTTATAGCAAATGTTCTAAAATACACCTACAAAACTCAACTCGACGACCCTTGAAAAAAAAAAAAAAACCTCAACTCAACGAGATTTATAGATGAAATGAAGCAAAATTACAGAGCAAATGTACAAATGACCGGATCCAACCAAGTCTAAGTTTTTTTTTTCTAATTAAGTTTTTGTTTAATTGTAAAATTAATTTTTCGTTCTTTTAATTCAATGTTTATTGTTGCCCCATTTTGTAACAATAATTACAAGCTTTCCCACTAATAGCTTGCACACGTTGTCATATTTTTAATTATATGTGACATTTTTTATTATATGTGGAGCTCAGTGACCAAATTTGTCAGAAGCCTCAATTTTAAACATACGGTCAAGTCGCGCGTGCCAATTTATGGTGAAATTTTTTATTATTCAACAAAGAGGATATAAATTAGACATCTTAAAACGTACTTGAAAAAAAATGAAAATTTTAATAATTTAAAATGAAATCGATCTAAGTAATCGAATGTATTTTTAAATTTTTCCAACACAAAAACTTATATGCAATATTGCATACATGTCAATATTGACCAATTAAGTCAATTGAGCTGAAAAATTGACTTATTAAGTCAATTGACTAAAAATATATATTATTGAGTCACCATTAATTCATTTGGGTTAATTATTCTATTTATCAATTGGTCCGCTTGTGTTTTAATTTTGAGCGACGTTTATTTTTCCCGTTTCTTTGATTTTTTTTATTTTTTATTTTATTGTCAAACGCGAACTATTAAATGTAGTAATTCAAATTGTAATATGTAGTAACACACATTATTTTATATAGTAATAACACAAACTATTTTATATAGTAATACAAATTCTTTTATTTAGTAATACGTTTTTTTCTAGTGTTTTTGTTGATGTAGTAACTCACATTATAATATGTAGTAACATATATTATCGCATGTAGTAAACACAATAACCATGTTGTAATACAGATTGTTTTATTGCAGGATGATGCAAACAAACGCCTATTCAATGTAGTAATTCAGACTGTAGCGTGTAGTAACATATAGTTTTTTATGTAGTTAAACACATTATTACATGTAATAATAACACAAACTATTTTATATAGTAATACAGATTCATTTATGTAGTAAAACATTTTTTTTAGTATTTTTGTTGATGTAGTAATTCGCATTATAATATGTAGTAACATATATTATTGCATGTATTAAGATATATTATTGCATGTAGTAATACAAAATAACCTTATCCATAATAATTATTAAATAATATTCAAGAAATATAAAATATTTAAAGATTAAGACCGTGTAAATTGCAGCGTCCGGCTGCGGTTTGGGGTGGCCGAAAACTGTCCGGAGAAGACGATCAGGTACAGTTTCTGTCAGTGGATGTATTTATAAAAATTGTGGGTGTAAATTGGACTGTCACCGTCAGTTGGAATATTTATAAAAAATGTGAGTATGAATTAGACTGATACATATATGCAATATTTCACACAATATCACCCCTTTTTTCAAATATATTATAAAGAAAATTTAAATGGTATCCCCGCCCCCTGCTCAATCAGCCAAGAAAGGAGGACTCCACCATTACCATCAATTTATAACATTCACGAATTAAAATAATATTGTATAGTAAATTCTTGTGTACAATTACGTGCATACCATATTTTTTGTTTAAAAAAAGTACATATCATATAATTAAATTTTAAATAATTTTAATTATTCAATTAAATTTTTAACGATTTCGATTCGACTTTGGGGATATAGATTGTTTTTAAACCAGATATATTGGTGCATAAATGGTACAGACATCCCTGCCTCAGTCTTGCCCCGTTATATGTAGAAACTTTGTTCTTTTAATTAGCTACGTACTTTGAATTAAATAAGTTTATAATGTGATTGAAAATATAATGATATAATTATTCTTTAAAAAATAGTATACTGTAATAATTTTTAAAGTAGAAAAATGAAAGAAAAAATTGGGTTTACAAGCCAGGTTTGGGAATACTCCGAACATGTTTATCCTTAGCTTGACGATCTGGGTGTCAGCTAGAGGACAAAAAAAAATTAAAAAAATTGGAAAATTGAAAATTTTTTATGACCGTGGTCGACGGACTACCAAATACAACCAAGCATTGTGGGCCCAGTGTGGGTCCTGTGGGGGTAATTTTTTATCCCAAAAAATTCAAATATGTCACGTGTTAAATTTTTACTCGTCGGTTATATTTTATTCAGATAATTTCCGATTTTCACTTATCTACTTAATAAAAAAAACTAAAATTCATAAAATTAAATTCTCTATAAATAGAGACCAATCTTGATATATTTTGGATCACAATTTCATACACTGATAATTAAATATGTAATTTGCATATTTTGCTTTGTTGTAATTAGGCATTTATTTGTAGTTCGGTTTATTTATTTTCAGTTGTATTTCAAATTTTGTAATTTTAATTTTATTATTGAATGTTGTAATTTTTTTTTAAGTCTATGGTAATTTTTTATTATAGTTATGAATTTTTTAATATTAAATAACAGTATATATTTTTTAAATATTGTGAAAATATTATAAAGAATTAATAATATTTTTTAAATATTGTAAAAATATTATAAATATTATGAAAATATTATAAAGAATTAATAACATATAACCATCACAACCACAACAAACATTTAATAAATTATTTCTTTTATAATATAATAATTATATCTATTATTATTTCTTTATAATATTTTTACAATATTTAAAAAATATATACTGTTATTTAATATTGTAAAAATATTATAAATATTGTGAAAATATTATAAAGAATTTTTAAAAATATTTTTTAAATATTGTAAAAATATTATAAAGAATTAATAACAGTATAACCATCACAACCACAACAAACATTTAATAAATTATTTCTTTTATAATATAATAATTATATCTATTATTAATTCTTTATAATATTTTTACAATATTTAAAAAATATATACTGTTATTTAATATTAAAAAATTCATAACTATAATAAAAAAATTATCATACACTTGAAAAAAAATTACAACATTCAACAATAAAATTAAAATTACAAAAATTAAAATACAACTTAAAATAAATAAATCGGACTACAAATAAATGCTTAATTACAACAAAACAAAATATGCAAATTACATATTTAATTATCAATTCCTAATTTTGGCCATGCTCAATCAAGTCGTTCTTAAGAGCGGCATGAACTTCTCTATTACGATTTACGAAGTTGTTCCCTACTAGTCATATAGAAAATCCACATTTAAATTTATTAATTTTTTATAATATTTACACAATATTTAAAAAATATATACCGCTATTTAATAGAAAAAAAATCAAAATATAAAAAGAATAATTAACACAATATAGAAGAGAAAAGAGAGTGTATGAAATTGTAATCCAAAACATATCGGTATCTATTTATAGAGAATTTAATTTTATGAATTTTGGTATTTTTTTTTTTTAAAGTAAATAAGTGAAAATCAGAAATTATCTAAATAAAATATAACTGACGAATAAAAACTTGACACGTGGACTTTTTGGAAATAAAAATACCCCACCAAAAATTTGGTTGTGCTGGGTTGTTTTCGGTCGTCCGACGAACATGTTCGTCAAATAATGTGGAATTTTCCTTTTTTTTTTTTGTTTGTCCTATTTGGATGACCAGGTCATCCCAGACCGATAAACATGGTCTATCTAAAGTGTGAAAAAAGATAAGTTTGGATTGTAGTGTAAAATGTGTAGGTGAAGGAGTGAGAAATGAATTTTATATTTGATCGGGCATGGATAAACATGGATAAACATGATCTAATTTCAGGATCCGTCATTAATTGAATACAACCCGCCGAAACAGGAACTACTAGCCAAAGGACATCAGTATAGACACAAAATTTTGTTCCCTAGGCCAATCATTGAAAAAAGATAGAGTTTCTTGTATTTAGGGGTTAGTTCCGTCCCTTGTACTGCTCCTTTACATGCCTGAAGGCATTTCTAGTGCCTTCTTTCTAATAAAAAAATGTATGCTTTCAAAAATCATGACACATTATCTTTTCGCAGATCTTCATTTTATTTTATTTTATGGCTTAATAATTACTTCTACTTGGGCCCTGATGATTGGAATCAATTATCACACGTTTCTTGAGTTATTTGTTTGCATTGGCCTTCTTGACAAGAGAGGAATCAAATTCGTTTTTAATAATTGCACTGACACAATAATTGAGCACAACCAAGGATAAAAATTTAATCAACAAATATTGTAATTTTAATTTTACAGATATATCGCTTGATGAAAAAATTATGAAAATCTTATTAAATTCTTATAAATTTAACAAGTACGAAATTTTATGAATTATTATAACATACTATTATGTCTATATTCCATTTAAAAGTCAGTAAAATTATATGTTTAAAATAAACATATAAATGACCAACGAAAACTAATTGACAATATAATGCACCCAAAAGAAAGGAGAAACTTATTTCAGAACGGAGGGAGTATATTTTACTGAAAATAAATCTATACATATTTTTTAAGTAAAACAAATTAATAACTTTTTAGGGAACAAACTTCAATTACATTGGTGTATATAAATTTTGGTATTAGGTTATATGTTGGACAAATATTATTATTTAAAAGTAAAACTATTGAATTAAGTACGAAATAGAAAATGTAGGGAGATGTCAAAGAGATAAGGTAGAGAACTAGAGATCGAGGCATAGTGAATATTGTTGAAAAAAAAAATGCGCGCGGATATAGAAAGTGGCAAAGTATTATATAAGTTTTTTTTTTTTTGACAGGATTATATAAGTTGTTTCAATACAAAGATTTATCATGAAAATCGAATCATATTCATGTAAACATGTCAATGATGCGGGTCTTGGTCCCATATATGATTCATAATAAGCTTATGATAAACATAGTTTATACAAAATGTAGTCTAATAAAATTATGATCAAATAAGGATGCGTGTGACTATTGATACACACCCACTGGACTTCTATACATTCATATGTACATTAATTGTATTATCAATTACAATTGTAAAATACCATGCATATAGGTAATTATATAGGCGTGTAATTGGTTGATTGCTTTATTAATTCACCATGACCAGGCTTCATATTCAGTGTGCCACAAATGTTTTGAGTCAATTTATCTCCTCGTCGCCGACAATCACATTTGGATGCAGTGGTGGAGTTACCCCTTGAAGCACGTTGTGATTCGGTCTGGGGAGGGTACTCCATGACGCGCGTGCCGTTCTAGGACTGGTTATTTCATATCACTAGACGGAGCACCCATTTCTTGAAGAACTAAGAAGCGAACAATTGTTTCACGTTCTTTGGCTGAAGCAAAATATTATGTTATGACAATAACAGTGAGTGAAATTTTATGGTTTAGGGCCTCGACAAATGACACCTACTTTCTTTTTTTGACAACCAGGCTGCTCAGCACATCTCCAATAACCCAATTTTTCACGAGCGTACAAAACATGTGAAAATAAGTTGTTATTTCGTCCGCAAACGGGTTGAGCTAGTCAAGGACATTGAATCACGAAAAATCTCTAAGTTCTGAGCATACATTTTGTTCTATTTGTTCCATCCACCAAATGTAGTCCCATGGAGGAGGGGCACAATTTTTAAGAAACAGGTAGATAAAGTAAGGGTATTGTGGGGTCCATTGTGAATAAAGTGATTGTTTGTGAATAAATTGATGGCAAATTGAGTAATTAAGTGATGGTTGAAGGGTGATAGTTTCTATAAAGTGTATGGGACTACATTTGGTGGACAAAGAATATAAGGCAAATGAGACTACTTTTTGTGGACGGATGGAGTATTATGTTCTATTTTACTATAATCAGATTATAGATGTTATAGCTAATAATTAATATATGTGAATCCAATTAATATTTTGGGTCTCCAAATATAAGGTTATTATAAATTTTTATAAGATTTTGGAAGAAAAATCTTTTATTTAAAGAGTTTATTTATAATATAGACCAAGATTCAAGCCCATTTTTTAATTCAAGGCAAATTTTTTGAATATTACAACTTAAGACAAATTTATATTTTATATCCCTAATATGCCCTCAAACCGATATAGGAATCGAATTATTATTATTTAGATAGAGAATTAATATTAAATTTGAATAATTTTCCCTTAATTATAGCTGGCCTTTTCTTATACGGTTGAATTCTAATTTAATCACTCATTTCTTTTTTTTCATTACGCCTGTAATCAATGCATCATAATCTTTCAGCGTTTCCAATCTTTAAATTCAGCATTATCTCGATGATAACCTCTATCAGCTTCACACTCTTTCTTCGTTTCCAAATATCTTCAATCAATTTCATCATAATCTCCATGAATCGATGATAACCTCTATCATCGTCATGCATTTCTGTTAAAATTTGGGGATAATCAATTCACATGGTTACGTACGTCATCATATAACAACAATTGCCTTATCAATTTCAAGTTCATTGCCATGGAGTACACTGTGTTCCTGAAGGTTGATTTCGAAGAAAAGTGTAAAATGATTCTTGTCACCGCCGGATCCTCTTTCCAGGAGATTGTTGATCAAATTAATGCATCGTGGCCTCATATATCTTCAGGTAATCCGACAATCTTATAATCGGTTGGTGACATTAATAAATGTTGTTTAGAATTTGATTCAGATTTATTGGTGATTCAGATTTATTGGGGATGATAGAGGTATGCATATTATTCAGCTATATGCACTGCATTATCGCATACTACCTCCGTCCCTGAAAAGTTTGCATAGTTACTCTCACGATATACACGTATTTACCCTTCATACAATATTTTTTGGGGTCCATCATACACTCAATCAAACTACTTTATTTACTCTATATATAAAAGTTTACAAAATTACCTTCAAGACTCTAATTATTACATTTTTTCCTTAAACTTCGTTCCATCAAATGAAAGCTTTTCAGGGACGGAGGGAGTACTATATTACATATGCACTACTTTATCTATAATAGTTATGCATATTATATATTATAAGTATTGTTTGTATTTTCAAATAACAATACCGAAACTATTAAATTAAAGTATATATATTCGATCTTTTTATGTATAATAGTATTGCATGTTATATAATATATGTATATTTCTATGCATATATTTCAGCTATATGCACAACATTATCGCATGCTATATTTTATATGCACTACGTTGTGCATATGTTATGTACCCCTACGTTTCTTTTTCCTGTGCATATTTAATTATACTAAAACAATAATAATGTATATACCTTTTGTTTGTACCTTTTTATGTTTCTAAATAATTTTAATTAAAAGACGTATATATTCACTGTGGATAATAATTTCCGTATTTATCCATATGATTGTGTATACCGAATATTTAATTTGAAAAAATTATGTATTAATTAATGAAATAGTTTTTCTTGTTTTGCAGCCGCAGGAGATGATTTTTACACTAAATACCTTGAAGGATTCTCGGCAGAAGGGTTCTTCTTGCTTTCCGTTTTCTTCTTTCAGCTTCAATGGAGAGAGAATGATCAATGTTTTAGGAATTAATGTTGCCTTAACTATTAGGAAAGTTTTTTGAATTATGAATTCGGCGCGATTATCGAGCAAAAAAATCTTCCATATTTTTATTAATGTTTTTTATTTTAGTTGACTTTCCATTAATTAAATTATTTAAATCTAATTATTTCGAAATTAAAATTCTTATCAAAACAGTAGGGGTACAATTGTACTTCAATTGGTTAATTTGTCTTGATTTGTAACTGCAATAAAAAATTTCCTTAATTTACAAAAACTTAAGGTGAAATGTCCTATAGTGTAATTCTCCCTTATTTAAATTAGCATCATTTCTTGAATAGAATTATTCTCAAATTTATAAATTTGGATGAATATATAGAGAATATAGAAAATATAATTTCTTGATTACTTACAAAAGTGTGTACAATGGGTATTTATACAATACAATAGTTTAACCTAATCTTGACCTAATCTTATTGGGCTAAAGGTGAGGCCCATGAGTGTTGTGAGTTGGGCCTACATATGAATGATACTTTTAATATAATCCTAATACGCCCCCTCAAGATGGAGTATCGTAGGATAATCCAATCTTGGTCATAAGAGTTTGAAGGCGAGCACCAGAGAGTGATTTGGTGAGAGCATCTGCAAGTTGATCAGCCGAGGAGACATGGGAGATGCGAAGCCGGGCAGTTTTGACGAGGTCACGAACGAAATGAAAGTCAATGGCAATGTGCTTCATGCGGGAGTGAAACACAGGGTTCGAGCATAAGTAGGTAGCTCCAATGTTGTCACAGTAGATGACTGGTACCTGAGGGATGGAGAAATGAAGTTCTTTGAGGAGGGAGGTAAGCCATTGGACTTCAGAAGCTGCAGAGGCAATTGCTCGGTATTCAGCCTCAGTGGATGAGCGAGCAACAGACTTCTGCTTTTTGGACGACCATGAGATAGGATTGGCCCCCAAAAAGACGACGTAAGCACTTGTGGAAGTGCGATCATCATGATTGCCCGCCCAGTCGGCATCTGTGAAGCAGTGGAGCGAGGAGGAGGAGGAAGGGGTAATGTTGATTCCAACATTCCTTGTACCATTGAGATTGCGTAGTAGTCGTTTTACTGCATTCCAGTGAGTGATGGTGGGTGCATGCATGAACTGGGATAGCTTATGCACGGCAAAAGCAATATCTGGTCTGGTGAGTTGAAGATACTGGAGAATGTCGAGCACTTGACGATACTGGGTGGAGTCAGTGGGAGAGGAGCCATCCGAGAGTATTAGGCGAGCAGTGGTGGATAATGGAGTTTGGACCGGTTTGGAGTCGATCATGTTGTACCGGACGAGCAGATCAGTAATGTATTTTCGTTGAGAGAGAAGGCATGAATTTGTGGATCGAAGGACTTCCACTCCCAAGAAATAGGATAGATGACCAAGGTCCTTTTAATATAATCCTAATAGAATATACATGTGACGTGAATCTAAATGAAATAACAAAAAATATTACACCACTATAATTAACTAGAGATTCAAACTGTCCAACTTTAGGGGAGAGTATTGGATTATGGAGTACAAGGTACACCCAAATCTGAGTTGGAGTACACCGTGTACATGCACACCTTACCTAGTGTATCTCAAAATATCTTTTATTTCTATGTAGTTTTTGCATATTTTCTTTTGTATATTCTATAAAATATATAGACTACAAGAGAGAAACAAACAGAATAAGATAAAGATTTTTTTTGATACTCCGTACAATATTTCGTAAATGTTAAGGTAGGTCTCTTGTATAAGGAATTGAGTAAATTTTAAAAAATTGGTAGGATTGATAATAAAAATAACATACGCGAAAAACATGTATGATAATTTATGTAGCTTAAATGGTTGAGAATAGTCTTTTTTATGTTGAAGTCAGTGTTCAACCCTTACATCTAACAATTTTCACATATATTTTTTTTTTAATTATAAAAGTGCATGTTGAAAATAAGAAAAAGTGTAATATGCATTACAATTTTTTAGCATGTTATTTTGCAATATTTGCAATAATAATTTCAGTTATAATGACATACACTTGTTAGTTTTTTTTAATTATAAAAGTGCATGTTGAAAATAAGAAAAAGTGTAATATGCAATTTACAATTTTTTAGCATGTTATTTTGCAATATTTGCAATAATAATTTCAGTTATAATGACATACACTTGTTAGTGATGTTATGTTACACATATTTTGTTGCACTTTTCAGTTGTAGTGACTTACTATTTTCATCAATATTTTTTAGTTATATTGACTTACAATTTTTAGTAATGTTATGCTACACCTTTTAGTCATATTTTGTTGCACTTTTCAGTTGTAGTGACTTACAATTTTCAACAATATGTTCAGTTACAGTGACTTACACTTTTTAGTAATGTTATGTTACACTTTTTACTCGTATTTTGTTACACCTTTCAGTTATAATAACTTACACTTTTCATTAAAATATTGTGTTGCACTTTTCAAGTATATTACCATGCACTTTTTAATAATATTGTGTTGCACTTTCTAGTTATACTAACTTGCATTTTCTAGTTATACTAACTTGCATTTTCTAGTTATAATGACTTATACTTTTCATTAAAAGTTGTGTTGCACTTTTCAATTATAGTGACTTACACTTTTTAATAAAAAAGTGTTACACTTTTTAGTAATATTGTGTTACACTTTTTAGTAATATTAACTTACACTTTTCAACACACACAATTTTGAAAAAAAATTATCAATAAAAAAAAATTACAAAAAAATAATAATAATAAAAAAAAATTAATCAAGTCAAAATTTTTATTCACAATAATCTTGAATATTTAGGTTCACAATATTCTTGAATATTTAAGATTTAAGTTGATCAAGTCAACTCAATTCCTTATAAGGAATTGATTCTATATAACATCAATCCTTCTTTAACCAATATAATTATCACATGTCACTTTATTTTAAATATTTGAACTCTTTAAAATATGACACAGGGATTCACATGGATAGACTTACTTTTATATATAACGTCAATTATATATTATAATGTAATTAATCAATATTAATATTATAAGAATTACAATATTTTATACCAACTACAACATTGATGATGGATAGAAAAACATTAGACAAATTAACTCACCCCTTCTCTATGACTAATAGTCTCACATATGCATGATAAATAGTATAAAATTATCGGGTCTTGCATTAAACCCGGACCACAATCAATCAAATCAAACGTTTGATTCGTCGGGATAAAAAGTCAATCAAACCTAATCCATTGAACCAAACTACCCCTAAATAAATAGATAAATAATTAAAAAGAAAATTTAATATTTTATAACAGTATATTATTTTGAAATAATGAATAGAGAATGTGCGACATATTTTATTTAGAATATATTAGATAATTATTTTTAAATACCAGTACAAAAAAATGTTGAAATATCAAAGGATTTAATTATAAACATTGGTTTAGATATTTTTTAAGTAAGAGGTGCAGGAACGTCCAAGAAAGGAGGATTTCCCATATCCATCTCTGCTCGCAATCAGCCAAGACAGGAGGACTCCACCATTATCAAATTTCTTGAATCCATCCATTTATAACATATACATATATATATATCCACTAATTAAAATATTAATGTTTTATATGAAAATTAAGTTTATATATTTTTAATGATAATATTCTTTTTAACAAATTAAGTTCCTGATTTGATAATTATACGGTGTTAAAACCCATTCTTGATAAAATGGGGGATTGCAAGAATTTTGTTATTAGAATTTTTGTTTAGAGGAAATTAATTTATACAAATGTTTTAATCACTACATGACCCATATCATTCTAACATGTGAAATTAAAAAGTACATTGAGTTTGGCTTTTAGCTAGCTGATTGGATGTATATTTGGCTGCATTGCATTGATAATATACTATGTATGATGGAAACTCCATTAATTGATTGATAACACTTGTTACCTTACTTGGCTTCATTTCAGGCGTTGCAGTCTTATCTTGGTGCCAAAAAATATAAAAATAGTTTGAATCTCATGGGCTAAGGGGACTGCCACCCTGATTTTTTAAAATAATATATAATTATATACATATATTTAAAAAAAGAAATTGCAATCTAACCTATTCAAACAACCAACTTCCACATAAATAGGCGAGATACATTACCAATAAATCCATATATATTTTTATTAAATTAATTGTAAAAAACACTTATTTAAAATCTTTACCTAATTTAAAATTTTAATTAAATAACAAACTCTAAACTAAATTCCTCAATTTCAAACCTCTAATGTAAAAAATATATCAAATTCGAACCAGTAACTTCCATGTAAACCTAGTTGATGTCTTTAAGTTTTAACAATACAATAGATACTCAGTTGACTATCAGTGGTAGATTTAAAGACGTGACGAGGAAACTTCTTAAGTTATGTCTTGAATCCCAATTAGAACAACTTCGTTGTTTGTTGTTTAATGAGGGTTTTATTTATGATCCCACCTACAAAATTTATCTTGATGATTTTCAAAACCAATCAAAATTCAAAGTAAACATCACTTCGATGAATTTTATCAGATAAAAATTGTAGAGCTAATGCAACTTATATGTAAATATATATATATATATTATTTTTATTTTTTGTACTATATATTCATTTCAGATTTCTAGTCCATTCTAAAAAAAAAATTCTTGGCTCCGTCCTTAGTTTGAATCAAACTTGAAAATGTGGAAAAAACGCAAACAAATCAGAAGGGGTCGGTACGTCCACAAGTACAGTGCTTTGCTCTGGCTAGTATATAGACGGTGGGATTAATAGTATAATATAATTACGTACCTACATAGGGCATGTTTGCTTCATGGGTTAAGGGGGGTTTAGTGATGGGTTTGATATGTAAACCCATCTTCTCCCATGTTTGGTTTCTCATAACTTTAAACACCTTGATGCTTGATCCGAGTTTATAAGTTGACCCGGTTTTTATAAACTAGATTCCATGGGTTTAGACAACCTAGCCTCCCCTTGGGTTTATCTAGCCTTCCCTTAGGGTTTATCTAGCCAACCCACCACATCTAAACTCATCTTATCCCAACCCATGAAGCAAACATGCCCTATATATGTTATTCATAATTTTAATATATACTCCTATGTGATAAGTTATTTTAATTGGTTTCCGATTACATGATTCTGGAAACTCTTAACATGCAGTTTAATGGAAATAATGGTTAAATTAAACGTGGATTCAAAGTTCAATCATTCAATTATTCTAACTACTGTATACATTAATTACTAGTATCAATTAACAACTACCTAGCAAATAGTTTATTTGCAGACGTGAGCCTTACTAATTGAAGCAGGGGATGTAAACTAGCCGAGTAGTGCTGAGCTCGAAATTCAACTCGATTGTTATATTTGAAGTTCGAAACTCGATTCGATCGAACCTAAAATTCTAAAGATTGAGCTCAAATCGATAAATTTGAATTCGACTTGACTCGATTACCTATATAATTTTTAAAATTAATTGTAAAATATATTTTTTTCTAAAATAAACTCGAGTTTGACTCAATTATTTGTATATAAATAAAAATTATATATTGATGGCAAAATAGTAAATATTGTTCAAGCTCAATTAGGTTCGTGGGCCTTTCGAGCCGAGTATTTATGAGCTCGAACTCGGTAGCTACTCGAGTAGCTCGAAACTCGACTCAATTAACTTCAAGTCGATTTTAATCTTTTTTCGAGTCGTCGAGTACGAGTAGCTCGCAAGTTGGCTCGACTTACTCACAGCCCCTAAATTGACAAAAATCAACTAACTCATCAAAAATATGTATATAAATTTTAAAAATCAAATAACAAAAAAATTCCAATAATACGAAACAAATTTAAATGATAGTTTAAACACATATTTTTTTTAATCATATAAATATTTAAATGAAAAAATCAATTAAAAAATCTTAAACATTAAGAAAATCAACTAAACTGAAAAATAATTAAATTGAAAAAAAATCATTTAACTCTAAATTAAATCTAAAAAAATATTAATTAAATAAAATTTAAAAGTAATTAAATTAAAAACATCAATTAAGAATTTAAAATTTCGAAATACTAAATAAAATAAAAATCAATTTGAAAAATTATTAAAATAAGAAAATCAAATAAAAATATTCAAAATTAAATTAAACCTAAATAAAATTTAAAAATACTAAAAAATCAACTAAATCATCAAAATTAATTAAATTAATTATTTTTTAAAGATCTAGGTGATTTTTTTATATGTTTTATTTATATTTTTCCTATTAATTTGAATTCTTATTTTTTTAGTTTAATTATTTTTTACCATTTGTTAAATATTTTTATAATCTTATTTAACTTTAATTAATTTTTTAATTTTAGGAGGTATATTCAATTGAGATTCTATTGGATCTTTTGAACTTTAAAAAGTACGTGGATTTATAAAAGTCATAGAGTTCATGCTTTGACTAACTTTTTTTTATTGATTTATATGCATTTTTATAGACTTGGCAGGATATAGTTTTTTTTATTGATTTACATAGATTTTCATAAATTCCGGCGCTGAAACTATGAAACTATTGATGTGAAGAGTTTTTTTTTTAAAATTAATATTATATATATAAAATATTTTACCAATAAAAAAAAAAAAATATATATATATATATATATACTATATAAAGTTTATATATTAATTTGGGGCGGGTGAGATACCCGCGGGTCGGATATAAGATCTAGACCCGATTCATTCTCAATACGAGGCGGATCTGACCTGACTCAAAGCTCGCGGGGTGGGGCGGGTACCCGCAGGTCGGGTCAATATTGTCATCCCTACTTCTGACCTTTCGTCTTCAGAGTTCTTTGAAAGAATCCATTGAAATTTCTGGTTTTTAGAAGAGATTTTGGATATTGAAATTTAATTATTTATATTTTTGGAGAAAAATTCAACAAAATTCATAGAGTATTGAATACCTCAGAATTTTAAAAGACTTTTGAAAATTCGAATTGAATACCCCAGACTTTGAAAGTCCAAAAAAACTCTACAAAATCCATAACCAATACACATCCCTTAGTGTGTAGTGTAATTTGTTTAACATTTCATGTGTGTATAATATTTTATGGGGTGTTAGTAGCTCCATGTAATAAAAGAAATATTGAAAAGGAATATAAAATAAAAAATGAAGTTACATGTTAAAAAAATTGAAATTTAATTGACTAAATTTAAAAGGTGATAATTGTGTGAACTAAACTAAAAAAACGTGGTAACTTAATGAAAAAAAAAAAAGTTAATCCCCTTAATATATGTGTAAGTTATTTCGATATACATTTTCGAGTTCACGATGCAATTTCCAGCTCCATTGTGGATGAATCTACATGCACATGGTAACTACATTGCTGCTCCTGAAAATTTGTTGAGAGAGAAATTAAGTTGGGTTTAGTGTTAATTGGGTGATTTTTCATATACATTCCTACAAACCTACCTGATAGAATTTTTTATTATTGTATATGTTTTGTTCTTTTAAGTTACTTTTAAATGTGATTGAAAATATAGTAATTTTAAAATTATAATAATTTTAAAGTAGAAAAATAAAAGAGAAAAATTAGGTTTTTGGATCGTATTAAGGGATACCCGATAACACTAGGAACCAATGATTTTAAAACCGGACCGGACCGGCCGGTTCAACCGGTCCAACCGTGAACCGGTCACGAATCCGGTCCGATCAATGGCCAAAACTCGTTTTTGTGGTTCAACCGGTCAAAAACCGGTTTGACCGGCCAAAACCGGTGAACCGGGCAAAAACCGGTCTGACTCGGTTTTTTTTTTTTTTTTTTTTTTTAATTTTAAACTTTTTTAATATTTAATTTAGGTGTACATTCGACCCCTTTTATAATGTTTTCTAGTCATGTTTCTTCCACCTTTAATCGATGTGGGACATAACCTTTTAAGTTTGTTTTGTTATTAACAAAACTACTTTTATAAGAAAAAATTCTCATAGTTCTTCTATTATATCGATGTGGGACATAATGAAGTTCATATAAACTACTTTTATAAGAAAAAATTCTCATAGTTCTTCTATTATATCGATGTGGGACATAATGAAGTTCATATATATGGTTATTTCTAACACTATTAGTTTTATAAAGTTTTTCTCTCATATTTCTTATACTCTTTCGATGTGGGATGTGGGACATAATGAAGTTCATATATATGGTTATTTCTAAAACTATTAGTTTTATAAAAAAATTCTCTCATATTTCTTATACTCTTTCGATGTGAGACATAATGAATTCCTATATTTGCTTATTACTAACATTATTAGTTTTATAAAGATTTTCTTTCATATTTCTTCCACTCTTTCGATGTGGGAACACAATGAAATTTTTATATTTGGTTATTACTAACACTATTAATTTTATAAAAAATTTCTCTCATATTTTTTATACTCTTCCCATGTGGGACATAATGAAGAAGTTCATATATTTGGTTATTACTAACACTATTAGTTTTATAAAAAAAATTCTCTCATATTCCTTCTACTCTTTCAATGTGGGATATAATGATGAAAATTTCATATATTTGATTGTTTTCTCTCATTTTTCATTTATTTTTTATTAAATGTGGAAAATAAATCTCATATATTTACTTTTCTTACTAACATTGTTGTTTTTATATTGTTTTACTCTTATATTTTTTTACATATTATTTGATGTGGGACAAAATTTCATCTTTATTTGTCGTTCTTTTTTCTAACATGTTATAACAAAAAAATATAATTATAAATGCCTAAAAAAAGTTGTTCACCCTTTTTACTAGAGATATTGATATTTGTTATTTTAATATAATTTTTATAAGCATGTATTTTTTTTAATGTAACAAAAAATATTAAAAAAATACATATAAAATTATTTTACCGGTTGGACCGCCGATCCAACCGGTCCAACCGGTTGGACCGTGAACCGTTGGCCTGTCCGGTTTGATCACCGGTTCGGTTATGAAAACACTGCTAGGAACTATAAGATGGGTATATAATAAAAAAAAAAAACACGTTGAGGTTCGGGTCGGAATTGGGAACAAAAAATTGTGCAATAAAATCATCTTGATTACAAGAAATTATTACCATAAAAACAATCAACGCACTACAATAGTGGAACGACGCGTGTTAATGATCTAGAAGGTGGAACATTAAGTGAAATACGAAAAGTGAAACAAAAGAATTAAACCGTCGCTTTAGAACACTTTTTTAATTAGAGAAAATTTATAAAAAAGGTCATTTAGGCACCTAGCTTCTTAAATAAAGACAACTTTTATAATCTTTTTAAAAAAGGACAAAAACGCATGTTAATAACCCATTATACCCTTATATTTAAATATGGAAATTAATTTATTAATTTAATAATTAAATAACAAGTCTTCATCTTCCTTATTTGTCGCCATAGATTTTTGGTTAATTTAATAATTAAAGAACGGGTTTCTTGGCCGAAAAACTCAAATCTTCAAGCTTTTTGGTTAATCCATGATGAATCAAACATAATCCCGCTGCATCTACAAACGATTGGCCATAGATTTCAGATTGGTGAAGCAACAATCCTCGATTTCCTCTTGAAATCGAGGGATCTTTTTCTTCTTTTAGTTTATGTTTCAGTTTTGGGTGACCCCTCACGCCCAAAAACTGATTTCCGATGATTCTCAAAGTTTCTGCTGCTTAGAGGCTTGTTCCTCTCTTTCAACGACGGCCATGGCTATAAGGTCTCGTCTCCTTTGCTCTTCCATAATTGTTTCCTCGATCTGTTCTTTCGACTGCACATGATCAAGAGACTTTCCACGCGATCGTTACTTTATATTCCTAGGGGATTCAAACTTCACCGATTTCTTCATTATGGATGACGGACGCGAAGCCGCCGGAGATACAGTAGAAACTTTTAATTCCAAGGGTCAGATGAAGAGTTTTGCCAAGGGTATGATTATTAATTCCACACGTACACACATAATTTGCAAAGAATTTAGGATATTTTGAGATGATTTTAATTTAGGTTCAATTTTGCTCTGTTTTCGTGAAATTGTGATGAATTACGTGTGTGTTGCTGAAATGTAGTTCATGATTATTTGTTATTGGTTTGGTCAAGGGATAATGCAGATCTTATTTTGCATATGTATACGTATTTCTGCATAATCACATTCTAATATGAAGACACCGTACTATTTTTTCTGCATTATTCATTTTATTATGCAGTTTTAGATTTCATTGTTCTGCATTATTCATTTTATTATGCAGTTTTAGATTTCATTGTTCTACATTATTCATTTTATTATGCAGATTTAGATTTTATATTAATTTTCCAACCATGGTCTAGGGAGCAAAATGTTTTTCTCACTTCTCACTTCGTCTTCTTCCGTACTTCACGGTTTCCTTTCTTCACAAATTGAAAAACCCCAAAATTATGCACAAAATTTACAAAGTTTGACCGGAGTTGTTGATAGAGTTTAATTTTAGGAAGTTTTAATTAATTGCGTAATTCGGGGGGCTTTAATGAGCTGATAGAACTTTAGTACCAAACCTGTTTTTCTTCTCATTTAATTTTAGGAAGGTTTTTCTTAATTGCGTAATTCTCGTAATTAATCAGCTGGTTTTTTTTTTGATGGAAGTTAAATACCCATCCATTCCCCCCCCCCCCCATGACTCGAACCCAGGACCTAAGGCCTAGGTAGTGGTGCTCTAACCACTTGAGCTATCCCACTTTGTCAGAATTAATGAGCTGATAGAGTCAGCTTTAAATTTCAAACATTTAAATAATTTCTCCATAATTCTGAATTTATGTATTAAGGGCATGATGGTACATTTATGTGCCATTTTGTCCTTATTCTGAAACTATTTTGAATCATGTCTTTATTTAAAAAAACACTAGGTGAAATGACCTTTTATGTGAAATCCCCTTTTAATTATGGGTATGATTATTTGCACCTCTATGGTTGTTAGATGTACTCCCTAAAGAGTATATGGGCTGAACTTTGGTACGGTATTATTTAATTTGGAGTATTTGGAATACAAGAAACTCTGTCGTTTTCACATTCTCTACCTTTAAAAATCTTGTTAGGTTTGTTGTTATGGAATTGTATCCACAAAGTAACTCCTCACAAATGATAAATCAAGACAACTAGAAACGCAAAGAATTGAAAACGAATAAAGAACTCAAAGAAAGAACACGAGATTTACGTGGTTCGATCAAATGATCTACGTCCACGGAGGATAGAAGACTCTCTTCACTAATCTCAAATGAAAGTTACAGATTACAAGTATTCACTAAGCTTGATCTCTCAAAACTCTCAGTTTCAGTAACCTACAACCTATGCACTAGATGGTATATTTATAGATGTACAATGCATTGGATAACCGTCACTAACCAACTAACTAACTAACAGAAAAACCAGAATTAACTAACTCTGAAAATCTAGACTTTCAGCAGACTTGGGATAAGTTGACTTGGCTTCAGCAGACTTGGCCCCAACTCTCCTGAACTGACTTCAGACAACTTGTCTAGCAGAGTTGTCCAAACTCAATAATTTCAGATTAGTTGACTCCTAATAAGACCACTAAACCTTATCAGTTGAGTTACACCTTAACCCAAGTTTGCTGAACTCCAAGATCCGAACAATAGCAACTCTTCTGATAGATAGAATTAAGATGACATCCAATATTGCATTAATCCTAACAATTCTCCACTTTAATGCAAGATTGCCTTCTTCCCAGCCCTCCTCAAGGCTGTTTGTACATTCTCTTCTTAATGAACATCCCAGGTTCTAAGGTTTACCAACTCCATGCAATGATTGAACTTATTGCTTGGTAATGCCTTAGTTAACATATCAGCTGCATTCTCTTCTGAAGCTACCTTCTGAACTTCAACAATGCTCTTCTCCAAGATGTCTCTAACAAAATGCAACTTCACATCAATGTACGTGCTTTGACCTCTCATGGAACACTTGATGTTTTGCTAGATGAATAGTGCTCTCATTATCACATAGCACAGGAACACTTTTCTGAAATATGCCAAAATCTCTCAGAATGCCCTTTAACCATATTGCTTCCTTCACAGCTTCTGTCAATGTTATGTATTCAGCTTCAGTTGTGGATAAGGTCATCATAGATTGTAAAGCTGCTCTCCAGGTGATAGCAGTGCCATACAATGTAAACACATAACCAGATAAAGATTTCCTTGTATCTATGTTTCCAGCAAAATCAGAATCCACAAATCCTAGCAAAGGACTCTTGGTAACAGCTGATTTTTCAAACAATAATCCTAAGTCTTCAGATCCATTCAGATATCTTAGAATTCACTTCAAAGCTTCCCAATGAAACTTTCCTGGATTTCCCATGAATCTACTCACCATACTAACAGCATAAGCAAGATCTAGTCTGCTACAAACCATAGCATACATGAGACTTCCAACTCCATTTGCATAAGGGACAGTAAGCATCTGCTTCTTCTCTTCAGCTGTTTGAGGAGATTGCTTGACTGACAACTTGAATTGCTGACCAAATGAAGTACTAACTGGTTTGGACTGGTGCATAAGAAACCTCTTCAAGACCTTATGAATGTAACCCTTCTGGAACAAGAACAACTTTCCTGCTTTCCTGTTTCTGAGAATATCCATGCCTAATATTCTCTTGGCTTCACCTAGGTCCTTCATCTCGAACTTGCTACTCAGCTGCTGCTTCAGCTGGGTAATCTTTCTCTTACTCTTGCTAGCTATCAACATATCATCTACATAGATCAGTAGATAGGTGCTCTCTAGATAATCTTGTTTACCAATATATACACATCCATCATATTTGCTTCTTAAGAAACAAATAGAAAGCATGAATGTATCAAACTTTCTATACCATTGTCTAGGACTCTGCTTAAGCCCATACAATGATTTCTTAAGCAACTATACCTTACTTTCAGTTTCATGCATGATAAACCCTTCAGGTTGATGCATATATATTGTTTCAGCTAGTTCTCCATGTAAAAATGCAGTTTTAACATCTAGCTGATGTAACTCAAGATCATCTTGAGCAACCTTAGAAAGAAGTAATCTTATTGAACAATGTTTAACAACAGGAGAGAATACCTCATTGAAGTCTATGCCTTCTCTTTCTGTTAATCCTCTTGCCACCAACCTAGCCTTGAATCTGATCTGCTCTCTAGCAGCACCAAATCCAACTTCAAGCTTCTTCTTGAACATCCATCTACAGCTGACTAACTTCTGGTTGTCTGGCTTCTCCACAAGGATCCAGGTCTCATTCTTCTCTAAGGACTGCAACTCTTCTGACATGGCTGCTATCCACTGCTCTCTTTCAGGACTGGTGATTGCTTCCCTATAGTTTCTTGGCTCATAATGCTCCACCTCTTCTGCTGTGATCAGAGCATATGACACAAGATCAGCCTGGCCAAACCTAGATGGGGGGTGAATCTGCCTCCTGAGCCTATCTCTTGCAAGGCTGTAATTTCTCAGATCAGCAGGGTTGTCCTCCATGGCATCATCTTCTGAATGATCTTCTTGATTACCTTCTGGAACAACCTCATCAGGGGTGTTGTCTCTTGTATCAGCAAAGTTGTCCACCTCCTCTGGGGTAAACTCTCCTGATGTGGAAAACTCCACCTCAGCTGAGAAACTCTCTTCTGACTCATTTACAATTCTTCCATCTAGGTCATAGGAGTTTCCATTATGAGGATATCCCATTACCTTCTCATTAAAATCAACATCTCTGCTGATTATCAGTTTCTTATGACTTGGTTCAAGGCACCACAATCTATAGCCCTTGACACCTATTGGATAGCCAATGAATATGCATTTCAGAGCCCTTGGCTCAAGCTTATCCTGTCTAATGTGTGCATATGCCTGACATCCAAACACTTTAAGTTTTGAATAATCAGATAACTTGCCATACCATATCTCATCTGGGGTTTTACCTTCTAAAGCATATGAGGGAGTTTTGTTTATCAAGTAACATGCAGTACATACAGCTTCCCCCCCAAAGCTTTTAGGTAATTTAACATCAGCTAACATGCATCTGACCCGTTCTAGAATAGTTCTATTCATTCTCTCTGCTAATCCATTTTGCTGTGGATTAAGAGGGACAGTTCTATGTCTAGTAATGCCCTTCTCTTTACAAAATTCATTGAATTCAGCTGATAGATACTCAAGGCCATTATTTGTCCTCAAATGTTTTAAGGACTTTCCTTTCTGGTTCTCTATCTCAAGTAGCCATTCTTTGAATTTTGTAAAGGCCTCACTCTTCTGTTTGAGAATGAACACCCAAACTTTTCTAGAATAGTCATCTATAATTGACATGAAATACTTACCTCCACCAATGGTTTCAGTCCTTGATGGCCCCCAGACATCTGAGTGAACATAATCCAGCAGCTCTTTCGTAGTGTGCTCACCCTTCTGGAATGACTTCTTCTTGGCCTTGCCAAGAATGCACTGCTCACAGAACTCCAGGCTTTTGAATGTCTTCTGGTGGAAGGCCCCCTTCTTGGATAACTCCATCAGGCCTTTCTCTCCTACATGTGCCAGCCTCTTATGCCAAAGCATAGCATCTTCGGAACTCATGGTAACATCAGCAACACCTGTGATTGTCTCACCAATTAAAGAATATAACCCATTTGACTTCTTCCCTTGCATCACTATTCTATCAGCTTTGGTAACAAGCAAACATCCTCTTTCTGTCTTGAATTCATAACCCAAAGCATTTAGTGTGCCAAGAGATATAAGGCTTCTCTTCAAATCTGGAACAAATCTGACATTGGTCAGGATCACATGTTTATCATTAAACATCTTCACCCTCACAGTGCCAATTCCTCTCACATTGCAGCATTCATCATTGCCCAATAGAACTGATCCACCATCCATCATTTCCAGGTTTTGAAACCAAGATTTGGTGGGACACATGTGAAATGAACATCCAGAATCCAACACTCATTCATTTACAAGTTTGCTATATGTTATGCTCATCACTTCAGTACTATCATACCCTTTTGCCTCTGCTACATCAGCTTTAGCAGCATCAGTAGCCTTCTTGTGCTCAGGACAATCTTTTATGAAATGTCCTTCCTTATGGCATTTGTAGCAAGCCTTGTTCTTGACTACATATCCATTTTTCTTGTAGTTTGGCTTGGCATGAAACTTCTTGCCTTGCCCTCCTTTCTTGTTATTCTTGAGTTTGATATTAAGACCCTCAGCTTGGTTCTTGGTCTTCTTGGTTGAGTTTGCTACATGTAAACTCTTGGTCTTCAGTATGGACAAGACTTCTTTGAATTTTGCCTTACCCTCCTTGGTAATCAGCAAAGCATCTTTGAAGCTGTCATAAGAAGGTGGAAGTGCCTCTAAGAGTAGAAAATACTTCTTGTGATCTTCCAAGGTAATTTCAACATTCTCAAGATCATCAACTGCTTGCATGAACTCTATTAACTACTCATCAAGGGTTTTATCATCTGACATCTTGAAATTATTGAGCTTCCTTTCCATAAACATCTGATTTGACAAAGATTGTGCCAAATACAGACTATCTAATGCCTCAAATACTCCAGCAACATCCTTCTCCTTCATAACTTCTCTGAAAACATTGTCTTCCAAACTCAGAACAACAATGTTGTAAGCTTTTTCCATAAGCTCTTCTTTCTTGGCCTTGTCTGCATCGGATGCAACAGGGTCAAGAGGAGTAAGGGCCTCTTTCAGCCCATGGTGTGACAGCAGAGCCTTCATCTTGGCTTTCCATAAACCAAAATCTGTCTTACCATTGAATTTCTCTATCTCCAATTTCACAGAGCCCATTTCTTGATTCTTGAGTTTATCTTCGGTTCCCACAGACGGCGCCAATTGTTATGGAATTGTATCCACAAAGCAACTCCTCACAAATGATAAATCAAGACAACTAGAAACGCAAAGAATTGAAAACGAATAAAGAAATCAAAGAAAGAACACGGGATTTACGTGGTTCGATCAAATGATCTACGTCCACGGAGGATAGAAGACTCTCTTCACTAATCTCAAATGAAAGTTACAGATTACAAGTATTCACTAAGCTTGATCTCTCAAAACTCTCAGTTTCAGTAACCTACAACCTATGCACTAGATGGTATATTTATAGATGTACAATGCATTGGATAACCGCCACTAACCAACTAACTAACAGGAAAACCAGAATTAACTAACTCTGAAAATCAAGACTTCAGCAGACTTGTCTCAGCAGACTTGTCTCAGCAGACTTGGGATAAGCTGACTTGGCTTCAGCAGACTTGGCCCCAACTCTCCTGAACTGACTTCAGACAACTTGTCTAGCAGAGTTGTCCAAACTCAATAATTTCAGATTAGTTGACTCCTAATAAGACCACTAAACCTTATCAGTTGAGTTACACCTTAACCCAACTTTGCTGAACTCCAAGATCAGAACAATAGCAACTCTTCTGATAGATAGAATTAAGATGACATCCAATATTGCATTAATCCAAACATTTGTGTTGAAATTTAAAAATCAGGCTTTAAGTTTTAAGGTTCTATACTGATTTTAATGGAATTTAAAAATCAGTGTTTAAAATCACATATATCAAACATATTGCATTTTTTTTTAGGAAATCTTACTTACCATTACCAACCAATTATGGTGCCTGGTTTGTTTTTCAAAATCGTTCATGGCATAGTACATGACATTTAATTTGATTGTGGTTGAGAAATTAAGGCATGTGTAATGAAAGTGGAATAATATACAGAGTAATGCACCAAAAATAAAAGATGATTAATAATTTGAAATATATTTCACCATAATTAAATGGAAACTTATTAGAAATTAATATACAAGAATTAATTATTCACATTTCTATAAGTTCGGATTTTTAGATTTCGGATTTTTAGATGAAGCATTATTATTTCATGGTATTAGAGTCTAAAGGCTTAGACGAAGTTGGATAGCTCAAGTGGTTAGAGCACCACTACCTAGGCTTTAGATCCTGGGTTCGAGTCATGGGGAGGAGAAAAAGGGATGGGTATTTAATGTAATTCAAAAAAAAAAAAAAAGAGTCTAAAGGCTTATGTCCACACATCCTGAGTTCAAATTCCTAGCCTGCTGGAAGCAACTCCGTTCATTTAAATTATTCATTCGATGGGTCTCCTCCCCAAAGGGTAAGAGGTGTAATCTGACCCACGAGTAAGGGGGTATTATGAATTAATATACAAAAATTAATTTCCCACCTCTCTACAAGTTCGCACTTTTAAATGAGACGAAATTTTTTCAAAACTAAAGTCATTTCCATGCCCAAGTAGTGCAAACTTTGAAATTAATGGCCGGCAGTTATGTAGAATTCTACACTCCGAAAATTCAATTGAACCAAGTTCATTAATCAATTTGTAAATATAAATTTAAATTTATAAAAGACTACACTTCGTGCAATGAATATTCAAGTATTGACATTTTTACTTGACTTTTTTTTTTGTTGGGTAGGTGCTTTTATAGTTTTTTTTTTTTTTCGAGTGTGCAATATCCTTAACATGTAGTAATACAATATCTTAGAGCAAAAAATGGGTTAATTAAAAGTGGGTTTTTACTAGTATGCAACTTTCTTAATATGTACTCCCTCTGTACTATAATACATTTCACACTTTTAAAATAAAAAATTCTTTATAAACTCAATTTTTATAATATTTACAATTTTGTATAAAATATTATTATTTTTTTGTTCACACATATTAACTCATTTATTTACTTTATAAATAAAAATTTATAAAATTATATCTCTAAACTCTACTTATTATTACACATTTTAATTTTAAAATAGTGTGGGTATAATATTTGTATGTGATATGACATAGATTAGAGAGAATCTTAGTAGGGCTCAATTATGCCTGACCAAATTTGATATGTTTGTTATTTAATTATATTTTGGGCCCATTTTTTGCCTCAGCAAATTTTTTAAGGGCGCGGTTATACACACCAACCTATTGAGTACATCCACCTGACAAAATTTTCATTTTAAAGGACATGTAAAATGTCCTTTATACCCTTTCAGTAAAATTTTAAAAAAAAATACGAAAATGAGTACACCCATCCATTTCATTTTGAAAGAATCATCCCCACTATCACCATAATTTTCAAAAAAAATTCTTAACAAACACAAAATTTGAAAAAAAGAGATGTTCGATATTATTTTTCAGACAAATCAACATTGTCCGGAAAAAAAAAGAGTTGTTCGGAATTTTTTTTCGGACAAATTCACATTGTCCGAAAAAAAAGAGTTGTTTGACATTTTTTTTCGAACAAATCAACCATGTTCGAAAAAAAGGAATTGTTCGAAAATTTTACCATAACAAAATTAAAATGTTCGAAACTTTTTCACAAATAAACTCAATGTGTCCGAAAAAATTTCCTAAACAACTATCATTTGTACGAGAAAAAAATCGAACACAAAAATTTTTACTCTAAACCCCAAACCCTAAACCCTAATTAGATCAAAAAATTAAAAGCCTAAACTTACCTTACGGGAAGGCGGCGGCAAGGAGCGACGTGTGCGACGGGAAGAGGATGCGTGTGCGACGGGGAGGGGCGGCGTGTGCGATGGGGAGGGGTGCGTGTGTGACGGGGAGGGGAGGGGTGCGTGTGTGACGGGGAGGGGAGGGGTGCGAACGGCGGTGAAGAGGGGCGGCGGCCGCCACTACAAAAAAAGCGCCTTTTAGAGACGGATTTACCGACGGATTTACCGACGGAAAGTTGTCCGTCTCTTTTATCGGCGTCAGTATTTTTTGCCGACGGATTTTTGAATTCCGTCGGTATTACCGACGGAAATGCAGACGGAAAAATGTCAGTCATCTTTTCCGACGGAATGTCCGTCGGTATTCCAGACAACCCGTTTAACAAACCGGGTCAACATTCCGTCGGTAATGCCGTCGGAAAGAATGAATTAAAATAATTATAAAAGAAATTAGAATGAATTAAAATAATTATAAAAGAAATTAAATTCCGTCGGCAAATCCGTCGGCAATTCCGTCGGCACATCCGTCGGAAATGCCGTCGGATAATCGGTCACCAAATTCATTTTGAATAATTTGAATAAATTGATTTCCCAAATTCACATAGTGACGGAATATCCGTCGGCATTATACCGACGGAATATCCGTCACTAAAACAAAATAGTAATAAAAAAAAAATTGGTGGGACCGGGGAGGCCCCGACCCGCAGCATTTTTTAATAAATTAAATTGGTGTATATACTAGCAAAGAAGAACTGTTAAACGAGGGATTAGCAACTTTAATTATTAGTAAGTGTGTTAATGTGTTATTTCAATAAATTAGGGGGAAAATGTAAACAAATCAAGAATAAATATCTCCAAACAAACATCTGGTAACAAATCTTACTAAAATTATTTACCTGAAAAGGCTTTCTTTCACCCATCGGTAAATAAGGAGAATGAATTCTTCCAAATGAATGTGTGTATTATTCATTCATTCTATCTTAATTCAAACCTACATATCTTCCAGTCTCCGGCCGGCGTAGGGCGGCGACTTCGTCTACTTCAAGGAAACAACCAAAACACAATACAATTAATAACAAAAATTAAAGATTCGTTACCTCGTTTCTTTGGTCTTCTCATCACAAAAATACCTCCATTAATAATCTGCTGGATTTATAAAGACAGAAGCAAGTTTCTTATTTCCGAATGAAGATTCAATAAGATAAGCAAATCTATAAATCATAATTACCTAAATTTGCAGAAGCTGGAATTGCAAAAGCAGCTTGGATCTGCCAAAAACGAAGCGGTTTTTGGAATGAAAAAAGCAAGAAAGATTTGGTGAACGAAACAAGAAAGTGGGATTTTAAGAGATTATGGGTGATTTTGAAAAGAGAGTGGGTGTGAATCTGTACATCTTTGATTGTTAGAAGACTTGAAATAGGAATGATTTGACTTGAAATAGGAATGAATCTGCACAGATTGGGCGGCGGTCATGGATCGGAGCTTCACGGTGGAGAGAAATCGGCGCGGGAGAGACGGAAATAGAGAGAGAAGAGTGAAAGAAAACCCTAGGTTGAGGTTTTATATAAGGCCTTATATTCCGTCGGCATGTATAAATACCGACGGATAATCCGTCGGCATTTTTCAAAAAGTAAATTCCGACGGAAAGTTAATTCCGTCGGCATATTGGCGGTTTTTTTATTTTTTTTTTAATTAATTCATTTTTTTCTATATACTAGACCTACTAAATTACCAAAATATTTTTAAAAAAAATCACAAAATTCATTTCTTCCACATATATTAATAAATATATTGATTGTGGCTTATATTTATAGTAAATTTAATTTTTATAATTTGTACCTAAATGATAAATAATTAATTAACTTTTATAAAATAAGAAATAAATACATTACATTAATTGAATTAATTTTCATCTTCATCGTCTTCATCCTCCTCTTCATCCTTATCCTCCTCCTCCTCCTCCTCATCATCATCTTCCTCATCCTCCTCCTCATCCTCATCTTCTTCATTCTCCTCTTCATCCTCATCTTCATTCTCCTTTTCATCCTCTTCTTCATCCCCCTCCTCTTCACCTTCAATTTCGATTAATTGGGGATTTGCAGCCGTCAAGGGTACAGAAAGATTGAAATCTCCCGTAAAGACTTCAGTTGGAGTCTCTATTTGTTCTGTTTCAAATGGAGATTCATCTTCAGTATTTTGTCCTTTTTAGGGACTTCTACCATTGACCTTGCCTTTACTTTGCAAACAGCGTGCCATTCATAACCACGTGGAGCTCCCGGATATGTGCAGTAGTATACTTGAGATACTTGATGGGCAAATACAAATGGATCATCCGCAACATACGTCCTTTTCGAACTAACATCAACGAGCTTGTACTCCGGGTGAATTCTTGTTCCTAGATGGCCTGAATCAAACCAATGACACTTGAACAACACTACAGTCTTTGCTGGATATCCTGGATATTCTACTTCGACGACTTCCCGTAACACCCCAAAGTAATCACTTGCATCTGCATTGTAATTCGCACTGCTAACGCAGACGCCACTGTTGGTAGTTGCCTTTGTCGATGCATACCCAGACGTATGAAATCTGTAGCCCTTCACAATATAAACGTTGTAAGTCTTTACACGACGTAGTGGTCCCTTGCTGAGATCTCGTAAGAATCGACTGTCAAGAGCGTTATCCCGTCCCTATACGGCTCAATTTAAAATTAATTAAAATAAATATTAATTTATTTACGTAAAACATAATTAAATGGTACTCACATAACGTTCGAACCATCGGGAAAATTCACGTTGAATACGAGCATCTATATATGCATCTGAGATGTTTGGTTCTGCTCGTCGTAGTTCTTGAGTGTACATCCTAATTCACAACATTCAAAAACTTGGTTAATATTAAATGACATAAATGAAGTGGTATTTAAATAGACGATTTATATATGAAATACTTACTCGATGTATGGCTGAACTTCATCACAATTCAATAACACATACGTTTGTGCTATTTCCGCCTCCGAGTTCGTCTCCCAATATCTTTCAATGGGTTTTCCTATTGGCCGTCCCTTAGACTTGAATATGGAGAGCATTCCATCGACCTCTTCACTGATATCGTCAGCGGATGTACCACCGAAGTTACGTGGAGCACTTCTTAACTTTGTGTTGACGTGATCTTCAAAGTAATAAGAACAAAACATGCCAACCTCTTCATTCAAATATGCATTCACAATCGATGCTTCAACGTTTGCCTTTTGTTTAGCATTGCGTTTCAAGTTGTGGAGATACCTGGTATACACTCACACACATATATATAATATATATATATATATATATATAAAACTTATAAGAATGCATGTGTAATTGTAATGAAATAAAATAAGTAAGATTTTACCTTTCAAATGGGTACATCCACCTGTATTGCACCGGACCACAAATTCTCGCTTCATACGCTAAGTGAACGGGTAAGTGTTCCATCGAGTTAAGGAAGCTAGGTGGAAAAATTTGTTCCAACTTACACAAAATCACTGGAATATCTTCATCTAAACGAATCATATCATCGATCTTGATCGTTGTAGCCGTTAAATCTCTAAAAAAGAGACTTAATTCAGTGATAGCCCTCCACACATTGTGAGGAAGAAGTTCTCGGAACGCAATCGGTATCAAGCGTTGCATAAATACATGACAATCATGACTCTTCATCCTTGTAACCTTACCCGTTGTTGTGTCTACGCATCGACTCAAGTTCGACACGTAGCCGTCCGGAAAGTTCAACTCCTTTATCCACCTACACAATCTTTGTTTTTGTGGCTTATCCAGTTTGTAGCTAGCCTTTGGAAATTTACCTTTACGCTCATCCTTTTTCAACTCTGGACGGCGACAAAGAGTGTCCAAATCCTCCCGAGACTTTGGAGTGTCTTTCGTCTTGCCTTCCGTGTTCATGATTATGTGGAACACATTGTCAAACACATTCTTTTCAATGTGCATCACATCCAAATTGTGTCGTATCAATAGTGAACTCCAGTATGGTAAGTCCCAAAAAATACTCATTTTGTTCCAACCACCCTCAATTCCTCTGTTGTGTTCCGCTGCATTTTCCTCAGTACTTTTTTTCAACCCCGTCCACTGAATCTCATATAACAACCTACGTCCTGTACGGAGAGTAAATTATAAGTGACACTAAAAGCAATAGATAAATATACGTTTAATACTCATTAAATAAATGTATAAAATACCATCTCGAAGTGGAGGTCGATTGTTTGTGACTGCTCTGTTCTTTACGAAGTTCTTCTTATTTCTTCGAAACGGGTGACCTTGAGGTTAAGAACCTACGGTGATTATCGAACCATGAAACTTTTCTACTCACCGGGAGACTGAAAGCTTCAGAATTCTCCATACAATACGGACATGCTTTCTTTCCGGCCGTACTCCACCCGGACAACATACCATATGCAGGAAAGTCGCTAATGGTCCATAAAAGAGCAGCACGCATCGTGAAGTTCTGCTTTCTAAAAACATCGTACGTTTGGACTCCATTCTCCCATAAGAAGATCAAGTCTTTTATAAGAGGTTGGAGATAAACATCCAGTTTGTCCTTTGGATTCGTTGGTCCAGGCACCAATACAGTCAGAAACATTGTTTGAGGTTTCATGCACATCCACGGAGGAAGATTATATGGAGTCAGTATCACCGGCCACAAAGAATACTTCTTCCCATGCATCCCAAACGGTGCAAAACCATCAGTACACAAACCTAATCTCACATTCCTCGGTTCACAAGCAAAATCTGGAAACACGTTGTCAAGATGTTTCCAGGCCTCTGAGTCTGCCGGATGTCGCATCTCCCTCGACTCAGCCGAAGAGGAATCTGTAGCATGCCACGTCATGTGTTATGCAGTGGCACTTGATTGATATAATCTCATCAAACGAGGAATGATAGGCAGGTAGTACATCTTCTTATATGGCACTTTCTTCTTTGTCTTCTTCGATTGACCACCAGGTCCCTTTCGACGTGCCTCTTTGTACCGGGGATGGCCACACAATCTACACATCTTCAGACTGCTATCTTCGTCACCCCAATATAACATGCAACCCTTCACACAACAATCAATCTTCTCAACCGGCAAACCAACATTCTTCAACATTTGTTTGCTTTGATGAAACGTCGTAGGCACCTTATTATTTTGAGGACAAATTTCACTGCATAACTGTGTCACTTTCTCATATGCCCTGTTAGAAAGCTTGTTCTCGGTCTTAATGTTCATGAGTCGTGCATTAAATGACAACTGTGAGTGAGATTCACAACCCGGATATAAATCTTCTTCGACTAATTTGAGCATCTCATAAAACCGAAATGCCTCATTCGCCGGCTCTTCTTCCATGTTTGAAAAACCAGCTTCCCTGATCATTGTTTGATACATATTCGGTTCTTCGTCCCCAAACTGTTGTTCTTCGTCCCCAAACTGTTGTTCTTCGTCCCCAAACCGTTGTTCTACCTCGTTACTAGTGCCAACATGATCGAAATTTGCTTCTTGTTGATAGATTTCAGCAGTGTAATAGTAAAACACTTCATCAAATCTATAAGGCCAACGTGTTTCGCCATGACTAGTCCAATTATAATAATTATCAACGAAACCATTCTTCACAATATGTAATAGGACCTCATCAATCTCTTTATATTGCTTATTCTGAAATTTCTTAGCATTACACGGACACCTAATGCAATTTCCACTCATGTAATGTGGCTGGCTTTTTGCAAATTCAACAAATAACACGAGTTCATTATAAAATTCCACATTCACATTTCCTCTAATCATTCTAGGAGTACAGTACATCCAACGACGGTCAGGCAAATCCATCTGCTAAACATTTAAGTGGAGCAACACATTACTAAACTAAACTTATAATAAATTCAAACAAAACTTATGATATATATAAAACATGTAATTACATTATATTGAAATTTATGTATAGAGTAAATTAAAAATGGTAGAAAATGTACCGTAATTTGATGTTTCTGAATACCCGAGCATTAGCATAAAAAATTTCGCAGTATAAAGTCTTGGTGTAAATTTGCAATACGAAAGTGAAGTGGAAAAAAATTAGGCAGTAGTAAGTTTTGGGGTAACATTTCCCGACGGAAATGCCGACGGACTTATCTTTCCGTCGGCATTTCATCCGCCCAAATTTCCGTCGGCAAAGATAAATGCCGACGGATAATCCGTCGGCATTTATCAAATGGTGAATTCCGACGGAAAGTTAATTCCGTCGGCATTTCACCCGCCCAAATTTCCGTCGGCAAAGATAAATATCGACGGATAATCCGTCGGTATTTATCAAATTGTGAATTCCGACGGAAAATATATTCCGTCGGCATTTGGCGGGTTTTTTTTTTTTTTTTTAATTAATTCAATTTTTTTGTATATATAGCACACACAAAGCTCACACACACCATATTCGATTTTTTCTATTTTGCAAAGAAATATCATGTCTTCTTCATCTTATATTCGATTTCATCAAGGCCTTGTTTGTTATTGTGGAAAGGCATGTCGTACATATGCTTCTAAACAACCTAGAAGTAAAGGGAGGATATTTCATAATTGTCCTGACTCCCTAAGTGATGGTTGTGGTGGTGGATGTGGTTTCTTTGTATGGGCTGATACTCTAGAAAACTGTGGTGTTGACAAGAATCAAGGATCTAATCAAAGTGACCAAGAAACTGAAGACATGAAGAAAATGACTCAAGAGATGAAGAAATTGGTTATAGAGATCAAGAATTTGGCTGAAGAAATCAAGAATTTAATCAAAGTGAACAAAATCATTTTGATTGTGCTAGTTGTCATGGTTGCATCTACCACCTTCAAGTGGTTTGGTTAAATATATGTATAATGCACTCTATATGAGGCTATTTTGTACTAAAATGCACTGTTATTTGTACTCAATGAAACAAATGAATGCACCCTATTTTCATCTATACACCAAATGCATTATTCCACCAATAAACTACACAAATAAACTGCAATATATAGTTCAACATATAGTTCAACATAAAGATAAATATATAGATCAACATAAAGATAAATAAGTTCAACAGAAAGTAAATAAGTTCAACAGAAAAGTAAATAAGTTCAACAGAAAAATAAATTAGTTCAACACAAAATTAAATTGTTCAACCAGGATAGTGAAAAAACTGATCAACCACATCGTCAATACTCAAGTTGACGTCGTCATCGTCGGCCTGACCTACAGCTTCACCTGCAGCTTGATCTGGAGTTGGACCTGGCGGTGCTTGCACCATCGTCTGTTGATAGATGGCCTCGATCTGCTCAGCAGACATCCCCAACGTCCGACCCGCGTTGGCACTCCAGAGGCGGAAGTAGTTCTCGAACTGTGCCATGACGTTCGGATCCGGGACGGCAGTGGAGGATACGGACGCCTGCGATGCACTCCGGGCCGACCGACCACTTGGTGTCCTCACGGCGTTGCTCATCCCACCAAGGCCAAGGACCCTTCCCTTGGAGGTCGGGGCAACGTCAAGGTAACACTGGTCCACGTCAACAGCCGGAGGGGGACCGCTGCTTCCGGATTCAGCAGTAGTCGCCGCGGCTTGCGTCTCAGCCTCTTCAATCCTCTGTCGGACGCTCAACTACATAATTAAAAAATTAAAATTAATTTAATTATCTATATATATAATTTAATTAATACATAAATTTAATTAAACTTACGTGGAGGTCAGTAGTGCGCCCGTAGGTGGACGTCAGTGTATCGGCATTAAACGGATGAATAAGACTCATCCGATCCAAGTGGGTGTGTGAACGTCCAGTCTCCCGCTCCTATTACGTATCAAATAAACATATACAAATTAATTTAGATAACTAATATAAAATAATTAACTATAATTATTTAATTTTTAAAATTAATGAAAACTTACGATAGCAAGTGATTGCTCGAGGACGGACCGAGCTCCCCCCAGATGCACTGCCATCCCGCCTCCAACGTCGGTTCTGCGGTTGGCCCGAGCTTTCTCACACTTCTCTTGGTAAGCCGGGTCCATCCACTTCTCAACCAACGACTCCCACAGGTCAACACCATCCTCGTCTTCCCCCAGAACACGATTTTTGTCACGATCACGCCAGGCCGTTCTCCAGTCGTACATCATGTTCGTGTACCGAGTAGAACAAACATCGTACCACTTCTGGTAAATAGCGTCGTCCGAGTAGATCGCCGTATCCCAACGGGCCTTTTTCTATACAAATATTCAACATATTTATCAAATAATATGTATAATTAGTTATTTAATAAACTTTAATTATTGTAATTATATACCTGGAACTCCTCGAAGTATTCATCCTTTTTAGTTTGCGGCACCATCGACCAAGTGATAGCACCCTTAGAAATCTTGCACTTCTTAAAGGCTTGTGTGCAGATCTTGGACACCTCATTACCGGGCCACAACCTGTAAAATTATTAACAAATTTATAAACTAACACATTATAAATAAATAAATAAAGTTAATCGTTATTGAATACTGTTAAACATTAATTAGAATTATTGACTTACGCTCCTGAAATGATTTCAAGGGGTTGCCTTGTGTCTCGAATGGGATGCTGACGTGAAGAGGATCCTACGGCTGTTGACGAACCAGACGACATCGTAGTCGGCGGCGGCGACACTGCCACAGGAGGAGGAGCCATCACAGGTACTGATTCACCCCGAGACCTCCTTGAACGTGACCAAAATGACCTACGTGAACCAGAACCCTGATTCGGTACTTGTTCACTCATCTGTTTCAATCAATAAAAAATACATAATTTTACTAATTATCAATTTAATGAACATATTGTTAATTTAAAAATTTTACTAATTTAATCAATTCCTAATTTAATCAACATATTCATAATTTAAATCAAAACAATATATATATATAACCTAATTACAACGTGATACCACCGTCGAACCATCTAATTAACTAATAATTTAAACAATTGATTGAAACATGCATCACCTACATTAAAAATATTTCTAAATTAACATATTCCTAAATTAACAAATCTAAACATAATTAAAAACATAGTTTTCTAATTGGAGTTTTCTAATTATCAATTTAATGAACATATTCCTAATTTAATTTTTTTACTAATATAGCATATTCCTAATTTAATTAATCAACATATTCCTAATTTAATCAACAATAACCTAATTTAATTATTATTTTTCTAATTATTATTTTTCTACCTAACTTAATCAATAATAAAAAATTAAACATATTCCTAAATTAACAAACCTAAAACTAATTAAAATAATAATTTTCTAATTGGGTCAATAATTATCAATTTAATGAACATATTCCTAATTTAAATTTTTTACTAATATAGCGTATTCCTAATTTAATCAACATATTCCTAATTACAACGTGATCCAACGGTCGAACCACTATATCTAAACTAATTTAAACAATTGATTGAAACATGCACTACCTACATTAAAAATATTCTATATCAAAATTACACCATTAAATTAAACTAGTAATTAACTATACATGCATGCATATAACAATTAATTAATTAACCTTAAAAAACTACTCTATCAAAATTATTCTAGCTTAATCAACAAATTAAATAACATACGTACTAATTAACATGATCATAATATTTTAACAACTAACCAAATCAATAACATGCAAATCAACATTAAATTATTCATATTTACATATATCCATGCATAAACATATATAAGTATTAAAACTAAGTAATAGAACTAATTAAGAAAACGTACCGTATCAATGTAATCGGAGAAATTTGCTTCAATAGCGTCGTCCTCGTCTTCGTCTTCCCCACCGAATCCTCACTCACGCACGCCCTTTTTTTTTTTCTAAAACGCATTCTGATCTGATTTGAGGCCCTTATATATAAAAAAAAAAAAAACAAATACCGACGGATATTTCGTCGGCATTTCCCTCGGTAACCGCCCACTTTTAATGCCAACGGTTATCTTATTGGAAAACGAGGCGGTGCGGATTCAAACGGGTCAGATGCCGACGGATTATCCATCGGCATTTCCGTCGGCATACATATTTCAAAAGATCCGTCAGCATTTTCCCTCGGTAAATGCTGACGGAACGGAAATCCGTCAGCAAGCATGTTGACTTTTCAATTCGTCGGCATTCCGTCAGCATATCCGTCGGAAATGCCGACGGACTATAATCCGTCGGCATTTGTCCGTCCCTATGACGCGCGTTTTTTGTAGTGCGCGACGGGGAGGGGATGCGCGTTCGCGGCCGCGATAGAGAGGTGGGAAAGGGGCGGCGGCCGCTGCGAACGTGGGAGGTCGGCGTCGCTGTCGTGTCGGCTGGGGAGGCTGGCCGCAAACGTGGGCTTGCCGCGCCCTTTGCGGAGAAGATAAAGGAGGTGGGTGCATGTCGTTTTGTGAAGTAAAAAATGAGGGGGAAGGGGTTTAATTAGGGTTTGAAATGAAAAGGGTATTTTTTTAGATTTCGACGTGGATGTCCTCAACTTAAAGTGTGTGTACTCATCCCGTGAGTGTCCTCAATAGCTTGGTGTATATAACCGCGCCCATTTTTTAAAGATGCATGTGAACAATATTTTTTCGGTCATTTGCCCATCTTGTCATATCAAATGTCCAAATTTTATTATTTTGCTATGATGGTCCCTTTTTTGGCGTGGGTTACTATATATGCCCCCATGAATGTTATATACACTACCCCTTCACTTATATTAATTAAAGATTTATATAAAATATCTAATTTGCTCTTTCAATCAAATATATAAAAATAGATACACTTCCCTTAAATTTAAACTAATTCTAATCCTAATTTGAGAAGTAGTTGTCGCTAGACATGCTCAAACTGTAACGGGAAACCGTCGAACCGGCCAAACCGCCGGTTACGGTTAAAAAATCGAACTGTAACCGAAAAATGGCGGTTCGATTTTGGTTTTATATTTTGACAAACCGCAAACCGCCGATTTGGGCAGTTGTTTCTATTTTTTTAATACACAATTCTTTTTATTTTCTATGTATAAATTTAAGTTATATAATTTTTATTAAATTCTAGTAATGTATTTTCTAAAATAGGAGTTAAAACGAGCGAAAACGGAGTGAAAATGAGCAAAAAATGAGGAAAAAAAAATCGGCGAACCGGCGGTTCAAAAATCGTAACTGTAACCGTAGTTTGACGGTTCAGTTACAGTTGTCGAATTCCCCAAACCGTAACCGGCGGTTTCTAACCGTTGCACATGTCTAGTTGTCGTCGCTGCCACTAAACCTCCGACAGCCACCGCCGCCCCAAATAAATTTAAAATTTTAAAAAACAAAACTTGTAGATTTAAAAAAAAAAAAAAAAAATTTGACAAATCAAAGTCGACCAAAAACACTTCCGTCGACACTGGTTTATCAACCAAAAACAATCCGATCGACACTTATTTGTCGACCAAAAAAAATCTCATCGATAAGATTTTGTTGATTTTTTTTTAAAAAAATTGAAATTTTCGACAATAAAGACTCTCGTCAACAAATTGTAGTCAACGAGAGTGTTTATTGTCGAAATAAAAAAAAAAAAAACACCTTTTTACGCGGCGGAGGATGGGCGAAGGGGGGGGAGGGACGGGGCTGCTTTGGGATGGGGAGAAGGGCGGCGGCGGCGCTGGGCAGAGGGAGGACGGGCGCCGCCACCGCGGATGTTGTAGAACAAAGGAAAAAAAAAAAAAACATGCATGCGTACGCAACGGAGGCGGATGCTGGGCGAGGGGGGGGAGGGGCGGCGCTGTTTGAAGTGGGGCGAAGGGTGGCGACGGCGCTGGACAGAGGGAGGACGAGCGGTGTTGCCGCATATAGAAGAACAAAAAACAAAACAAAAAAAAGGCAATGAAGGGCGACGACGAAAGGCGGTGAAGGGAGGCAACGGCGGGTTGAGGAGAAAGAATGGTGGGAGAGAGGGGAGGAAGAATGGAGTGGGGAAGCAGAAATGAAAATCTTAATGTTTTAGTGTGAAATTAGGGTTTATGAGGGTGTATTTATCATAGATAATTTTGAGAGAAAATGATATATATGGTAATTCGAGAGGAGTGCATCTATCTTATGTCTATTTTGGGAGGAGTACGTGTTTCGGGAACTGCATCTAACATACTTGGGGGCATATAACCCACGCCCCCTTTTTTTCTTTACTTATAATACGTTAATTTATGGGCCCATTTTGAGTCATTTTGGACCTTGTTATAACTACGTGACATGCCAAGTTAGTAAATTTTTGTGATATAAAAAAAGGGCTGACTATTTACACCTCCAATCCAGCTTAGAACACACCCTCCATCCAATTTATTAATATAATAATTATATAAAAAAACCAAAAATAACCTTTAATTAATATTACGCTACTAAATGCACCCCTACTACTAACTGCACTCCTCCATTAACCTTTAAACCCTAAATCTAATTTCATCAGCAGCAGACGCGGCCGCCACCACCACCACCAAACACCAAAATTTCAGAAATTTCTAAGAAAAATCTCAAAAAAAAAAAAATTAAATTTTTTTACAAACCAGTGTCGACCATATTCACTCTCGTCGACAACAATTTGTCGACCAAAGTGTATATGGTCGATCTAAAAAGGTCGAAAAAAATATCAAAAAAAAAATTAAAAAAATCGACAATGTAATATCGAACATATACACTCTCGTCGACGAACATGTACATGGTCGACCTAGTGTGATCGAAAATTAAAAGAAAAAACAGAAAAATGAAGAATAGGGAGGGAAGTAAAAATGAAGAAAAAAAAGCAAAAACCCCTAATCATCCAAACCTGGGACCAGCGTCTTAGAACGGGATCGGGGTGGGACGGTCGGCGGCGGTGAGCGGGTGGAGCGGCCGGCGGCGAGTGGGTGATGGCAACAGAAAGGGAGAAGGGAAAAAAAAGGGAGAAGAGAGGAAGGGGGTGGCGGCCGCGGGTGGGTAGGAGATGAGGGATGAATTGTGAGAGATTAGAAGTTATGGTTTAGGGGTGGCGATAGTAAATGAATTTTATAGACAAAAGGGTATTTAGGACAATTTGAGGGGGTGCATTTATCCTTGACAAATTTTTGGAATGCATCAATCGAAAGTGTGTTCTCAACCGAAATGGAGGTGTAAATAGTAAGCCCCATAAAAAAAACACATATGCATATATACATTCACAAAAACTTATATGCAATATTGCATGTATGAAATATTGACCAATAAGGTCAATTGGGCTGAAAATATTGACTTATTAAGTCAATGGGCTGAAAATATATATTATTGGGCCACCATTAATTCATTTGGGTTAATTCTTAATTTATTTGTCAACGGGCCAGCTTGTGTTCTAATTTTGACCAAAATTTTTAACCCGTTTATTTTACTAGTTTATGTGATTTTTTTATCTTTTATTTTATTGTCGAACGCAGGATATTAAATGTAGTAATTCAAATTTGTAATATGTAGTAACACACATTATTTTATGTAGTAATAACACACATTATTTTATATAATAATACAAATTCTTTTATTTAGTAACAGGTTTTTTTCTAGTGTTTTTGTTAATGTAGTAACTCACATTATAATACGTAGTAACATATATTATCGCATGTAGTAAACACAATAACCATGTTGTAATGCAAATCATTTGATAAAGTTACATATAGTAACAAACGCATATTCAATGTAGTAATTCAAACTGTAGTATGTAGTAACATATAATTTTTTATATAGTAATACCGATTCTTTTATGTAGTATTTTTTTCTAGAATTTTTATTGATTAAGTAACTCACATTAACATATAGTAACATATATTATTGCATGTAGTATTATAAATAACCTTGATCCATAATAATTATTAAAGAATATTTAAAGATTAAGGCCGCCGTAAATTGCAGCGTTCGGCCTCGGCCTGGGGTGGCCGAAAACTGCTCGGAGAAGACGACTAAGTACAATTTCTACTAGTGGGTGTATTTATAAAAAAATATGGGTGTGAATTGAACTGTCAGTGGATGCATTTATAAAAAATGTGGGTTGAACTGTCACTGAGTGTATTTATAAAGAATGTGAGTGTGAATAGCTGAAATGCATATATACAATATTTCACAGAAGACTAGCCCTTTAATTACATATCTATAGACTACAATGTACTAGTCGTGTGTACAATGCGGGTGTGAAAATTTAAAATACGCACAGTAACTTAGGTCGATTTCATTTAAATTCATTAAATTTTCACTTTATAAAAATACGTTCTAAGTTGTCCATTTTACTTTTTTTTATTCAGTTTACATCATTTTTTGCTCAATTTATATTCATTTTGTCGAAAAATAAAAAATTTCGTCGGAAAGCGGTTCGAACGTGTGTTTAAAATTTAGACTTCCGACAGATTCAGTGATTGGGCAACAATCTTTTGATGACAAACCTTGTAATTATTGTTGCAAAATGGAGCAACAATAAACATTGAATTAAAAAAATGAAAAAAATAATCTCAAAATTAAAAGAAAGAAATAAACAAAAACTTAATTAGAAAGAAAAACACAGAAATAAAACGCAAAAAGTTTGAAACCCAAATTCAAATTGTGAAAATTGGGGAAAACGCGGAAAAAACACGAAACGACATAATCGCGAAGAAGATTTAAGGCATTTTAAAACAATAATTACATGTGTTTGCCATCAAGCTTACCGTCCGATAACTTGCACATGTGGCCATATTTTTAATACATGTGACGCCCAGTCACCAAATCTGTTGGAAGTCCAAATATTTAATTGCGTGTACGCGCGCATTAGTTTCCGGCAAATTTTTTTAGTTTTCGACAAAAATGATGTAAATTGAACACCTTAAGATGTCTTTTAAAAAAGAAAAAATTTAAAGAATTTAAAATGAAATTAACATAATTAAGTTACATGACGTATTTTAAAATTTTCCGATAATGCAAACGGCAACATAAAATTAGAGTATGGACCCAAAATATAACAAACCTATCAACTCGAACCTAAAATCCTATCACAAATTGAGGTAAAAAAAAATGTCAAGATAACACGTATTAATGTCTAGTAAAGTGAAACACCAAACAAAATACAAAAAGTGAAATTGAAAAATTAAACAGTAAAACTACATCGTAATAGGCTGTGTACCATAAAACGGGAATGAGACCATTGCATTAATATTTCAACTTTCAAGCCCATAACATTATTCTTATGTCCAAGTCCCGTTGTATTATTTTAAAATATATATATATTTGATAATTAGAGACATTTTTTCGATATTTTTTCACGGTTTAATTTAGAGACATTTTTCGAACATTATTTCATGACACGTTCAAGAATAGTTTAGGAATCTATTCAAATATTAATTATTATTTGATAATTTAAGGATCTTAGTAATTTCAAAACCTTTTAAATATTCGTGATTAGATTTAGAACCTCTAAATATATTTTACATATTCGGTTCCCTGATCATTGTTTGATACATATTCGGTTCTTCGTCCCCAAACTGTTGTTCTTCGTCCCCAAACTGTTGTTCTTCGTCCCCAAACCGTTGTTCTACCTCGTTACTAGTGCCAACATGATCGAAATTTGCTTCTTGTTGATAGATTTCAGCAGTGTAATAGTAAAACACTTCATCAAATCTATAAGGCCAACGTGTTTCGCCATGACTAGTCCAATTATAATAATTATCAACGAAACCATTCTTCACAATATGTACTAGGACCTCATCAATCTCTTTATATTGCTTATTCTGACATTTCTTAGCATTACACGGACACCTAATGCAATTTCCACTCATGTAATGTGGCTGGCTTTTTGCAAATTCAACAAATAACACGAGTTCATTATAAAATTCCACATTCACATTTCCTCTAATCATTCTAGGAGTACAGTACATCCAACGACGGTCAGGCAAATCCATCTGCTAAACATTTAAGTGGAGCAACACATTACTAAACTAAACTTATAATAAATTCAAACAAAACTTATGATATATATAAAACATGTAATTACATTATATTGAATTTTATGTATAGAGTAAATTAAAAATGGTAGAAAATGTACCGTAATTTGATGTTTCTGAATACCCGAGCATTAGCATAAAAAATTTCGCAGTATAAAGTCTTGGTGTAAATTTGCAATACGAAAGTGAAGTGGAAAAAAATTAGGCAGTAGTAAGTTTTGGGGTAACATTTCCCGACGGAAATGCCGACGGACTTATCTTTCCGTCGGCATTTCATCCGCCCAAATTTCCGTCGGCAAAGATAAATGCCGACGGATAATCCGTCGGCATTTATCAAATGGTGAATTCCGACGGAAAGTTAATTCCGTCGGCATTTCACCCGCCCAAATTTCCGTCGGCAAAGATAAATATCGACGGATAATCCGTCGGTATTTATCAAATTGTGAATTCCGACGGAAAATATATTCCGTCGGCATTTGGCGGGTTTTTTTTTTTTTTTTAATTAATTCAATTTTTTTGTATATATAGCACACACAAAGCTCACCCACACCATATTCGATTTTTTCTATTTTGCAAAGAAATATCATGTCTTCTTCATCTTCTATTCGATTTCAGCAAGGCCTTGTTTGTTATTGTGGAAAGGCATGTCGTACATATGCTTCTAAACAACCTAGAAGTAAAGGGAGGATATTTCATAATTGTCCTGACTCCCTAAGTGATGGTTGTGGTGGTGGATGTGGTTTCTTTGTATGGGCTGATACTCTAGAAAACTGTGGTGTTGACAAGAATCAAGGATCTAATCAAAGTGACCAAGAAACTGAAGACATGAAGAAAATGACTCAAGAGATGAAGAAATTGGTTATAGAGATCAAGAATTTGGCTGAAGAAATCAAGAATTTAATCAAAGTGAACAAAATCATTTTGATTGTGCTAGTTGTCATGGTTGCATCTACCACCTTCAAGTGGTTTGGTTAAATATATGTATAATGCACTCTATATGAGGCTATTTTGTACTAAAATGCACTGTTATTTGTACTCAATGAAACAAATGAATGCACCCTATTTTCATCTATACACCAAATGCATTATTCCACCAATAAACTACACAAATAAACTGCAATATATAGTTCAACATATAGTTCAACATAAAGATAAATATATAGATCAACATAAAGATAAATAAGTTCAACAGAAAGTAAATAAGTTCAACAGAAAAGTAAATAAGTTCAACAGAAAAATAAATTAGTTCAACACAAAATTAAATTGTTCAACCAGGATAGTGAAAAAACTGATCAACCACATCGTCAATACTCAAGTTGACGTCGTCATCGTCGGCCTGACCTACAGCTTCACCTGCAGCTTGATCTGGAGTTGGACCTGGCGGTGCTTGCACCATCGTCTGTTGATAGATGGCCTCGATCTGCTCAGCAGACATCCCCAACGTCCGACCCGCGTTGGCACTCCAGAGGCGGAAGTAGTTCTCGAACTGTGCCATGACGTTCGGATCCGGGACGGCAGTGGAGGATACGGACGCCTGCGATGCACTCCGGGCCGACCGACCACTTGGTGTCCTCACGGCGTTGCTCATCCCACCAAGGCCAAGGACCCTTCCCTTGGAGGTCGGGGCAACGTCAAGGTAACACTGGTCCACGTCAACAGCCGGAGGGGGACCGCTGCTTCCGGATTCAGCAGTAGTCGCCGCGGCTTGCGTCTCAGCCTCTTCAATCCTCTGTCGGACGCTCAACTACATAATTAAAAAATTAAAATTAATTTAATTATCTATATATATAATTTAATTAATACATAAATTTAATTAAACTTACGTGGAGGTCAGTAGTGCGCCCGTAGGTGGACGTCAGTGTATCGGCATTAAACGGATGAATAAGACTCATCCGATCCAAGTGGGTGTGTGAACGTCCAGTCTCCCGCTCCTATTACGTATCAAATAAACATATACAAATTAATTTAGATAACTAATATAAAATAATTAACTATAATTATTTAATTTTTAAAATTAATGAAAACTTACGATAGCAAGTGATTGCTCGAGGACGGACCGAGCTCCCCCCAGATGCACTGCCATCCCGCCTCCAACGTCGGTTCTGCGGTTGGCCCGAGCTTTCTCACACTTCTCTTGGTAAGCCGGGTCCATCCACTTCTCAACCAACGACTCCCACAGGTCAACACCATCCTCGTCTTCCCCCAGAACACGATTTTTGTCACGATCACGCCAGGCCGTTCTCCAGTCGTACATCATGTTCGTGTACCGAGTAGAACAAACATCGTACCACTTCTGGTAAATAGCGTCGTCCGAGTAGATCGCCGTATCCCAACGGGCCTTTTTCTATACAAATATTCAACATATTTATCAAATAATATGTATAATTAGTTATTTAATAAACTTTAATTATTGTAATTATATACCTGGAACTCCTCGAAGTATTCATCCTTTTTAGTTTGCGGCACCATCGACCAAGTGATAGCACCCTTAGAAATCTTGCACTTCTTAAAGGCTTGTGTGCAGATCCTGGACACCTCATTACCGGGCCACAACCTGTAAAATTATTAACAAATTTATAAACTAACACATTATAAATAAATAAATAAAGTTAATCGTTATTGAATACTGTTAAACATTAATTAGAATTATTGACTTACGCTCCTGAAATGATTTCAAGGGGTTGCCTTGTGTCTCGAATGGGATGCTGACGTGAAGAGGATCCTACGGCTGTTGACGAACCAGACGACATCGTAGTCGGCGGCGGCGACACTGCCACAGGAGGAGGAGCCATCACAGGTACTGATTCACCCCGAGACCTCCTTGAACGTGACCAAAATGACCTACGTGAACCAGAACCCTGATTCGGTACTTGTTCACTCATCTGTTTCAATCAATAAAAAATACATAATTTTACTAATTATCAATTTAATGAACATATTGTTAATTTAAAAATTTTACTAATTTAATCAATTCCTAATTTAATCAACATATTCATAATTTAAATCAAAACAATATATATATAACCTAATTACAACGTGATACCACCGTCGAACCATCTAATTAACTAATAATTTAAACAATTGATTGAAACATGCATCACCTACATTAAAAATATTTCTAAATTAACATATTCCTAAATTAACAAATCTAAACATAATTAAAAACATAGTTTTCTAATTGGAGTTTTCTAATTATCAATTTAATGAACATATTCCTAATTTAATTTTTTTACTAATATAGCATATTCCTAATTTAATTAATCAACATATTCCTAATTTAATCAACAATAACCTAATTTAATTATTATTTTTCTAATTATTATTTTTCTACCTAACTTAATCAATAATAAAAAATTAAATATATTCCTAAATTAACAAACCTAAAACTAATTAAAATAATAATTTTCTAATTGGGTCAATAATTATCAATTTAATGAACATATTCCTAATTTAAATTTTTTACTAATATAGCGTATTCCTAATTTAATCAACATATTCCTAATTACAACGTGATCCAACGGTCGAACCACTATATCTAAACTAATTTAAACAATTGATTGAAACATGCACTACCTACATTAAAAATATTCTATATCAAAATTACACCATTAAATTAAACTAGTAATTAACTATACATGCATGCATATAACAATTAATTAATTAACCTTAAAAAACTACTCTATCAAAATTATTCTAGCTTAATCAACAAATTAAATAACATACGTACTAATTAACATGATCATAATATTTTAACAACTAACCAAATCAATAACATGCAAATCAACATTAAATTATTCATATTTACATATATCCATGCATAAACATATATAAGTATTAAAACTAAGTAATAGAACTAATTAAGAAAACGTACCGTATCAATGTAATCGGAGAAATTTGCTTCAATAGCGTCGTCCTCGTCTTCGTCTTCCCCACCGAATCCTCACTCACGCACGCCCTTTTTTTTTTTTCTAAAACGCATTCTGATCTGATTTGAGGCCCTTATATATAAAAAAAAAAAAAAAACAAATACCGACGGATATTTCGTCGGTATTTCCCTCGGTAACCGCCCACTTTTAATGCCAACGGTTATCTTATTGGAAAACGAGGCGGTGCGGATTCAAACGGGTCAGATGCCGACGGATTATCCATCGGCATTTCCGTCGGCATACATATTTCAAAAGATCCGTCAGCATTTTCCCTCGGTAAATGCTGACGGAACGGAAATCCGTCAGCAAGCATGTTGACTTTTCAATTCGTCGGCATTCCGTCAGCATATCCGTCGGAAATGCCGACGGACTATAATCCGTCGGCATTTGTCCGTCCCTATGACGCGCGTTTTTTGTAGTGCGCGACGGGGAGGGGATGCGCGTTCGCGGCCGCGATAGAGAGGTGGGAAAGGGGCGGCGGCCGCTGCGAACGTGGGAGGTCGGCGTCGCTGTCGTGTCGGCTGGGGAGGCCGGCCGCAAACGTGGGCTTGCCGCGCCCTTTGCGGAGAAGATAAAGGAGGTGGGTGCATGTCGTTTTGTGAAGTAAAAAATGAGGGGGAAGGGGTTTAATTAGGGTTTGAAATGAAAAGGGTATTTTTTTAGATTTCGACGTGGATGTCCTCAACTTAAAGTGTGTGTACTCATCCCGTGAGTGTCCTCAATAGCTTGGTGTATATAACCGCGCCCATTTTTTAAAGATGCATGTGAACAATATTTTTTCGGTCATTTGCCCATCTTGTCATATCAAATGTCCAAATTTTATTATTTTGCTATGATGGTCCCTTTTTTGGCGTGGGTTACTATATATGCCCCCATGAATGTTATATACACTACCCCTTCACTTATATTAATTAAAGATTTATATAAAATATCTAATTTGCTCTTTCAATCAAATATATAAAAATAGATACATTTCCCTTAAATTTAAACTAATTCTAATCCTAATTTGAGAAGTAGTTGTCGCTAGACATGCTCAAACTGTAACGGGAAACCGTCGAACCGGCCAAACCGCCGGTTACGGTTAAAAAATCGAACTGTAACCGAAAAATGGCGGTTCGATTTTGGTTTTATATTTTGACAAACCGCAAACCGCCGATTTGGGCAGTTGTTTCTATTTTTTTAATACACAATTCTTTTTATTTTCTATGTATAAATTTAAGTTATATAATTTTTATTAAATTCTAGTAATGTATTTTCTAAAATAGGAGTTAAAACGAGCGAAAACGGAGTGAAAATGAGCAAAAAAGGAGGAAAAAAAAATCGGCGAACCGGCGGTTCAAAAATCGTAACTGTAACCGTAGTTTGACGGTTCAGTTACAGTTGTCGAATTCCCCAAACCGTAACCGGCGGTTTCTAACCGTTGCACATGTCTAGTTGTCGTCGCTGCCACTAAACCTCCGACAGCCACCGCCGCCCCAAATAAATTTAAAATTTTAAAAAACAAAACTTGTAGATTTAAAAAAAAAAAAAAAAAATTGACAAATCAAAGTCGACCAAAAACACTTCCGTCGACACTGGTTTATCAACCAAAAACAATCCGATCGACACTTATTTGTCGACCAAAAAAAATCTCATCGATAAGATTTTGTTGATTTTTTTTTAAAAAAATTGAAATTTTCGACAATAAAGACTCTCGTCAACAAATTGTAGTCAACGAGAGTGTTTATTGTCGAAATAAAAAAAAAAAAAACACCTTTTTACGCGGCGGAGGATGGGCGAAGGGGGGGGAGGGACGGGGCTGCTTTGGGATGGGGAGAAGGGCGGCGGCGGCGCTGGGCAGAGGGAGGACGGGCGCCGCCACCGCGGATGTTGTAGAACAAAGGAAAAAAAAAAAAAAACATGCATGCGTACGCAACGGAGGCGGATGCTGGGCGAGGGGGGGGAGGGGCGGCGCTGTTTGAAGTGGGGCGAAGGGTGGCGACGGCGCTGGACAGAGGGAGGACGAGCGGTGTTGCCGCATATAGAAGAACAAAAAACAAAACAAAAAAAAGGCAATGAAGGGCGACGACGAAAGGCGGTGAAGGGAGGCAACGGCGGGTTGAGGAGAAAGAATGGTGGGAGAGAGGGGAGGAAGAATGGAGTGGGGAAGCAGAAATGAAAATCTTAATGTTTTAGTGTGAAATTAGGGTTTATGAGGGTGTATTTATCATAGATAATTTTGAGAGAAAATGATATATATGGTAATTCGAGAGGAGTGCATCTATCTTATGTCTATTTTGGGAGGAGTACGTGTTTCGGGAACTGCATCTAACATACTTGGGGGCATATAACCCACGCCCCCTTTTTTTCTTTACTTATAATACGTTAATTTATGGGCCCATTTTGAGTCATTTTGGACCTTGTTATAACTACGTGACATGCCAAGTTAGTAAATTTTTGTGATATAAAAAAAGGGCTGACTATTTACACCTCCAATCCAGCTTAGAACACACCCTCCATCCAATTTATTAATATAATAATTATATAAAAAAACCAAAAATAACCTTTAATTAATATTACGCTACTAAATGCACCCCTACTACTAACTGCACTCCTCCATTAACCTTTAAACCCTAAATCTAATTTCATCAGCAGCAGACGCGGCCGCCACCACCACCACCAAACACCAAAATTTCAGAAATTTCTAAGAAAAATCTCAAAAAAAAAAAAATTAAATTTTTTTACAAACCAGTGTCGACCATATTCACTCTCGTCGACAACAATTTGTCGACCAAAGTGTATATGGTCGATCTAAAAAGGTCGAAAAAAATATCAAAAAAAAAATTAAAAAAATCGACAATGTAATATCGAACATATACACTCTCGTCGACGAACATGTACATGGTCGACCTAGTGTGATCGAAAATTAAAAGAAAAAACAGAAAAATGAAGAATAGGGAGGGAAGTAAAAATGAAGAAAAAAAAGCAAAAACCCCTAATCATCCAAACCTGGGACCAGCGTCTTAGAACGGGATCGGGGTGGGACGGTCGGCGGCGGTGAGCGGGTGGAGCGGCCGGCGGCGAGTGGGTGATGGCAACAGAAAGGGAGAAGGGAAAAAAAAGGGAGAAGAGAGGAAGGGGGTGGCGGCCGCGGGTGGGTAGGAGATGAGGGATGAATTGTGAGAGATTAGAAGTTATGGTTTAGGGGTGGCGATAGTAAATGAATTTTATAGACAAAAGGGTATTTAGGACAATTTGAGGGGGTGCATTTATCCTTGACAAATTTTTGGAATGCATCAATCGAAAGTGTGTTCTCAACCGAAATGGAGGTGTAAATAGTAAGCCCCATAAAAAAAACACATATGCATATATACATTCACAAAAACTTATATGCAATATTGCATGTATGAAATATTGACCAATAAGGTCAATTGGGCTGAAAATATTGACTTATTAAGTCAATGGGCTGAAAATATATATTATTGGGCCACCATTAATTCATTTGGGTTAATTCTTAATTTATTTGTCAACGGGCCAGCTTGTGTTCTAATTTTGACCAAAATTTTTAACCCGTTTATTTTACTAGTTTATGTGATTTTTTCATCTTTTATTTTATTGTCGAACGCAGGATATTAAATGTAGTAATTCAAATTTGTAATATGTAGTAACACACATTATTTTATGTAGTAGTAACACACATTATTTTATATAATAATACAAATTCTTTTATTTAGTAACAGGTTTTTTTCTAGTGTTTTTGTTAATGTAGTAACTCACATTATAATACGTAGTAACATATATTATCGCATGTAGTAAACACAATAACCATGTTGTAATGCAAATCATTTGATAAAGTTACATATAGTAACAAACGCATATTCAATGTAGTAATTCAAACTGTAGTATGTAGTAACATATAATTTTTTATATAGTAATACCGATTCTTTTATGTAGTATTTTTTTCTAGAATTTTTATTGATTAAGTAACTCACATTAACATATAGTAACATATATTATTGCATGTAGTATTATAAATAACCTTGATCCATAATAATTATTAAAGAATATTTAAAGATTAAGGCCGCCGTAAATTGCAGCGTTCGGCCTGGGGTGGCCGAAAACTGCTCGGAGAAGACGACTAAGTACAATTTCTACTAGTGGGTGTATTTATAAAAAAATATGGGTGTGAATTGAACTGTCAGTGGATGCATTTATAAAAAATGTGGGTTGAACTGTCACTGAGTGTATTTATAAAGAATGTGAGTGTGAATAGCTGAAATGCATATATACAATATTTCACAGAAGACTAGCCCTTTAATTACATATCTATAGACTACAATGTACTAGTCGTGTGTACAATGCGGGTGTGAAAATTTAAAATACGCACAGTAACTTAGGTCGATTTCATTTAAATTCATTAAATTTTCACTTTATAAAAATACGTTCTAAGTTGTCCATTTTACTTTTTTTTATTCAGTTTACATCATTTTTTGCTCAATTTATATTCATTTTGTCGAAAAATAAAAAATTTCGTCGGAAAGCGGTTCGAACGTGTGTTTAAAATTTAGACTTCCGACAGATTCAGTGATTGGGCAACAATCTTTTGATGACAAACCTTGTAATTACTGTTGCAAAATGGAGCAACAATAAACATTGAATTAAAAAAATGAAAAAAATAATCTCAAAATTAAAAGAAAGAAATAAACAAAAACTTAATTAGAAAGAAAAACACAGAAATAAAACGCAAAAAGTTTGAAACCCAAATTCAAATTGTGAAAATTGGGGAAAACGCGGAAAAAACACGAAACGACATAATCGCGAAGAAGATTTAAGGCATTTTAAAACAATAATTACATGTGTTTGCCATCAAGCTTACCGTCCGATAACTTGCACATGTGGCCATATTTTTAATACATGTGACGCCCAATCACCAAATCTGTTGGAAGTCCAAATATTTAATTGCGTGTACGCGCGCATTAGTTTCCGGCAAATTTTTTTAGTTTTCGACAAAAATGATGTAAATTGAACACCTTAAGATGTCTTTTAAAAAAGAAAAAATTTAAAGAATTTAAAATGAAATTAACATAATTAAGTTACATGACGTATTTTAAAATTTTCCGATAATGCAAACGGCAACATAAAATTAGAGTATGGACCCAAAATATAACAAACCTATCAACTCGAACCTAAAATCCTATCACAAATTGAGGTAAAAAAAAAATGTCAAGATAACACGTATTAATGTCTAGTAAAGTGAAACACCAAACAAAATACAAAAAGTGAAATTGAAAAATTAAACAGTAAAACTACATCGTAATAGGCTGTGTACCATAAAACGGGAATGAGACCATTGCATTAATATTTCAACTTTCAAGCCCATAACATTATTCTTATGTCCAAGTCCCGTTGTATTATTTTAAAATATATATATATTTGATAATTAGAGACATTTTTTCGATATTTTTTCACGGTTTAATTTAGAGACATTTTTCGAACATTATTTCATGACACGTTCAAGAATAGTTTAGGAATCTATTCAAATATTAATTATTATTTGATAATTTAAGGATCTTAGTAATTTCAAAACCTTTTAAATATTCGTGATTAGATTTAGAACCTCTAAATATATTTTACATGATATTATTATATTAATCATGAAGGAGCATACTACGTACTATATGAGTTTCCCCTGGCTACGGGTGTGTAACAAAATTGCAAAGTGCACATTTGACAGAAGTTGCTCCATATTGGTACATTAAAAGCATACGGCAGTTCCCACAATTCACATGTGCTACTTCATTTCCTGCATCTTATGAGACTCGCGTAAATAGTTAAGCGAGATTATAAAAATAAAATTATTAAAATTTAAGATTTTTTTTTTAATGTAGTATAATTTATTTTATTGAAGAAGAAAATGAAAGTATAATTTAAATACAAATTTAAAAGTTAAAAAAAATGTAAAAAAAAAATGAAGTTAGAGCACCACTAGATCCTGGGTTCGAGTGGAGGGGAAAAGGGATGGGTATTTAATGTAATTCAAAAAAAAAAAAAAGAGAAAATTGAGGAAACGGCAGGAGAGAGGAAAGAGAAAAATATTTAAAAAATAAATTAAAATTACAGAATTTAGGAGATTGTAAAACGGTGCTTTTTGCGCATAATGAGATTTAGAATTACTATATTAGGGAGATATGTCCACTCAATTTATTTAATTTAAAATAAATAAATTATGAGATTTTGCCTAGAAATTAAATTTTAATTAAAAAATATATATATACCTTGGGTGGCTGGTAGATTGAGTGTGTGACAACAAGAGCATTGGACGCTTGTTGCACCACGAATGTGCATCAGCAATGTGTGGCAACCTCCGCAGATTAATTGACTCATTTCTGTACCTGGGAAATATTATTTTAAGTATAATGTGTTTTAAAAAAAATTATTTTGAAATGTAAAGATAAATTGATAGTTTACATAAAATTTGATTGTCGAAAAAATAATTAAGACAAGTGATCGAGAATAAATTAAGAATGAGAAGTACTACACTTACATGCTTTTTTACTTGAATTTTAAAAGTATTACGAAGCATGCAAGTAGGTAGACATGGGCAACGGTTAGAAACCGGCGGTTACGGTTTGGGGTTTCGGCGAACCGTAACCGAACCGCGAACCGCCGGTTACGGTTACGGTTTTCAAACCGGCGGTTCGGTTTGAAAACCGCCGGTTTGACGGTTTGGCGGTTTAGGGTTTTTTTTTTTTTTTAAATATTATCTCCGTTTTCGCTCGTTTTCACTCCGTTTTCGTTCGTTTTTTATTCGTTTTAACTCATTTTTTAGAAAATACATTACTAGAATTGAATAAAAATTATATAACTTAAATTTATACATTAAAAATAGAAGAATTGTGTATTAAAAAAATATTTTTTTTTTTTTAATAAAAAACCGCCGGTTAACCGCCAAAACCGGCCAAACCGGCGGTTTGCGGTTTGTCAAAATGCCGAACCGTAACCGAACCGCCATTTTTCGGTTACGGTTCGGCATTTTGACAAACCGCAAACCGCCGGTTTGTCAAACCGGCGGTTAAAAACCGCCGGTTTGGCCGGTTGGCCGGTTTGGCGGTTCGGTTTTGCGCGTGTCTACAAGTAGGGGTGTGCACCGGTCCAAAACCGGACCAGACCGGATCGGGACCGGTTTGGACCGGGACCGGAATCTTACAAAATATCGGACCGGAATCTATCCGGTCCAGACCGGACCGGACCGGAATGTATCATGAAGTAAGACAATCTCATGCAATATTACTCTATTTGTTCAATTTTATAATTCTCACTCCTTTTTTTTGTTTGTCCAATTTTATAATTCTCATTCTCCAAAAGCAAATATTACTCTTATTCACTATTTTATTCCTACTTATCTTTTCCCCAACTTTTACTTTTTATATAAACAATTAATTTTACTTCAAATTCGTGTCCAATTCAATTGAAAATAATTATAAAATTGAGCGGAGGGAGTATATTTTTTTACAGTTTTATTTTACCTAAGGGAGGTACCGCCGTGACAGCATTACAAACAACACAACATACAGAAGTTGCTCCATCTGGATATAGTAACAGGTTTCTACAACCCGAGCAAACAAGCTGCCTTTGTCCACCTGAAATTAAACAGAGTCATCGTACTCTCATATAACGGATCTAGAACTGGTGAATTCATTACATTTTAGTTAAAGTTAGTATTACATTTCAATTAAAATAATCAAATTAATACTCCTCCATCTAGTGGCGGACCCAGGATTGTGAATCTGAAGGTACGATAAATGTGTAAATAAACGAGATATTTACAAATAAGTAAAACATACGAAAATAAATATGCATAAATGTTCTAAAATATGTGCAAATAAATAAAACATATATAATACAAATAAAATATACTCCCTCCGTCCCAAGATTTTTTACACACTTTCCTTAATGGGCGTCCCAACATTTTTTACACACTCCAAAAAAGGAAACAACTTACATAATGAATTACCAATAATACCCCTCTTTTATTTTACTTTTCCTTCCTTTAGTCAAATCACTCCACTTTAATCAATGAATTACCAATAATACCCCTCCTTTATTTTACTTTACACATCACTTTATTCCATTTTCTTAATTTCCGTGCCGGTCAAAGTGTGTAAAAAATCTTGGGACGGAGGGAGTATATATGTATGATCGTTTTAAGATACGTATATATATATATATATATATATGCAAATAAATGTGTGATTTGTAAGTATTCCGACAAAATATGAAAAATAAGATCTGATGACTTAATGACATACTTGTAATTTTCATTATAATTTTTTTAATATGAAAAATAAGGGTTTAGATGGTTTAATGACAAAATATGAAAAATAAGATATATGTATGAACATCCATTTTTTTATAAATGATGAATTTAAAATGAGACAAATTAGTATAAAATAAACTCATAGACACTTAAAGTCTTAAATGAACTTAGAAAATAAATGTATTGAATTTTTCATCATCTTTCACCCATTTATTATTATAAAATTATTTTTATACATAATATTAAAAAAAAGAAAACTGATTTTTTTGGGATTTGTGTACAGTTGTACCCCATGTCCCAAATTAGATCCGTCAATGCCCCGTCCCCTTTAAGCTTTACGACATGAGGATGATCCAAGTTTTAAAGAATTGTTGGTGAAAAATGTAAGAAAAATAAAAAGGTGGAATGAGAAAAGAAAAATGAGTGAGAATTAGGACAATTTTGTGTAAAAGTAATAAATGTGGGGCAACAATTTATCAAGAAAAGAATGTACTTGAAATAGGGACTAATGAAGTACTTTTCAATGAAACATTTAACACCATGAAAAAATGTACTTGAAATGCAAACCAGCTTTAAGGCAAAATTAATTCACACAAAAATTTGCCAAAATTCGAACCACTGACTGATACGAGTGCGATATATGTACCGTTAGCGGCCGGATTGTGAGGTGGCTGGGGAATCGGAAATGGCACTAAAGGAACCGGCATTGTGAATATTGTGAAAGTCGAGTTTAGAATGTCTTGAAATCTAAAAAGCTACTTCTTCCCTGAGTATTCCAACTTCTTTCATCCTTAACAATTAGCATCACTGAAATTATGAACAGGAATATTACATAAGCATTTGAACATCAAAAGTAATTAATATATACTATATATGTATCATGTATGCATGTATTCAAATTTGCACCTTGAAAGCCTGCTAAAACCTCTGCTACCAGTCATATGAAAGCAGCTAGAGAGCTAGCTATTAATTTAATGGTGAAGCAAACACACTCCCTTAACTGAATAATTATATATTTGAGGAGAGAGAGGTGGCAATCAGAACAAAATATATACTCCCTCCGTCCCAGGGAAAGCTCCCCATGAGCTCTGGGCACGGAGATTAAGAAATATCAATATAATAAGTAGATGTATTAGAGGTGATGTGATTGAATGAGAGAAAAATATAATGAAATGTGAGGGGGAATAGTTACCAAAAAAGGGATGGGTAGCTTTCTCTGGGACGGACGAAAAAGGAAAGTTGGGTAGCTTTCCCTGGGACGGAGGGAGTAATAATTAAAAAATAATTGATATGGACATACACTATATAGCATAATGATAAAATATTTGAGATTTTATTTTAGATCTGGAATTAAAAAATATTAAGAAGCAAGGTTTTCCTCGTGTAGTGTTTTATGACAAGTCCCTAGCTACATCTAAGTCCAACCCACGTTTTGTAACCACCATTCGATGGTTAGGCGGTTTTGGTTAAGAAATCAAACCGAAACTTTATATAGAGTGATTTGATTTCGATTTTAAATTGATAATTAACCAGCGCGGTTAAACCAATGGTTCTATTTATTTATTTTAATTAAAATTGATAAAAATCGTAATAGAATCTCAATTGAATTTCAATTTTCAAATATCGTAATCAACTGTTCTGTTGGTTCGAACAGTTTACACATGTCTAGCTATATCATACATGGTGATCTGATCGGACTATTTTTCAAAATTAATTGAATAAAAGTTGAGTTATTGATGAGTGAGTTATTAAAAGGAAATGCTAAATATCAGGAATTTAATTAGCCTCACATATTTTAATCAGGTACTGTACTTGCAAATTAAATCCCTCACCAGTCACCAGATAACAAATTAATGTGGCACTTGAAATAATTATAATGAAATTGAAGGAGCAAAATATTATAATGAATGCTTATTTATAATTTTATACATTACTAGTATTAATTTGCAAGGTGAAATTAATATTTATTAATTTCTACCCACACAACAATTCTTGTGGTGTTACGTGGCACGAATTGGGAGGAAATCCATCTAGTGGACAATTTAAATGGATGAAGTAACTTTCAGCGGGAATCGAAGGCCCATTGAGTGGACAATTTAAATTGCTGGAATCGAACCCATGTCGTTTGCCTGGAAGCTCTGATACCATGAAAGAATTTCGTCTCGTATAAAAGTCTGAACTTATAGAGAGATTGAGAATTAATTTTTGTATATTAATTCCTAATAATATGTATGAAAAGGAGGAGGTGAACTCTATATGTTTTACTTTCTAAATTATTAACTCGTGTGTTAATTTATGATCATTTGTAAACAGTATTACAATGAGACCGTCTCGCTTAAATTTTTATCTTATTTTTTTACCACGTAAATCATAATTTGAACAAATGATTTCAAAATCATAGTTTGGGAAGTGAAAGCATGGGCATGTGAGCTTTAGAGTATGGGCATGTGAAGCTTTTAAGTTTTATAAGCATTCAAAAACCCGTGTATGGATAGAGATAGATGACCATACACCAACAATGGACCACCATTTTTTCTCTCACTTTTGGCATACTTTCATTTATCCCAAACGGATATTCTGCTTAAAAAAATCCAACACCAAAAAAATAATTTCTCCCTCCTACAATACCTTTCACCTTTTTTTTTTAAATACTAAAATAGAAAGCATTTTATAAATTTCACTCGTACACAAAATGTCATTACTTTTGGATTCACACATACACACAAGTTAACTCATTTATTTACTTTATACATAAATAATGAAGTATTACGTTTTCTTAAAAAATGTGTCCACTTACATTTTCCTATCTGTTCTCATAATTATTACTCCATCAGTCAAATTTCTTTTTTTTTTTTAATTCAATTTTATTATTCTCATTCTTCTTTTATAAGTAATATTATTCGAATTATTTTATCTTCGCCTTCAAACTATCACTTATTATTCAAATTGTCGTTTACTTTATCTATAAACAATCACTCTTTTTATAGGTGGACTTCATAATATCTTCATCATATTCCAAATTTATCTACTTTATACATAAATTATTCAATATACCTTAAAACATATGTTTAGATAAATAAACATAATGAATTTATCCTTCAAATTATTTTATTTCTATTATTGATGGTTTTTTTAAGGCCTCTAATTATTTTAGATTCATATTTGCACGGGTTGAATTTTGAGATTTGTATCGATCTAGAGGTTTGAAGATAAGTCTTGGTCTACTTTATTCATAAAGACAATAAAAAAAAAAGAAAATAGAAGGGAATGTGTAAGCATATTAATTAAATGGTGAAATGTTGATTAATTTATATTTTTTAAATCAATCAAAAGTATGTTCATATTTTTAGATACATGTTTTAAAAAATAGAAAAAATAGATTATATAAGAGTATTGTATAAAATATTGTGAATTCATTTATGATAAAGTGATTTTTATGAATAGAATTGAGTGACAATTTAAACAATTAACTGATGATTATATTGTGAAGATAAATTGCAAATAAAATTATATTTAAAAAAAAAAATGAACATACCTTTAATGTACGGATAAATAACTTAATTAGTAAATACACTTTTTTTGAAGGGATGGTGTATATATAAATTTATTTTTAAAATGAAACTAGTTAAATATGTAATTTGTACTCCCTCCATTTTTTAATAAGTATCACTTAAAAATTTTAACTTATTTTAAATAAAGAGTTGCACTCTTGTGTACCAGTTACATGTATGTAATTACTATATTCAATCCAATATATGTAACTACTATATCCAATTCAATAGCCCATTACAAATAACACATGACCCATTTACTATATCCAATCAAATAACTCATTACAAATAACACATGACCCATTTACTATATCAATTTAACACATAAATTTTTTCATGGGTCTTTATTTTACTTCAATTAATTTTTTTTAATTTTATCATTAAAATTTTTTAAAATTTTATTTTTTTATTTTAATCAATTGATATTTATATTTATCTTTTTAATATATATTTTTTTTAATTTATTTTTCTTCCTATTTATCATTTTTGTTTTAAATAATAATTTTTTTAACATACTTTCTTTTTATGTTATAAATAATTATTCTAAAATTTTAAAGTCTAATAAGAAAATTTTAAAAATAATATTAATTGTTTTTTTTAAGTATTAAATAGTATAATAATAATTTGTTTTAAAAAATAAAACTCTCACCTCTCTTAGACAAGTGTTCAATTTTATTGGTACTATTTTACTTTAATTAATTGGTGTATAATTTTCACCTTATCCTTTCAAAATTTTACTTCATTCCTTACAAATTTCACTTTGTTTTACATTGTTTAATTATTTTTTTCATTTGAACTTTCATTTTTTAATCACTTTATTTTAATTTTTTATGAATATATTTTTTAGTTTATAAGTGTTATGATAACAGTTGATAAGTATTATGATATATTATTAGTTAATATGCAGTACTGTACGTATTAGTTATATACAGTATAATATTAGTTTATACTGGTACAAGTTCTAATTTTTTCGAGTTTCGAGTTCACATACTTTATGGTAATAGTTCAAATATAGTACAGTATTAGTTCACATATTGTATAGTATTAGTTCACATACTCTATGATACTAGTTCAAATATTATAGTATAAATTCAAATATTGTATAGTACCAGTTCATATATTAAATAATATTTTTATACCCATATTAATCTCTAGTACTATACAATATATTAACTAGTACTATACCATAGGCATACTAATACTATATCGTATTTAAACTAATATTTATATTTAACAAAAAAATACATAACTTAACACATTTATAATTCCAGGATACCATGCCAATTAATACATCAATATTAAAAAATGATATTAACTAACTAGTAAGAAGAACAAAAGTGAGAATTAATCACACTGGACACACAATTCAATTAATAGATACGATCACACTCAATAAACATATGAATACATCAACATGGCGATGACACCAAAGAAAATAATAAAGTTTTGCAATATTATGCTGGTTTCTTCCCCAATTCTCCACTCATTTAAATTTCTAAATATAAATTTTATTTTTCAATTAGATTATGTTATTAATTAGTTTTAAAAAATAATCTACAACCTTAAAAAACTTGTAACAAACCAGATATCATTTTAGAAATAATGAAGACATAACAAAATAATCTTAATTATTATAAATCTGATTAAAGTTAGAAAGTGAGCATGTCATATTCATACATTTATATCCAACTTAGAAAAAAATTGGTTTTTTTAGTTTAGTTTTTTTTTTTTCGATTTTTTTTGTATTTTTTTCCTAAATTTTGGTCATTTTTAAAAAAAAAAAAATTGGAAATTTTATTTCATAATTTTATTTTTGAGTTTCATATTTTTTTTTAATATTCGTTATGTTTTTATATTTATTTTTTAAAAGTTAAAAAAATAGAATAATATTTGATTTCGTGGTGATTCATTGGTGAATCGATAATCAGTGTATAATTATAATTTTAATGAATTGTATTTTAGTTTAATTGATAAAATAGTAATATAGTATTTTACATGTATTTTTCTTTTAAAAAATTTGGGGGTGAAATTAATAAAAAAAAAAGGTAAATAACTAATAACCCATGTAAAAAATTGAATTTAGTTACATGTATGTAACTTGTACACACATAAGTGCCTAAAAGAAGGGAGTGCCTAAAAGAAAGAAGTGTGGACTTATTAAAAAAAGAGGGTAAATAGTCAATTACATGCATGTAACTGGTACACATAAGTAATTGCCTTAAATAAATGTTATTCTGGATTTTTTTTTCTTTAATTTTGCATATAACTTTACTTATTTATTATAAATAAATTTATAATTATCTTTACCATGATTTAGCGATTTTGACTTTTGAGTTTATAAATATAAACTACATTCTTGATCATATATTTTTAATTTTATCAAACAAAATTTTTATAACAAAATTAATTATAACTAAAAAATAGTAATATAGATACACAAATTATAATCTTAATTTGTTGAAAAAAAACTAAAAGACACTCTTTAAAAAAAAAAAAAAACGTAGGGAGTAAGTATTTTAATATACACGGCACAATGTTCCATCTCACTCAAGAATGAGACTACTTGTATTTGGCAAGAAATCATTGATTTATCCTCTTAGTATTAATATCAAATTATTTCTCCCCAAATAAAAGAAGGGTGGTGCTAAACATAATAAGAGTATTTTAGTTTATTCCTTATTTAAGTTATATTAAAATAATTAATATACTCTTAATTCAAATATATTGTCAAACTATTATTTTCAAATTAAATATTAGAATTTGACACTATTTCTCTCTTTTTCTTATTTGTTCAAAGTAAGTAATAATTACACAAGACAAATTTCAATGTAGGTATTTAATTAAAAGTTTTATCTTCCTTTTGTTATCGTATTTAAATTAATTTACTGAAAAGTCAATTTTAATGATTTTGTTGAAGTATAATGTTGCAGATAATGTTGCAGCATGAAATGCAGCAACACACACATACATGCTTGTGTTACTAATGTAGTTTCTAGAAAAAGAGTAGTTCTCACTAACTAATAGTTGTTAGTTAGTTAGATGGAAGACTCTAGAATGTGAGTCTCCTTCTATATATATTGTACATACTACACATTGCAAATTGAGTTGAATATACACAAATTTAACATGGTATCAGAGCCTACTCCTTGATTTTGTTTTCGGTTTTGCAAATTCTACTCTTCTTCTCACACTTTCTGTTCTTCATTCATCTTCATCGAATTCCTCATATCCAATTCATATCTTCATACTCGTAACCGTTTTTGTTCATAGCATAACTGTTGTGTTCTTCAGTCATCTTCATCGAGTTCCTCATATCTTCTTCACATCTTCATATCTTCTTCACATCTTCATCGCGTAACCGTTTTGTTCATAGCATAACTGCTGTGTTCTTCAATCAAATCAGTTCGATCCTTCTCTTCCGCTATCCTCTGATCTATTCAATCTGTTATCATGACAAATCAATCCATTTCAACTCCATCTCTTCCTCGTTTTATTACGTTGTCCATTCGATTGGATAATGACAATTATCCTTTCTGGAGAAATCAAGTGTTAGCCTCTGTTCGTGCACACTGCTTTGAAGATGTTCTTCTGTGCAAGACAGTTCCTGCTTCTCCAAATGAATCGACCTCTGAATCCATCTCCTGGCAGAGGAAAGATCAGTTTCTTCTGAGCTGGCTGTTGAGCTCAGTTTCTGATACGATGCTTGGACATGTAAGTCGTTGTGAGCATTCGTTTCAGCTTTGGCTGGTATTTGAATCCTTATTCCAATCGCAGTCTGGTGCGAAAGCTATGATTCTTAGGCTTCAGTTACAAACTCTGAGGAAAGGAGACCTAAGTATAGATGCATACATTTTGAAGATGAGATCTATTGCAGATGGTTTACATCATGCTGGACAAATGATTCAGGATTCAGAACTTGTGTTGTATATCCTTGGTGGTTTGGGAGCTGACTTTGATGCTGTGGTGGTCAATCTCACAACTAGAGGTTCCATACCTTCCCTGCTAGAGGTGCAGTCTATACTGCAAGCTTATGAGGTAAGGTTAATGTCTCACAGCTCACACTCAATTCAGATTTCTGGAGGTAACATATCCACACCATCAACTCATCTTATGTCCAGAGATCATGGTGCTAATGCAAAAACTACAAACAAAGGCAAGGTGTTTCCTAAACCTAGAGTTGTATGTCAGTTGTGTGGAAGGAACTATCATGTAGCTGCTAAATGCTACAAAAGGTTTGATCAATCATTCACTGGTCTTGAAAACTCTCAGCCTAGAACACAATTCTCCACCAATCGACCATCCCCTCAGTTTCAAGCTCATCTCACTCACACCAGTCCCTCCTCACCATATTCATACCAACCTTCCTATCCAACTGCCTCTCCTTACCAGCCTCCTACCTCTTCACCAATTGCTCTCACTAATCACATGGATCTTGGTGCTTCTTCCTCTACTTATCAGCCTCAGAACTCCACATGGTGTGTTGATAGTGGTGCAACTCATCATGTGACATCTCAGCTAGCCAATCTGCAGATTAACTCTCCTTATCAAGGTATGCATGCTCTTGTTGTTGGAAATGGTGTATCTACTCCTATTGAGCATACTGGATCTATTTTTATACCTGTAAATGGTGCATCATCCTTGATCATGAACAATGTCTTGCATGTGCCTGCAATTACTAGAAATCTCATGAGCATCTCACAGTTTCTTAAGGACAATAATGTTATTATTGTATTTTATGCTGATTGTTGCCTTGTAAAGGATCTCAAGTCCAATAAGATTCTATTGAGAGGGGTGCTTAAATATGGCCTATACACACTGGATTTTGGGTGCTTGAAGTCTCAATCACACTCAAGATCACACTGGAATAAAGATAGTCACTATGCTGCTGCTGTCAATAAGTCTAGTCCTGCTGTTGCTGTTGTTAATAAGTCTAGTACTAATGATGTTGGTAGTCAGAATAAGTCCATATGGAGACTATGGCACTGTAGATTGGGCCATCCTGGTAATTCAGCTCTCTCCACTGTATTGAGAAGCTTGAATATTAATTGTAGTGAATCTTGTATTGGTTTTTGTGATGAATGTAAACTTGGCAAGTTACATATGAAACACTTCTCTTCTGTGCAACATCATACCTCTCATGCTTTTGAATTGATTCACATGGATGTTTGGGGGCCTGCTTCTTGCATATCTGTTGAAGGCTATAAATACTATTTGTCTTTGGTTGATGACTACACAAGGTTTGTTTGGGTGTTTCCCCTTGTGGCAAAATCTGAGGTTGTTCATATATTCAAACAGTTCATGAGTACAGTGGAAAGATCTTTTGGAGTGTTGATCAAAGCCATTCAACATGACATGGGCACTGAGTTCTTACCTATAGCTAGAATAGTTAAACCTATGGGCATTCAAGTGCGTTTATCTTGTGCTTACACACACCCTCAGAATGGATTAGTTGAAAGGAAGCATCATCATATAACTGAACTTGGCTTAGCTATGCTTGCTGGTACCAAGTTATCTATGGCATTTTGGTGGCATGCTTTCTCCACTGCAGCTTATGTGATCAACATACTACCTTCCACAGTTATTCAGAACCAAACTCCTTTCACACTTCTTCATGGCAGATCTCCTGATTATCATTCACTAAGGGTGTTTGGTTGTGCATGCTTTCCATTTCTTAGACCCTACAATTCATCAAAACTTCAATTCAGGAGCTCAAAATGCATCTTCTTGGGGTATAGTTCATCTCACAAGGGATACAAGTGCTTACATGAATCTGGCAAAATATTCATTTCAACATCTGTTCAATTCAATGAAGCAGAATTTCCTTGCTTCTCCTCTCCTCCTAACTCTCACTCACAGCACATCCCTCCTACATTTTTCACAGCACAAATACCTGATAACATGCCTAATACTCCTCCCTCAGATTCTGCACCATCCATTTCTCATAATCCTACACCATCCATATCAGGCTCTATCAACATCTCTCCCTCTCCATCACAAACACAAAGTCTTTCTCCTATCCATTCCAGTTCCAGCTCCTCCAGATATATGCTTCCTCCCTCCCCTCCTCTCCCTCCAGCTATTCCTACTTCTTCCCACCATATGCAAACAAGATCAAAATCTGGGGTATATAAACCTAAAGCCTTCACATCCACACTGCCCATTTCTGAACCAACAAGAGTCACAGATGCTATTCAAGACCCTAAATGGAAAGCTGCTATGCAATTAGAATATGATGCCTTAATCCAGAATGACACTTGGATTTTGGTTCCACCATCTTCTGATATTCATCCAATTACTACTAAATGGTTGTTCAGGGTCAAGTATCACAAAGATGGATCTGTTGAGAGGTTTAAAGCTAGATTGGTAGCAAGGGGTTTTCAACAACAAGCTAGTGTGGATTACTTCAGTACCTTTAGCCCTGTGATCAAGCCTGTAACTCTAAGAGTGGTGTTTACTCTTGCTGTCTCCAAAGGCTGGGCCATACAACAGGTTGATATCAACAATGCATTCCTCAATGGTGAGCTTCATGAAACAGTATACATTGCACAACCTGAGGGCTTCATTGACTCACAGAAACCTCACTATGTGTGTAAGCTTCACAAAGCTTTATATGGCCTTAAGCAAGCTCCAAAGGCTTGGTATGATACTCTCAAAGCATTCTTACAGCAGCAGGGCTTCACACACTCCTCATCTGATCACTGCTTGTTCCATAGATTTCTGCATGGAAAGATCACTTTGCTACTTGTGTATGTAGATGATATACTCATCACTGGTGATGATCCAACTCTTGTGCAATCACTCATTGATGACCTCCACTCACAGTTCTCCCTCAAACACCTGGGGGAAATCAATTATTTCTTGGGCATTGAAGCTCATTCCACCTCTTCTCATATCAAGCTCACTCAATCAAAATATGCACATGACATCATCTCCAAGGCAAAACTCTCTGATTCCAAGCCTTGTCCATCTCCCATCTGTCCATCCTCTAAACTATCCCTCACAGATAGCCCTCCTTTTAAAAATCCAACACTCTACAAAAGTATTGTTGGAGCACTTCAGTATCTAACCCTCACCAGACCTGATATATCCTTTAGTGTGAACAAGTTGTCTCAGTTCTTGCAAAATCCCACACAAAATCAATGGAAAGCCTGTAAGAGAGTTCTTAGATATCTTAAAGGCTCCCTTACTCATGGTATCTCTTTTTTTTCAGTTTCAGATTACAGGTTGCAAGGGTTCGTGGATGCTGACTATGCTTCAAGTCTTGATGATAGGCGCAGTACTTCTGGATTTTGCATTACACTTGGCAAGAACCTGATTTCTTAGAGCTCCAGGAAGCAGTCTGTGGTAGCTCGCAGCAGCACAAAGGCTGAGTATAGGGCTCTAGCTCTTGCAACTACAGACATTATGTGGATTGCCAACTTATGCAAAGAACTACACATTCCTATATCTACTCCTGGCTTGCTGTGGTGTGACAACCAAGGTGCTATAACACTTGCCTTCAGCCCTGCATTCCACTCTCGCACAAAACACATCGAAGTGGATGTTCATTTTCTAAGGGAAAAGGTCCATGATGGTTTTCTGGACATAAGGTTCATTGCCTCTGAAGACCAGCCTGCTGACCTTCTAACAAAACCCCTGGCATCAACCCGATTCTTGCATTTATGCACTTGGTTTGCTCTTTCCTAGCAAGGGTGGTCTACATTCTTCCGGGGCATGTTGAAGTATAATGTTGCAGATAATGTTGCAGCATGGAATGCAGCAACACACACATACATGCTTGTGTTACTAATGTAGTTTCTAGAAGAAGAGTAGTTCTCACTAACTAATAGTTGTTAGTTAGTTAGATGGAAGACTCTAGAATGTGAGTCTCCTTCTATATATATTGTACATACTACACATTGCAAATTGAGTTGAATATACACAAATTTAACAGGTTTAACATTATTCGAGTCATTATATTAATTTATTTAATTAATACACATGAGAATCAAACTAAAGATATGGAAAATATATTACAAAAAAAAAAAAAAAAATCTCAACCTTTACCTACAGAATTAGGAAATATTTTTTTCTTTTTTTGCTGTTATTTTTTTTAACAAATTTTAATAAAGCATACATATTATTACAAAACTATTAAACGTTTCATTTATTTTTATGTAATTTTTTTAATAACAAAAATATGAAACTAAATATATAAAAATATAATTTCTATATGCATTTTAACATAAAATAATAATATTTTTTTTGCTCAGTAAAGATATTGCATTAATAAAATTTGGGTATAAGAAATACCCATGAAAGTACAGCACAAAGATTATATGGTGGTTACCCTACTGATACAGGAATTAACAGAAGGGTAAGAACTCACATCCATTCAGATTTTCACAGTGTTAAGCATCGGATTGGATCTCCTAACCATTCTTTGAACGAAAAACTGCTCTGGAGGGGGTATTTGATCGAAAACCAACTCCAAAGTCCTGCCTTGAGCTCATCGTTGAATTTCGGTGTTGAGAGTGTCTCGTTTCTAAATATTACTGCATTTCTCCATCTCCATATTAGCCAAACTACACATAGCCATATGCACGTTGCATCTTTCTTTCCGCCTTTCCTTCTCATATTGCCGCCAAAGCTGAGTAGATTATCCAGGGGCTCAGATTGCAGCGCTGAGGGAAGCTTGAGCCAAGCGAAACAGTTCATCCAAAGCTGATAGGATGTCGCACATTCGAAAAATATATGACGCTCGGTTTCCTCATGGTTCCCGCAGAAAACGCAGCTTAGGTCGTCATTTGGTTTTAGAATATTTCTCTTCCGCAGGTTTGAACGTGTTGGTAGCCGTCCCCACAGCAGTCGCCATGCGTGAGCCTTCACCTTTGACGGGGCAAAATTCTTCCAGATCTGTTTGAAGCCTGTGGACAGTCCCTCCGTCATTTGAGCACCTTGGTTTTCGTCGAGCAGCCCCAGGTAGGTTGTTTTCGTTGAGAACTTCCCTGAAGGAGAGGACCTCCATTTCCAAGCATCGTCCACTCCATTTTTAAGTTGTACCCTGTCCAACAAAGATAGAAGCAAGTTAAAAGTCGTTAGTTCCCTCTCCATTAGCGGTCTCCTCCACCTCCAGGTCCAATACCATTCCCCCCCTACCCAATTCCCCATGGTCCCCACATTGCTCCCTTTATCTAGATTGAGATTAAAGAGTCTATTAAAATTATCTTTGAAAACCCCTTCCCCAGACCAGTTTTCCTCCCAGAATAGAGAGTTTCTCCCATCCCCCAATACCTTAACTAAATTCCCGTAAAACCAGCCATTGCTCCCACCCCCTATGATTTTTAATATATCCCTCCACCACAACGAAACTCTCCCACTCCCCCCTGTTGGAAATAACTCAGTACCACCCCCCCTATTACCCCCGTATCTAGACTGCAATCACTACAGGAAATTTGAGAAATCGCGACGACAACAATTCGTCATAAAAGCATCATTTTTCGTCACAAAAGGTGTTTGGCGATGAATTTTTTCTGTCGCAGAGAAGGTCACCGTATGTGCGTCGCATTAGGTATATGCGACGTTATTTGAATTCGTCATCAAAAGTCATCTATTGGTGACGCTAAAGTTCACTGTCGCTATATCATTTTATCTATGGTGACGAATAAATCGTCACATTTGAAATCAAATTTTGTCACTAAATATGGGATTTTGTCACTAAAAGTTCAACTTTACATGACAGTTTCATTTATTGTCACTAAAATATATTTTTTTAGTGACGATTATCTATTTCATATCAACTTTGTCAAATTTTAATGACAAAAATTTCATCACAATTAGATTAAATATTTCGTCATAATATATGTAGTTCGTCCCCAAAGAGTTCAACTTTATATGACGATTTGATTATTGTCACTAAAATATTTATTTTTTGTGACGATTTTTTCCATTTTATACCAACTTTGTCAAATTTTAGTGACAAAAAATTCGTCATTATTAGACAAATTATTTCGTCACATTTTATATAGTTCGTCACCAAAGAGTTGCACTGTAGTGACAAAATTTTAATCGTTATTATATGTATTTGTATAATGACGATACAATTCGTCACGAAAGGGTAATATTCAGTGACAAAATATTTGTGGTCACTAAATAGCATATAAACGATGACGAATTATTTTTGTCATATGATTGTCACTAAAATTTTAGATATAGTGACAATATATTTTGTCTTCTTTTAAATATTTCGTCATAAAAGAATTAGACTATTATTACGAATTTTTTATCGTCATCATATGTGTATATATAACGACAACACATTTCGTCATTAAATAGTAATATTTTGGTGACAAAATGACAATTGTCATAAATTTTTTAAATATAGTGACAACATACATCGTCATAACTAATTAGTATATGGTGACAATATTTTTTATCATCGATTGAATTTTTATCGTGACGAATAAAATGTCATGAAATTACTTTTTTTTATTGAGATTTTGGTTGAATTATATATACATATATTAATTAAAATATTTAAAAATATTATAATTGACAGAAAAATCTTATCGTGATCAACTAATTTAATTACAAAATTATAATAAATAAATATTTACATCGCCACTAAATTGAAGATATGTGGTAAATAAATTTAAATTACACAATAAAATAAGAAATGCATTGAACTAAATTGTACCAAAAGTTAAAAGAAACAAACATAAAAATAAATATAAAAAATATTCTCCTAACTCTTATAGATTTATTCTTTTTCCTTTCTCTACACATAAATTCACAAGTTTATTCATAGTGTCGTTTATATCACTCACTTTTGTGTGGAGTGCACCCACACGAGTTTCAGATGCTTCCATCATTTCTTTTGTCTCAAATAGTTCCCTTTGCAATTGGTTAAAAGCATCGTCTCAAACATTGCGCCTACTTGAAGACTTTGGATCATGACCAAGTCCTTTTATATAACAATTTCAGCTGGACTTTTATCAATTCCATGCTCAGCATATTCTTCTTGCTTCTTTATCATTTTCTCCTATTTGATAATTAATTATGAAGAAAAATATTAATTAGCATTCATTTAAGTAATAAAATGAAATCTTATTAGTAGATGACTAGCCTATATGGCTTACCCAATTTTTTTTAGCCTCATTTGATTTCCAACTGTCTTTCTGTGAAGAATGTGTATATTCGTACAATTCAATCTCATCAAAATCTTCTTCATTTAGCTAATGTTTACACTGCAAAAAATCAACATATTTTAACTAGCTCAAAGGTATAGATAAAAAAATCAGTAACACCACATGAATTGCCCACAAGAAACACCATATGCCAAGAAAACAAAATATAGTTTAAAGTCCTTTAAATTTCTTTACAAACATGATGAGCGTACTTGCAAAATTAATTCAATGGGTTAAGGTTTCTATAGATCCCCATTGTCAAAATAGTACTTTAATTTGTATTACCTAATTATGTCACCTATTAACTGTGGATAGCTCAAGTGGTTAGAGCACCACTACCTAGGCCTTAGGTCCTGGGTTCGAGTCATGGGGAGGGGAAAAAAGGGATGGGTATTTAACTTCCATAAAAAAAAACTAAAATCACTCCTAAAACAATTTAAAATAAAAGTGATCGATTTTATATCTAATGTAATTTAAAATAAGAGTGGTGGATTATACATCTAATTTAATTTAAAATAATAGTGAGGTATTCTACATCTAACATAGAATGAACTCATCCTAACAACTATGGATGAATCTGAATTTCAAATTCATCTTCAATTCAAAAGCCAACCTAAAGGGCCAAACCAATATATCATCCCTAGAATGAATTTGAATTTCTGAATTTCAAATTCATCTTCAATTCAAAAGCCAACCTAAAGGGCCAAACCAATATATCATCCCTAGAACATTCTCAAATGAATATTTCTTGAAAATATCTGTTGTTATTCAGAGAACATCGAGCAAGTTGGTATCGGTACGAATGTAGAAGAAAATATTAGTGATCAAACACACCTTACTTTCAGATTCATAAAATTTCAGACAATCAAAACTACTAGATTTTTATCATATATTGAGTTGCACTAAAGAATCGAATGTTTTTTGAAGTTTAATCCAATAAGAAAGTCTTTTCTATCTAATTACAAGAATTCTCACCCCTAAAATCTGACCTTCTAAGAAACAGGATCCTAACCCTCAAGAACCAAGAGTCAAAGCATGGAACCTCAATTTAGCTGTGGAAAAGAACCAATATACACAAAAATGTATGATGTCACATCTGTACAATAGAACATACAGTTGGGCATTTCACTAAACCATATAGTACGGCAAGGCAAATGTAAAGTGGCCGCTAGGGGAAAACTTAAAAGAAGATTTTAATTTTTAATGTCAAAAGATTGGATTTAGTTTATCTGTTTATAAATATATAAATTTTCCATTAAATTATAGGGGTACAAGATTTCATGTTTTATTACGTCCTCGTCTTTTTTTTCTTTTTCTTTTTTCTAGTGACTTTCTTAGTCCATTTTATAGTCCAAGACACGCATATGAAATTGTGTGTAGCACACTCTGATGGATTCTAGAAATTTGCTTACATCTACATGAAATCATGAATGTGATACTACTGTATAATTTGCTGGCATATACATGAAATCATGAATATGATACTACTATATATATAGTTCCTGTATACATATTGTGGTTAATGATAATGATTTTCAAATGAACAAACTCTTTTCATGGTGATAATGATTTTAGTGATGATGAATAATTTCATGGTGATAATGATTTTCAAATTCTAGAACCTCAACCTCATTCAGATTTCAACAAATATTGTGGTTAATTTCACCAAATGCATCCACGCGTACTTATATTATATTGAAAAGAGTGAATTTATACTACCTTAAAACAAATTAAGTCAAAATAGAACATCTCAAACAGATTCTAATCACTGACCAGCTTCAAGTTCTCAACTATCCATGGCCACAGGCAACATTTGAAACACAATCAACAGTAGAAAAAATAACCCTAAAAATAAATCAGCACGCACAAAGTAATCAATGACTACTAACAACTAATTAAAATGACAAAGTCAGTCAAAACCAGCCAATTTCAATCCCTTTTCCAAAAGTAAAACCAAAAAAATGCATACTAAAGAAGTAGCAACTTAACAACCATTCATATATTGAACAATGTGCTCAAACCGTGTTGTTTTCCACATTTAAATTGTACTACTAAAGCATATAGTATGATATCACATATGTACTATAGATCACATCCCCTTTTGCAAGTGATGGGATTTTAATTCAATATAATTACTGAATTCCTAAAACAGAAAAAAAATAGACCATAATGCTGAATAGTCTAGACAAAGTCGCCAAATTGTGTGTTTTTTGTTTAAGAAACAACTTAGGCATTTTTTCAAACAGGTAGAGGGCGTGAGCATACAGAGTCAGAGAATAGAGAAATAAGTACCTTATTGCATGTTATCATGACTTTTTCCTGTAAATTCTCTTGGTTTGGGGCAAGTATATGAGCAGCAAAGCTTTAGATCATTCTACACTAACAAAAAAAATAAAAAATAAAACCATTTTCAGGTTTTGCATTTCTTTTCTTTATTTATTCATCCTTATTGTCTCTTAAATGATAGTTAGATCAAATAGATCATGATCCCACAGAGAAAAAAAGAAAAAAAAAAACAGAGCACTAATCAAATCCATCGAAACATTATTCTCCCATGGACTCCATTGGTCCTCTCAAGTCTTAAATCTAGATCAAAATTGCAACCCTCCACCAAATCTGATATAAATTTTCTAACAAAAAAAGAGCACAATAATATTAGGTTTCTTACTTCACCAAGAAACAAAACCACTCATTTTAACAAGTGAAAAAACCACTCAGTTGTGAAATTTATGGAAATAAAAAAAGAGTAGAAGAATTACTGGGCACTGTTGATCCGCGAATTGAAGAGAGGGACGATTTGAAGCAGGTATCAAAGGATTGAATAATTGAAGCAGGTGTCGAAGGTATTGTTGATCCATAGGGACGATTGAGTGAGAGAAGGGTTTGAGAGAAGTTTTACGGGGCACAATCTGCGATTGAAGAAGAGAAGGTTTGAGGGTTTTGATACTGTCACACGATCTGCTAAATTCAATTTGGTTGAGATTTTTTTTCCTTAAATCACTTTGAAATCCTATTAAAAATATTTAAAATCCCCGCCCAATGGTCTTTTTTTTTTCCTCCCAATCTCATTAGAATTTTGATTTATTGAAGGACAATATTAATTAGTTATGGACCTAGTCTTTGTTTGACTCAACTTCTTTTTATTCTCTATTGCAATCGAATTATACTACTAGTAATATTTATGGGTTGATTTTAAAAAACTGTAACCTATTACGAGATGGAGAGAGACTTTTTCTTTTTAGGTATTGTTTTGAAGAATTGTTATATATGTCTATATATGAATCATATGATGTCAAATAGGAAGATACAAGTAAATAAAAATTATTATTTTATGATATAACTTTAAAATTGAGTTGAGTTAAGTAGTATTAGAATTAAATTCAAATAATAAGTAAATAATATATGGAGTATGTGTTGGACTAGTGTGTAAACGAGTCGAGCTTGAACTCAATTCGAGATTGATCATGCTCAATAACTTTCACATTATTAATTAAGCTTAAGAAATCTATTTGCGCTCAAATATTTGATGTTAAAGTTATCGAACTCAATTTGAGCTTGTTCGTGCTCAATAACTCGACTTGATGGACTCTAAATACTCAAGCCCGATGCGATAACTTTCACATCATTAATTATTTTATTTATAAATAGAGTATATTTGTAAATAATGTATATATTATGGGTAAAATAGTAAATTTATGTGAACTCGATTTAAGTCGATTTCAAACTTTTTTCGAGTCGAGCACTAGTAGGTCGTGAGATGACTCGACTCACGTGCACCCTATTATGGGCCATATCAGGTTGCGTGTGAATCAGACCTAATTTTCGAAGTCATTATAAAATCGCTCATTTAACTATGTTTTTGGATCAAAACGACGACGATGTAGAACAAATTCAGATGAATATTTGGCGGTCAAGGATTGAGCAATGGATGATCATCGACAAGATTTGAAATGAACGTAATTTTTTAAGTCGGGCTCAAGATCATTATTATAATACATTTATGGAATCAAAACAATGTTTCGCAGACGCGTGATGATATAAGTACACCAGAGCCTAATTAATTCCAACGTTTGGCAATATGTTAGGTCTATTTTCCGTTTTGAACTAGTATTTTCTATCAAGCAAAAATTCAGTTTTGAAATGGAACCGGCCTAAATCCGGATTTGGCTACGATTTGTGAATATATCGTCGTTTCAATCGATTTTTTTCTTTTTGAAAAAAACTTGTTTCTTGCTGACCTGAAGCTATGTCTACACACGCACATAATCTCAAATAAAATATTCATTTGTATGATAATGAGTATACATACAAGTTTTGTGTCAATTGTTTCAAATTTCAATGCTTCACTGTACCATAATAAAAAAAAAATGAGACCAAGCAATTGGACAAATTTTAATTTATTATCGTTAATTTTAAGAAATATACTTCAAATTATTACCCAATATTAATTTTATTGAATAAAGATTCATGATGCATATACATCTCATATTATCATAGGTAAGGAATGCCGAATGCTCTTAAAAAATATAAAATATATTCTTAAACAAAATTATATATATATATATTTGTGTCCGACTTAAAAAATTGAATATAATATAAAAAAAAAAAATTAAAGATATAACAAATTTTTTATCACTATCTGACCGGGAAAAATTGGCGCATAGGGGGAAAAATGGCGCCTAGGGGAATTTTTTTTGAGAAAGCGGGAAAGGCATAAGAAACCTAAATTTCTAATCTAAATTTCAAATCTCCCAAAAAGATCATCCACTCTCATCATTAAATTCGTAATTCCAAATACCTAAATTCTAGAACCCCCCTTTTTTGCCGCTGCTGATCAACTTTGCCTACCGCGAACCTTTTTCTGCGATTTGAGTTCATGTCCTGGACAATTGAAACAGTATTCTTAGGTTTGCGCCTGGGGTTCCACTCAAACCGCTCACCCCTTTTTTTTTTCTCACAGACGCTACCGTCCTCCCCCCACCCTCTGTAGGTGCCCAGTCCTATGTCGACATCTCACAGGTTATGCTCACTCTTCGTCATCAAGAAACTGTCAACCTTCGTAATTTGGTGATTTATACTCACTCAACTCAGACATCTAATTTTCTTATTTTGCGATTTATATGTTTATAATTTGAAATTAAGTTAATGTTTCTGCCTAATCTATTAATTTTTAGATTATTGAACAAGTCCTAGTTTTTGTAAATTGTTGGATAGGTTAATTCTTCGATTCTTGCTAAATCTACTGATTTGGTTAATTCTTGGATAGGCTTTTTCTTGGATTATTGTATAAGTTAATATTGATTCGGTTGCTTATGCTGATTGTGCTAGTTCTTAGATTAATAAACTACTAATGGTATCGGTGATGTCAGATTTTGTCAAATTTTTATTTTCATTCATGAATGAGAAATGAAAGAAAACACTAAATTAATCCTTTTGAACTTGTTATATATATACATATATATATATATATATTTGGTCAGGAACTTAGTATATATATAATATTATAATATATTATCTAGCTTGGTTAGTTCGGATATCTCAATTGGCTCACATTGAATCGTACATGGTGTGTTTTTTTATCATTTGGTATGCACTCAATTTTGCGTGGTGACCACCTATCTAGGGCTAATCTACCCTACTAAATTGAGCCTAGAAGTATATGATGAGAAAGCAGAAATTATTCTCTTTGTTGTGTATGATTTTTGGTGTATTGCAACTGGGATTATATATAATGTGAGAGATAGATGCTAAAGTAATTTGTTTTGCTGTTGTACTTTGATTTAGATCATCAGCACTCAGCAGGTAGTAGAGGCTCTTTTTTTGTTTATTACTAGAGCTGCTTTCATCAGTTTAATGGAATGTATAGTATCTCAATCATTTGGTTATTAAGCATAGCTCAACTTTGTAAAGCTAAGTTAGCCCTTATGTTTAGACATTGTGAAATGTAAAAATATAGGTGATGTTGCCGGTTTCCTTGATGAAAGAATGATTCATCATGTTTGTAGATATTTGGTCTCCTACGTAAATAAGTAGCATTGGTATGCGCCAAGGTGCCACATATGCAAAGCTGTTAGTGGGGCTTGGCAAATGCAAGCAGCCAAATGAGACTAGCTTGCTTTTTTAGACAATGTTGTCTGATGGCCTTCAGCCTACCATATATTTATGGGGAGGGGACCAAGGGGTATTAGTATCTTAAATTGCACTACAGTTTTTAGATGGTATTGCTTCTTCTAGGTGATGTAGATTTACAGTTCATAGTTTCAAATATGTGTCCATCAGCTGAGATTTTATTATTGAAAGATGGAATCAATAAATTTACACAAGGAATGTGGGCAGAAGGACCGAGGGCATTGATAGCTATTAGATAAGCTCTGTTAGTCCCTATAAATGAATTTCATACCGTTCTTCTTTTAGGAAAGCTGAATATCTATAGTCTGTTAATTAACTTCTGTAACTTCCAATTTATGTGGCATTTTTTTTTCTGAGGTCATTTTCTGTGGTGGTTGTTCATTCATTTTTGTGAATTTTTAGTTCAAACAATCTTTTGCTTGAGTATACTTTTTGAAATAATAAACTGTTTTATCCAAATCTAGATAAATTTATCATATTATTCTCCGTGACACCATGTTTTTTTTAAAGGGGTCTATCTTCTACAAATTTTGTAAAATAAACTCTCTTTTCTGAGATTATTTTGACATTCTATCAACTTAGATTAATATTGTCTCTTGCACCAGAAATATTCAGCCTTAATTTTGTAGTTAAACAAGCTCTTTGATTAGTATATTTTTATTCTGGAAATTTCAGCATAAAGTGACCTTAGTCTTCTTTAATACCATAAGAGTATCAAACCAGCGGTACTAGTTAGACTTGAGAATATATCAAATAATTTGTTTATATGAATGTTGTTGAGTTGCCTTACTCCTGTTTTATTAGTTATTTGGTTGAGAATTTTAATTGAGTGAATTTACTTTTTAGATCTTGAATACAAGATTCCAATATCAAGAACAAATCTCTTCTCTGGATCTAAAGTAAGCTTATGATGTATCTACATTTATTAAATTTTAAATGATGTAATGGTGTTTAATTAAGTTATGAATGTCACCTTTAAATCTCACAAATTCTTCTTCTTACTTCAACTTCTCCTAACGTGATTTTTCTAATTAATTCACTTGGAATAATAATTTAACAAATTCCTAATAGTCAAACTAGAAAATAAATTTTTTTCCTATCATAATTACCGTGACTACGTGGAAGCCAAATATCAACATGTTCTATTCAAACTAACGAACTGGTTATTAGTGCATAAATATTTAATTAATTTTTAAACTCACATTAAATAATAGAAATTAATATATCATCAATACACTGTTACTATCTTTAAACAAGAATGCTTAGTAAGCGCCGATAATAGATACACCCTTCACGCCACTAGTGCACCATCATTAACCCTCAACCATTCTGATACTATAATTAACCCAAAAACTATATATATATATAAGACAACGTGAGTGAGATGGATGGGTATTCCAATTTAATGCTAATCGGCTGAGAAGTATAAAACTAATTAATATTTGATGACACCCTAGTCAATTATTGTAGCGGTGAAGAGGATTTCTAGAAAAATAGTGTTTTTAACAATGAGAGTGATTATGACAATTCAATAATTTGATGACAAAATATTTATGTATGTGGGTGGTCCCTTCTTATCCTGATTATATTGTAATAGACGAAGTATAATGAAACCATTGGATTGTTTTAAAAATTTCAGGATACATGCGAAAAGTTGACTGATATAAAATTAATTTTATGGATTTTTTTTTAAGAAATGATTTTGGAAATCAGAAACCATGAATATGGTTACTGAACATCATGTAATCTGAATCTGTTAGGATCCTATTCAAGAGTTTTTTCTTGAGGTGGATACGAAATATATCGATTTTGGCGACAACAAGTTTTTGATGAAATATATCTTTTATGATGTCAAATATCGTCACCAATTATTATTAAAATAGTCATCGATTATTACAGTGATGGAAGAATTTTGTCATTAACATTTTGAATAATTAAAGACAAAAAATTGTATTGTCATAAAAATATACTCCCTCCGTCCAATTTTATTATGCCCACTTCTGCGGGCACGAGTTTTAATGAATATTGATTAGTTTATTCATAAAGTAGATAAGTTGGGGGTATGATGGGGGTATTGTGGGGTCCATTTGTAAATAAATGATTGTTTATGAATAAAGTGGATGGCAAAATGAGTAAATAACTGATGATAGGAGGGTGGAGATAAAGTAGTATGAATAGTATTGTTTCCAAAAAGGGTATGGGTATAATAAAATTGGACAACCAAAAAAGCAAAGTGGGAATAATGAAATTGGACGGAGGGAGTACTTTTTATGACGTCGAATATCGTCACTAATTATAAACGATAAAAAATAGCATTGTCATGAAAATATATTTATTATTGTGACGACATAATTTTATCGCCAATTATTTCGAATGTTTAATGATGAAAATTTGCATCGTGATGAAAATATATTTGTTATGCGTCAAATATCGTCACTAATTATTATTGTGACGAAAATATATTTTGTCATTAAATATTTGAAACAATAAATGATGAAATGTATTATTGTTATGAAAACATACATTTTTATGATGTCAAACATAGTCATCAATTAATGACGAAATGTATTATCATCATGAAAGTATATTTTTCATAACCGCAAAAATCATGACCAATAATTAATTATTAAAGTCGCCACCAGTTATTACTGTGACGAAAATATTTTGTCACAAAATATTTCGAATAATTAATGGCGAAATGTATTATCGTCATAAAAGTATATTTTTTATGACTGCAAAAATCGTCACCAATAATTATTAAAATCGTCACCAGTTATTATTGTGACAAAAACATTTTATCATTAAATATTTCGAACTATTAATGACGAAGCGTATTATTGTCATGAAAGTATATTTTTTATGACCGGAAAAATCGTCACCAATAATTATTAAAATCGTCACCAGTTATTATTGTGACGAAAACATTTTGTCACTAAATATTTCGAACTATTAATGATGAAAAATAACATCGTCATGAAAATATATTCTATTATATATGACGTTGAATATCATCATCAATTATTATTTAAATCGTCAATAATTATTATTGTGACAAAATTATTTTATCACAAATTATTTATTATAATTAATGATGAAAATGTAGCATCGTCAAGAAAATATATTTTTCATGACGTTAAATTTCGCCACCAATTATTATTAAAATCGTCACATAGTATTATTGTGACATATTTATTAAAATCGTCACGAAAGTTACATATTTATGACGAAAAAAATTATAAGTGGCGACGAAATTAAATATTGTCACAACTTCTAGTTTTTTAATGACGAAAACAATATAAGTGGTGACAAAATTAAATTTTGTCATAATTTCTAGTATTTTAATGACGAAAAATAAAATTTGTCGCCTTTAAGTAACAAATTGTGACGATTTTTATGTCTTCGCCAAAATTTTCGTCACAAAATCTGTGATTTCCTGTAGTGAATACCCTCACCCACAAGCTGTTTTTCTCTTGTAAGAACCTCCACCCCCATTTCCCAATTAATGTCCTGTTAAAAATTTCAAGATTTTTAACTCCTAGTCCTCCTAGTTCTTTTGTGTTGCAGATTTTTTTCCACTCGATCCAAGCCACCTTCCTATTATTGCTCCCGCCCCCCCACAGAAAATTACGTTGAAGACACACAATCTCACTAATAATTTTTTTGGGTATAGGATAGAAGGATAGATAGTAGGTCGGAAGTGAAGAGATAACCGAGTTTAACAATGTGATTCTGCCTCCCATTGAGATTTTTTTGTCGTCCCATCCTCTCAGGCGATTCTTTATTTTCTGTATTATGGACGTCCATTCTGTTGCTCTTCTATGATTCGCCCCGACTCGCATCCCAAGATAGGTGAAAGGGATGGACTCTGTCCTGCAGCCCAGGACATCCGCTATGCCATTCAATAAATTTTCCTCTACGTTAACTCCAATCACAGAGCACTTTCCAAAATTAATCTTCAACCCCGACATCAGCTCCATCATCCTCAGAATTCTCCTCATCACCCACGCGTTTTCCAGGCTGGCGGCTCCCATTAAGATTGTATCATCTGCAAATTGTAAGTGCGAGATTCTGGTTCTGTCTTGACCAATCTCTACTGCTTTGAAAATTTCAGCGTCGGTTGCCCTCTCCATTAATGAGCTTAACCCTTCAGCCGCTATTAGAAAAAGGAAGGGGGATAGAGGGTCCCCTTGTCTTAGTCCCCTTTCCAATTTAAACTCTCCAGACGGGCTTCCATTTACCAGAACCGACGCCGAGGCCGAAGTTACACACTCCATTACCCACTTTATCCACTTGGGGTGGAAGTTGAAGCGTTCCATCATTGTACTCAAATAAATGAATCTAACTTTGGCAAAAAAAAATGAAACTAAATATATATTAGAAAACTGATATATGCATTTTAACATAGAATAATGGAAACAGATCTCTTCCATTTTTAAATGGAGAGATCTGTTTCCTAGAATAATTGTTATATGCAATTTTTTACGGTAATTTATTTGCATGAATTTTAATAAAGCAGATTATGAAAAACTAATTATATACTACTATTAAAAAATAATTAATTAGTTTTATTTTTTATTATTTAAAAAATTACATAAACGTTTAAGACTTTTAATAGTTTTGTACTAATATGTAATATGCTTTATTCAAATTTATTCAAAAAAAAAAAAAAAACGGCAAAACGAAAAAACAATTGAGAATTTTAGTGAGTAGAGGTTGAGCCGTTGAGATATGGATGTGGTAATATATTTTTTATACTTGTAGTTTGATTTCCATAAATATGTATTAATTAATTAATCTAATATAATGACTTGGATAATACTAAATTATCATTTGGTTCATTATCTATATCATTTCCGTAACACTATATTGTATTTAATAAATAGGTTTATTTAGTAAATAAATTTTAAATGTGTATTATAAATTTATGTTCAATATGTACCCTTATCTCAAATTACTTGTTTCTCAGCATATAGTGTTTAGATTCAGGGTTTAGAGTTTAGAGTTCAGGGTAAAGTGTCTAATTACTCATTTAAACGTGCACACTCAAGATTTATTAATAAATAAATTTCAAACGTGTATTATGAATTTATGTTCAATATGATACACTTATCTCTGATTACTCGTTTCTCAGCATATAATGTTCAGAGTTTATGGTTCAGGGTTTAGGGTAAAGTGTTTGATTACTCCTTTCAACGTGCACACTCATGATTTATTAATAAATAAATTTCAAATGTGTATTATGAATTTATGTTCAATATGTTACACTTATCTCCGATTACTAATTTCTCAGCATATAGTGTTCAGAGTTTAAGGTTTAGAGTAAAGTGTACACTTATACATACTTATGTCTCATTCACTAATTTAATTTTTCAAAGTGTACACTTATACATGCTAAGATCTCACTCTAGGGTTATAAACGAATCGAATAGTTTTGCTCGATTCGGTATTTGTATTCGAAATTTTATGATTCGAATTCGAATACAAATATTTTTTTAATTCGATTAATTAATAAACGAATACAAATACAAAATTATGATATTCGATTCGATATTCGTAAGTATTCGATTATATTTATAATATATATGCATAAATATACTTTTAAATGTATATTTGTCTCATATCCTGTAATATTATATAAATTATTATTTTTAAAAAAATCTCCGTAAATTTTCGAATCGAATAGTTTCAAGTCAAATTGAATAGTATTGAATACGAATCAATTTCAAATCGAATAATTGAAAAGTAATGTTTAGAATATGTATTAAAAAATTTGAATCGAATAGTATCAAATACCGAATCAAATTTATTATTCGAAAATTAAACGAATACGAATATTCAAATATTTCCACGAATCGAATCGAATCGAATACTGCAGTATTCGCTTCGATTCATTTACAACCCTATCTCACTCACTAATTTAATTTCCCAAAGTGCATGTACACTTATAAATACTTAGGTCTCACTCACTAATTTAATTTTTCAAAGTTTTGATTAAAATTAATTGTCAACCTTGTTAATTTAATCAATTAATTGTCAATAACGTACAAATTTAATTAATTAACAAAACATTAATTAATCACCAAATTTAATTAATTAACAAAAATTAGTTAATTACCAAATTTAATTAATTAACAAAACTAGTTAATTACGAATTTAGTCAATTGAAGATTTGGAACGATAATGAATTAAATGGAAGGGTTCATTAAATTAATTTTCAATGTGTTGATTAAACTAATTTTCAATAGTGTACACTTAGACTTAAGGTTCATTAAATTAATTTTCAACGTGTTGATTAAACTAATCATTAAATTAATTTTCAATGTGTTGATTAAACTAATTTTCAATAGTGTGCACTTAGCCTTAGGGGTCATTAAATTAATTTTCAATGTGTTGATTAAACTAGTTTTCAATAGTGTACACTTAGACTTAGAGTTCATTAAATTAATTTCTAATGTGTTGATTAAACTAATTTTCAATAGTGTACACTTAGACTCAGGGTTAATTAAATTAATTTTCAATGTGTTGATTAAACTAATTTTCAATAGTGTACACTTAACCTTATGATTAATTAAATTAATTTACGTATGATAATGAAATTACTTTATTTAAATTCATTTTTAGTGTTAAAATTAAATTAATTAATGCCTGATTAAATTATCATCCTTAAATTCACTTAGAGTTATCAATATTTTTTTTATCGTCGGAATCATCTTCAAAAAGTGATCAGAGTAATTCACGACCAACCATTGTTGATAATGTAATGTTTCATATTTGATATTTGATGGAGAAGAAAAAAACTGAAAACTTAAATTAGTGTTGCAACACACATTAATGGTGGTAATGGTGGAATAAATTATTAATGAAGGTTGCAGCACAAATTAATGTTTGAAATTAGAGGTAATGATGATGTGTCATACTTATGGTGTTGGGAGATTAATTGGGTGTTTTGATCATTGAGAAAGAAGGAGAGATAGGTATGAGTATGTCATTATCTTTAACTAAGGGTATAACGGTAACTAAGTAATTAATAAAACATTAATTAAATTAGGAAAATCATTTATATGTTGTACACAAATCATTCCCCATAAAAGAAATCACATTAAATTAGATTGATACCATAAATAATGTCAATCAAATAGGCAAAAGTCAATTAAATTGTGTTATCTGGTGGGGTGAAGAGAGAAATTATTCTCCCCCGCCTACCCTGCAGATGTATGACACTTTGTTACATTAATTGCTCCTTGCAACGGGTGCAATTACGATTGAAATAATTTTTAACTAAGTTATTCTTCTTTCGCAAATCATAGAAAAAAACGGTCGAACTTTTTTATTCGTGTTGGAAAAAATGTTACCTAAAATAATGAAAATTATTAGTTGTATATTAAAAAATTTGATGTAATTAAAAAAAATATTTTAAATAAAAATACAGTACAACTACAAATATAGGGAATTTCAAATTCCCCTCCAAAATCAAATTTACAAATTTTCCCCCTAAAAGTTTTAGTCTAAGCCACTGAACGTACCTAAAAGTTTTAGTCTAAGCGGTCATCATTAAATGTATGGTACCGAATTTACACGCCAAAAATAAATTTCATCCAAAATGCAACACAATTGAAACTGAACTCCTGCGTAAATATTCCATCAATCATTTAATATCAACACCTTTCACATTCAATATAAGTTCAAAAACTCCATAAGTGCTGGTTAATAAAAGAAGAATTGATCTCGGTCCAATATAGAATCAATTAATTGCACAATTCCTCATATAAAATAAATTCAATGGTACTGTTAGTGGAGTCAAAATTGATGAAGCAGTTGCATCACATGGAGTATATAAAAAAATCGTTCAAAATATTTGGACAGCTGCAAAAAAAGGCATTCAAGAGTCAGTCTAAGTAAAAAAGAATTGGTGTTCTAAAAAGGGTAAAACAAGAAAGGGTTTTGAATACTGAGCAAATGAAAGTCATACACTTTGAAAAAAGGACAACCAAGAAGGCTTGCTAAAGAGTTGAAAGTGAACAAATGTAAAATTGGTAGGTGGGTGAAAGTAGGGGAAATCAAACTCCACACAGATGCCATCAAGCCCTCACTTAAAACCACAAATAAGATGCTAAGGTTGAAGTATTGCATGAAATTTTAGGATCATGGGTTCCGGTCCGAACCGGGTTGACATCGGAATTTACAGGTCTGAAAACTGAATTTTTATCTTATTTATTTTTTATATACTTTTTTTATAAAAAAAAATTGAAACACAGTATGATTCTCACCAAATAATTGGTGAGAACATAAAGTAAAAGTGTTGAGAACTATTAAAGTATATAATTTAACAAAAATATTTATTTTACTTTAATTGTCAAAAGATCATTAATAATATTACAAATAAAATTCATATTGATAGAGGTTGAACCCCAACGAAAAATCAATAAATTTACATACACAAATTCGTCATTTTTATTCTCACTTTCATAAACTTAAAACCAATCATGGTATCACATTCACGTTCCCAACCCATATTATTTAAGTAAACTACTATGAAAAACATAATATAACAACAAACAAACCATAAACCTTATTAATAGTGTTTACACAAAAATCTAGTTTTAAACGAAAGGAAGCAAACTACTATGAAAAACATAATATAACAACAAACAAACCATAAACCTTATTAATAGTGTTTACACAAAAATCTAGTTTTAAATGAAAGGAAAAAATTGCATATAAGTAACTAGCACCAGCGACGAAGTTGAATAGCTCAAGTGGTTAGAGCACCACTATCTAGGCTTTAGATCCTGGATTCGAGTCATTAAGAGGGAAAAAGTGGGTATTTAATGTAATTCAAAAAAAAAAAGTAACTAGTACCAGCGAAAGACGACATTGCATTATTCGACCAAAATCGAGTCCACCACCAGACGAAAGTTCAAACACGACAAAGAAGTTAGTTTTATTTTTTTAATATATTTTTTTTTTTGATAAATCATGTGAACGTTGACGTATACAATTTTTTAAAAATGAGGTAAGGGTAGATATGACATTTCATGCATGCCTAATTTAAATCTCATTTCATTTATTTTTGAAACTCCTTCCATGTGAAGTGTCTTAACACAAATTCTGCTATCCACATTTCTATTTTTCTCATAATTTTTAATTAAATTTCCAATAAAAAAGTCGCTTTAATCATTAAAAAAACTGCTCCCAATCACTCCAGTTATTAAAAAAAAAAATGCTGTTGCTTTATTCTAGTTTTGCATTTCTTATATTAATTTTAATTATTTTCTTTAAATAAAATTTTATACATATACTCCCTTCGTCCCAGAGGAATTTGCACCCTTGGCACGGCACACATATTAAAAAATGTGTAAGAAAAGGTGTAATGGGTGATGTTTTGAGGGGTAATTTTGTAAAATTTTATGAATAAAGTAAAGTAAAAAATAGATTAAGTGTGAAAAAGTAATGACATATGGGTAAATATGAATATATTTTAAGGGTGAGGGTTATGAAGATATTTCCTTTTTTATGGAGTATGCAAATTGGTAAAGTGTGCAAATTCCTGTGGAACAGAGTGAGGGAGTACAATTTTTAATTATATTAAATCTTATCATTTTTTTTCTTCACAATTCCGCATAATACGCACGTCTAGAACTTTTAAAAACTAAAGGTTAGTGTAGTACTCCCTCCGTCCCAGGATTACTTGCATACTTACTATTCACTCACTTTTTTAAAAATATTATAATAAATAAAATTTTAAGATATAATTTTATAAAAAAATAAGTAAGTGAATGGCTTTATATGTATATATGGACCATAAAAATAATTACATTAAATGTAATATTGTAGATAATATACGGGTGAAGTTTCTAAAGGTCCGAAAAAGTAGGTGTGCAAGTAATCCTGGGACGGAGGGAGTAATTAAATGAGGGGCTCAAATAACCGTGGGCTTCTTTTTTTGAGTGTGGCAGCCCATTGGGCCTTGGGACGTTTTGGGTCGAGGTGTGGCCCACTTTCTTCTTTTCAATTTTTTAAATTTTAAAATAAAAAATTGATTTAGACATTAATAAATTTTGATGAGAGAGGCGCGGTTATGATTTGGAAATTGGACTCCCGGTTCTTCCCAGGGTTTTCAAGTATCCTTTCTTCTCCCAAAACACCACTTTCAAATCTCAATCACAAACAATCAAAATCGAAATTCGTATCTCCCTAGGGTTTCTCAATTCACGCCTATAGCGCCCTTTCTGTTGCTTTCAGTTGTGATTCGGGAGATCTGCCCGAAACGATGTCGTTACCTCCCAATCAGGATCTGGAAGATCGACTCGCCGCTGTTGCCAAGAGTCTTCTTCAACCTCCGTCTTCGCTCGATGAACTTCTCCCACTTATCGATGTAAGAATTGTTCTACGCTTTTTGCATGTTTGAATTCGGGCAGAATTACCTCCAATTTTTTTGATGTTGAAATTAGCGCACCTGTCTTGGGAATTCTTGAGTTTTCAACAAAATTTATGTCTTTTAATTATTGAAGTTGATTAAATTACTAAAATTGAATTTGTTGCCTATTTGATGATTAATCACGGTTTCTTGTGTATTCACTAGGGCATTTGGAGTAATAGTTTACGTGTTAGATCAATTTTTGAATAGTTGATGGTAGTAGACTACTATTCCAACTGAGTGGCATGATGCCTTTGTTACGGGATTCTTAGGAGCAAATGTCTTGGTTAGTCTCATTTATGTTTGCTGGCCCGTTCTACTTATAATTTGTAAATTTTGGGAGGCAGTCAGATATACTTCTGGATATGTGATTCTCTATTGAGTTTTACCTTACCCAAAAACTTAGGATCATGGATGTTTTTTTTTTTGGGTTTACAGTAGTAGAACATGAAATTTTTATTCTTAATTTTTGCTAGATTTTCTAGCTAACCTCGTCCATTTGTCCCTTGAGACAACAAGACATCAGGGATCCTCGTCAATTTTCTGAAGTTTTTAGAGCGTTAAACTGCAAAGTATGGAAATTTTGTATTGCAGTATCTGTTCCTGTGTTAACACTTGTCTATGGTTTGATGTGTGTTTATTTAGCTTCCTGGTCTTTTGATCAGCTAGCATCAAAAGATAAAGATATTGATAATGGAAACATTTTGTAGTGTGTTCTGTTTGAGTCCTTTAGTTTTATACAACTCTAATTGTCTTTCTTCTATTTGATCTATTTTAAGGAAATTGAGGAACTTTTATCAAAAGTGCCACAATCACCTGGCACATCCATGCAATCTGCAATGTCTCCACTCATGACAACAATAGTCTCAGAAGAACTTATGAAGCATTCAGATGTTGATGTACAAGTAGGGGTTGCTGCTTGCATCAGTGAAATAACCAGAATTACTGCACCAGAGGCTCCATATGATGATGAGAAAATGAAGGTGCCTGTGCCTTAAAATTATCTTTCTATTGTGTGTGTGTGTGTGGGTCCTTTTCCTTCGCCATGCTGTTCACATCTCTGTTTCAATGCAGGATATCTTTCAATTGATGGTATCATCCTTTGACAATTTGGCAGACACATCAAGCCGGTCCTATAGAAAAAGGGCTTCTATACTTGAAACTGTGGCCAAAGTTAGGTCATGTGTTATCATGTTGGATTTGGAATTGGATCAGATGATTATTGAGATGTTCCAACACTTCCTTAAGTCTATAAGGTAAAAATTCTGGTATCTGCTAAAGCGGTATTTGGTAGAAATTTTGTGACATATGCTATGCAATTGTAACTATGAGAATGCTGCACTCCACCACTTTATGACTTTAATATCCTTTCCTCGATGCATTGTATCCTAATGTTGCTCTTGTTTCACCCCAATTCCTTTATCAAATTGGGATACTTGGGGTGGGATGGGAGGATTGAACTCTTGGTCTCCTGTCTAATAAAGGAGATCAAATACCAACTGTCCATCAGTCCATGCCTTTTATTTTGGGGAGGATGTGATGAGGGCCTCATGATTGGGACTTATGAATGTGGTTAATTTGTTTTTCTGTCACTGCTATATATGCAGGTAATTTCTGCATGCTTGAGGTAGAAGTGGCTCCCATCTTTCTAATCTTCATCTACTTCCTTTCGCTCTCTAAATCTCTGTTTTAGTTGATGTTTGGCGGTGGGGTGGAGTTTAGTGAAACTCAAATCAAATATGGGACTTACTTTAACCTCTTATTTTCCCATCTTTGACTACATGTAACTAATTTCTGTTGTATGCCTTGTAAATGCTGTCGTGAGATGTTCAGTATTTATTCATTAATGATGGAAAAGAGAAGTCTGATCTTGTAGATCTTCTGTTAGAAAACTTTCTACTATGTGACTCGGACCAGTTTTTTAAAGAGATGCCATGCATATAATTTCCCAGATTGAGGACCATTTCAGTATTTTTCATGAGATGGAATTGACAATAACATGATATTTTGAAGAATCCGAGTTCTGATACAAGAAATGGTTTTCATAGAAAGTGAATTTAGAGAACTTTGTTGAAACTTAGTTTGCTCAAATGATGTTTAGGGGCAATATATTGATGTTAAAAATGCATCTGATTAGATTTTGTATTCTGAACCCCTCAAACAATGTTTATCATATCTGAATAATATTTTGTATATTTTGTTTCTATTTTCTCATTGTTTGCTGCATAAGATGACTATGTGCTTTCTGATCTGATTTGTAATACTTTGTTACTTTCAGAGTGCATCATCCAGGCATTATCTTTGAATCAATGAGCACAATTATGACTCTTGTATTGGAAGAAAGTGAAGAAATCTCTCCAGATTTACTCTGTCCAATTTTAGATGCCTTGAAAAAAAACAATAAGGTCAATTTCTTGGGTTATATTCTTGCTCTCTCATCTTCCCCCTTTATATTACTTCTTATAAAATGTGTATCAGCAGGAGGTTCTGCCAATTGCGAAGAAATTGGCTCAGAGAGTGATTGAAAATGGTGCAGACAAGCTTAGACCTTGTTTAGCAGAAGCTGTGAATACTTTAAATGCATCTTTGGATGATTACAATGAAGTTGTAGCTTCTGTCTGCAAAAAGACTTATGGTAGTTTTGGACATAGTGATGAGAACATCCTTAAAGACCAGCCGGTATTCTTCTGTCTCTTTACAAGTGATTGATATTTTCTGTTTAATAGTAGGAGTTCTGCAGATTTTATCACTAGTTGTTAGCCTAGTTAAACTGTTGGTGCTGTCAGTACCAGTCTCTTCCATGCGCAAGTCATGCAAAGTCTAACTCTATAAATGTGCGATCTTGTTGAATAGCTTGAAGTGTTGATTGTTGATGAATTTTAAAGAGTCAATCATCTGCTTTCTTCAGTATATAAAAGCCTCTCTATTTTTTTATGGTCTCACAATTCTCTACATGTTTTATTTGTCGTGCTATTTTTCTTAATAAATGAGGCAGAAGGGATTATCAAAAGATGAAGATGTTGGCGCGCTGAAAACCTTTTCCAGCTATGCTACAGCCTGCTTTTGGATAGACGTGGGAGAAATTTTGTTTTCTCCATTACAAATAATAACTTGAATATCATTGTCTTGTAACAGGCAGCTAAAGATGTTAAAGAAGAGACCAAACCTCAAGAGAAAGATCCTGCTCTGAATGGATCACAAAAATCAATTGCTTGTAATAGCCTCAATGAGACTGGGGATGAAGAAACTGTGACTGACGTATATCCTTTAATGCTTAATCAACAACCAATACTGGTGGGGTTTAAGCAACAGTTTGATGCTCAATCAACAACCAAAACTGAATCTGATATGGGTGTTCAAAAGCCTGGCCATTTGGAAGTTAAACCAGAGCATGTTGGTAATGGAGAAGCAAGGCCGGCTAATTGTAGAAATAATTCAGCTGAATCATCTGATATTGTAGATGATGAGAAGCAGGGAGAGCAAGTGCCTTGTAACCTAGAAATTCCAAGTGAAAAGGCAGAAAAACCTTTGGACTCTGAAGAAGACACCGCTATTCAGGTTTCACCAGTGAAAGAAACCGAGGTTGAAGCTGTGAACGTAGCATCTCCAATCCAAAACAGCAGTCTTCCGGATGAGAATCAACCTAAAAGAGCTGGTCAGACAAAAAGGAAGAAAAACATGGTCAAAGAAGATACTACCTCTAGGAAGGTATCAGAAGGCCCAAATATTGGAGAAGTGAATAAGAAGCGCCGCACAATGAAGAAACAACACAATTTAAAAAACAATGTGGATAAGGCATTGAATGAAGGTGTGTCTAAGAATGATGCTGGTGACATGAGTGATTTAGAGGAAAGATGCATGGATTCTGGAGAGCTGGGAGGTTCTAGTAATAAGAAAGAAAATCCTTCTTTACCGAAGGAGGATGGGAGACGGGGTGGCCGTGTGAAACCTAAGTTTGAGGAAGAAACATCCAAATATTCTGCAGGAGATCATGGAAAAGTAATTAAGTCATCTCATTAATATTTCTGTTAACTATTCTTGATCGCCCATTCATCTTATGTTTCTCTTCATCGTTTATTACACAGGACACAGATGCCTCATTGTCTCCTGCAAAATCAGCAGAAGATGATGTCAGCCAGGAAGAAACACCAAGAACTGATTCAAAGAGAAAGCGAGCCTCAGGAAAATATAATGTATGTTCTTTGAGATTTTCTTATACAGAGTATCATTTTATATTCATTCTTTAAAATCACGTGTTCAATAATATTTCTGTTAACTATGCTTGATCGCTCATTGATCTTACGTTTCACTTCATGCTTATTACACAGAACACAGAGGCCTCATTGTGTGCAAAATCAGCAGAAGATGAAGCCAGCCAGGAAGAAGCTCCAAGAACTGATTCAAAGAGAAAGCGAGCCTCAGGAAAATATAATGTATGTTCTTTTTGAGATTTTCTTATACCGAGTATCATTTTATATTCATTCTTTAAAATCACGTGTTCAATAATATTTCTGTTAACTATGCTTGATCGCTCATTCATCTTACGTTTCACTTCATGCTTATTACACAGAACACAGAGGCCTCATTGTCTGCAAAATCAGCAGAGGATGAAGTCAACCAGGAAGAAGAAACACCAAGAACTGATTCAAAGATAAAGCAAGCCTCAGGAAAATATAATGTATGTTCTTTGAATTTTTTTTTTATATCATTTAATATTCATTTCGTTAAAATCACATGTTCTCTCTGCATCTGCATTAAAAAATATATAACATCAAATTATGCTTGGTGGAAATGCAATTGTCACTGAATTCTACATTAAAATTTATAGTACTATATATAACAGCATTACAGAAAGAACCTGAAATTAATCAGCATGAAAAAACCAAAGCAGAATATATATTTCGGATAGAGCAAGTAGGTTTTAAATGACAAGTAGTTTGTGTTGGTAAAGTTTTTTCATGGATTATATATGAATATGATGCTACCTCTTTGAATTGAGTTTGGCCAATTTACAAATACAAGTAATGAATTATGATAGATATCGTGTATCCAATCTTAGAAAACCTAAAATTATGTTACAGACTTTCTTAAACAGAGAATATGTTGTTTGCTTTGCTCAGATCAATATTTAGATTTGACTTCTAAATGAACTTTGGTATCCGTGACTTCATTTTATTTTCAAATTGGATACACAAGAAGGGTCATTCAACTTTTAGACGTAGCAAACTGTTTGGGATATATAGGATTGTTATATTAACTTCAAGGGAGGTTGTTTGACCTAACTCATGATATTCATTCGGTTCAATTGGTTTATTTTGCTTATTTGTTTTTTTTTCTTTGTCAGACACCTCAGAATATAAAGTATGGTAAGAACTTGATTGGTTCAAAAGTCAAAGTTTTGTGGCCAGATGATGATGAGTAAGTGTTGCCATACATTCGTGCTGTACATTGTGGTGGCTGGTTACTTCAGAATGGGCATTTATGCTTCTCTTTTGTAATACTGCTTCATTGTCTCCAGGTTTTATGAAGGTGTGATTGCGTCGTTTGATCATGTCAAGAAGAAGCATAAGGTGATTCCCAGTTGTCTCAGGTTTTGCTGATCATTGATGCTGTTGTGCATCTGAAACTTCTTATTATTTTGTCTTCAATTTTCGAATAGGTGATTTACGCTGACGGTGATGAAGAACATTTAAATCTCAGAAAAGAAGAGTGGCAATTTGTTACGGATGATTCAGCTTTAGATGGGGTAAGTAGCTTGCTGATGCATATAAAAGCTATCTTGGTTCTCCATATTGTTACTTAAAAAGATTTTTTTATGAATAGGGAAAATCTGCTGAACCTTCAGGTCAAGGTGCTTCCTCTAAAAAGTAAGTTTTTCTATTCACGTCATTTGCTATTCTCTACTTTTTGTTCCATCATTGGCATCACATTGGGATTTGAAGATGGATTTGGGTCACCTCCTGAAAATGAGAATAGCAAATGTGTGTGTGCGTGTATGATCCAAGGGATCACACCCCTGCACAGGACCCTTGTGTACAGGAGGTGATCCCAGCCCGTTGTGTTATTTAGATTTAGATCAGGTCAGCTAAGAAGAGTACTAGATTTTGTTGGTTAACCCCAAAAGTATCAGCAACAAATCTTGTTACGACTGGGAGCCCAGCATGAAATCCGTAAATCTTGTTTTAAGGTATTTTGTAGTTTTATTGAGATAGGTGCAGCTGTTCAATTGTATTAAAACACAGAATCATGGAAGGGTAAAGATATACCACACACGCGATTTTTGCGTTCTGGACGATCGTCAATAAATTTCCTAAATTTTTGGATGGGCAATAGAGTCGCTTCATCTAACAATGGGATTTCTGTTGGCACTTTCTATAACTGGTTATTTCCGACTTTGTTTTCTTTGCCAGAAACAAGAAGAAAGGTGCAAATCCTAAAACACCTAACAAGCAGGAAAAGATGAATGATCCACCAAAAAGGTTTGTTTATGATATTTCTTATATCCAAAAGGGCATAGCTACTGACACCTGGGTTTTTGCTAAATACACTCGTATATACAATATTTTTTTTTTAGCATCATGTACCCCCAAATACAACTGTAAAATGGGCGTATTGAGCAAATACTCGGGTGTTAATAGCCACACTATCCAAAATTCTCTCACAAATAACAAGGATGCATCGAGAATGATCTGTGGTGAGTATATTTTATGCAGGAAGCTTAAAGGCAGTGCAACAAAATCAGGCAGCAAATCTAAAAACGATAGTAAAGCTAAGCCTGAGTCCCCAGAAAATTCTGAAGATGGGTCAGATAAATCTGAAGAACATTCTGAGGAAAACGAGGTTAAGTTATCTAACAAGAATGAAAAGATACAGGATCCACCTAAAAGGTTTGTTTATGATATTCTTAAAATCCAAAATTCTCTCGTAAATAACAAGAGTGTATCGAGAATGATCTTTGGTGAGTATATTTCCTGCAGGAAGCCCAAAAGCAATGCAACAAAATCAGTCAGCAAATCTAAAAACGATGCCAAAGCTAAGGTGGAATCCCCTGTAAATTCTGAAGACGGGTCTGATGACTCTGAAGATGATTCCGAGGAAAACGAGGTTAAATCTCCCGAGAGTTCTGCTAAAGCATCTGGTAGGTCTCGACCAAGCCTCAAAACACAAGCCATTCAACGATTCAATAACTCTAAAGGTAAATCCGCACAAAGTAAAAAAACTGCTGGCCCTAAGGGGACAAAGAAATCGAGCTCATCCAAGGGGAAAGAAACTGTTGAGGTGGAGAAAAAATTGGAGTCGGTGAAATCAGGGGACACCGTTAAGGGTGGGAAGTCTGGAGAAAGTGGGAATAAAAGTGGAAAGAAGAGAAGAAAATGAGTCATTAGTAAAATGATTTTTGGTCATCTTGTTATCAGAGAGAACTGAGGTTATTGTTGTTACTTATTGATCACGTGTTTTGGTTTATGTCGTCTTAGGTTTATTGACTTCCATAATTGCAGCACGAGCGACGAGTAGTTAGGCAGGATTAGGGCTTTAATTATTTATTTTTATCGTCACAAAAACACATTCTAGTTTGTGAGTTACTGAATGGGCTACTTGACATTTTACTTTTGTTTTACAAATTTGCACCTTTTGACGTTGTCTATGCTTGTAGTGAAGTAATCAGTTACTACTAAATTACCAGCAGCTGACGTTATTTGCTTCAGGCGAAGCCGTGTATAATTAGTTTTACGGAAAATTAGTTTGCATTTTGAGTATATTTTGTAATGTTATTAGTTTCATTATAAGGTATTCTTCTTTGTTTAGTTTTATTATGCTTATTTTTAAATAGGAAATGTGAATAATGATATTGAACAACTAAAAAAAAAAAAAGGTGAATAATGAAATTTGTTGGAGGGAGTATTAGTTTTATTAAAATGTACTCCATCTGTCTCTTTATTCATGGATTTGACCTTATTCTTTCTCTTCGATCTCTTTAATTTCACCACACTTAATTTTATATTAATACTTCTTAATCCCTGTACAATTTTTTTTTTTTTTTGTAAGAAGCTTAAATTGGAACGAATGAAGTGATAGCTATTCTACTATTGTAAAACGGATTAATGCTAAAATTGGTTAACAGTATCAACTATGCATGGAGGTGCGAAACCTTCTAGAAAAATTGGTAGCTAATTTGAAAATATTTTTTTTCATTTGTCTAGTGAAAAACATTTAGTTATTTACACTAAATTCTTTAACATGGTTTTCGTAATTCATGTGCCCATTATTCAATGTACATGAATAACGACATTCATTCTTCAGACAAAAATATGTCAGTTTTAGTTTTTTCCTTTTCTTGAAGACTTGAAGTCACATGGTATGTATAAATCCAATATTTGTAAAATGCAAAAAATAACATGGTCAGAGTCTCAGAGACAAGGCATGTGGGTACACAATACTCGTGGGATGGATTCATGCAGTATATTGAAACAAAAAAACAAAGGAATTAATGAACATTTTACTTAGAATTATGAACAACATTCTATTCTTACAATAATATTTTGTATGAATGAAGGTAAATAGATACTCCATTCATTGTGAACCATGTAAATTGGCATTAATGCTCATCAATCATGACTGCATATTGCATGCACGTTGACCACTAGATCAGATGCATAAAAGAAATGGATAATGTAGACAAAATAAGGATAGGATAACTAGGAGTATTTTGGGTTCTATTATGAATAAAATGATTGTTTGTGAGTAAAGTTGAATGACAATTTAAGTAATTGAGTGATGGTCGAAGGGTGAAGATAAAGTGATGATTTTCATAAAAGGTATAAGAATAAATTTGGTGGACGAACAAATAAGACAAGTGAAAACAGATTTGATAGAGATATAAAACAATTATATTTGTGTAAATTTAGGGTGTATTTGCAATTCATAGTGATTAAAATTGATTTTTGCAATAAAATTGAAAGTTGATAGTGTTTTAAAATTAATCACTTTAAATCAATTGTGTATATGTTGTGGTGTTTACAAAACAAACCATTTTTTTTTTTTATAAATTTACAAAAAACACCCTTATTACATTTAAATAGGTAATGTGTAAAGATGAAATTTTATTTAAATTGTGAGGGCAAAATTGTAAAATTAATTATTATAATGATGAGAAGCACATAAAAGCTATTAGAAGTGGGTGGAGGGGTGCTTCACCAAAATCACTTTTAACAAATTAACTTAATCACTTGGTGGGTGTTTGCAAACAAAACTATGTGCTTATAAGCACTTCTTTTTTTTAAATAGAATCACTTTTGATTGAAGTGTTTGTAAACACAAGTAAGTGATTAAATTAATTACTTAAAAAAAATTTTAGTCAAGCACCTCTCTCCATGCTTCTAACAACTTCTAAGTGCTTCTAATAATTACATTCACTAATTTTACAATTTTGCCCTCACAATTTAAATAATATTTTATTTTTACCCATTATTTATTCAAATGTAATAAGAGTGTTTTTTTTGTAAACAATTTATTAGAAGTGCTTATTTTTAAAACACTATCTACTTTCAATTTTACTACAAAAATCAACTTTAATCACTTTGAATCAACTACAATTATTTTTTACAAACACACCCTTGGTTGTGTTAACAAACACTCCCTTGATTGTGTTAACAAACACTCCAAAAATGATTCTATTTAAAAAAAAATATTTTTAAGCATCTTCTAGTGTTTCTAAATACCCACTTAGTTCTTGTTCATGTTTTGAATTATATACCAATTTGATGCCATTCACTTCTATTATTTTATTTGTTCCTTATACTTATTGTCGATATACTCCATTTATGAACAAAATTTAAATACAGTGATCCATATATATAGGGAATAGCGTTTAAAAAATGTACTATATGTCCAAAAACTATATTTCCATATGATGAGTATGTAATTAGTTCATCATGCCATTACTTTGGGATGATTGAGTGTGTATATGATTTGTGAACCTTTCTTCAACTTTCATAATATATGTTAAATTGCACTCTCAATCATGCATCAATGCATGTATATTGAGTTATGGAACCTGATGAACTAGTTTTAAACAGTATTCGAGTTCGATGAATTTTTAGAGTCCTGACCCATTTTTTTTTCTTTAAATCATATTCATTGTAACTATTATTACACAAAATAGTAAACGTGAAAATAAATTAGAATATGGGAGGTAGCATGGGCATCCAAAATAGGCACTTGGGATGTTTCCCCTCATATGGGTATGTTTGGGATATTTCATATTAGAAACCATGATAACAACAATGTGCATGGATATAATTGCACATCCTTCCAAATCCCCTCATTACCATCACTCTATGTCTTGAGACCACTCTAATTCATATTCTTGATAATGAAAGATGCATGGCTTCCCACATTCTATTTCATAATCATCATCATGTTCTTTTTTGCTTCTCAATCCAACCCATCCCCCAATTTCTCCAATCAGTTCACACTACAAGAAAATTGAAACGTAATGACATAATTCATGTAATTATAATTTCACTACAGACTTTAATTTAATGACATAAATTTTATCATTATAGTTTCTTTAGCTAAAAAAGAAGCTTTAATGACATAAATTGACTTTTAGTGAAAGATTTTGTCATTAATTCACAATTTTCTGTCACTAAAAACTTTTAGCTAGAAACAATAATGAGAGGATGTTGTTTCTAAAAGTCAGTTTTCTTGTAGTGTTTCTCTAGAAAGTCTTTACTTTTAGTTAGAGAGATTATAATGATATAATTTTTTTGTCATTATATGTCAATTTTCTTGTAGTAGTGGTGCGCTCACAAGTTGTGCATAGTATATATACACTTTATATTAAAGAATTGATTATTGTGATTAATAACCATTTTATCTTCTTTTTTCAATGAGTTCATATTCAATCAAAGATATCAAATTGCACACATGGTGGTTCAAGATTCTTATTTCTAAATGTGTATTAACTTTGTTTTTTCCAATTTTAAATACCCCCCCTATTATGAACATATTCCCATCTAATTCTTAGCTAGGTAGCGGTTGTTATCCAGTTGTAGTTAATTAGAATTAGAAGAAATTAAAAATAATTATTTTGAAAAAGAAGTTTGGGGTCATGATTTTAGTAGGTAGCTAATCTTCATCACAAGAAATTTGTTTATTTCGTTTTCAAATAATTCTGGGTTATAGTTGTCAATCAAAAATGTTGAATGAGTTATGATCTGCATTCACAACTCACATGATAAGATCTTAGAAAAAAAAAAAAAAAACAACTCACATGATAAGAATCTATGCGACTGTGACTTAAGATTTTGTTAATTGATCAAGAAAAATAAGTAAAGTCAATTAATAGTAATATAACATTTAATTTTTTTACAATTATATCACAGGATTATTATCCAACAACTCATTGCTGGTGTGACAGTAATAACTATTTGGAAAAAAAATTACAAAATAAATCATGACTTTTTATTTTTTCAATTTCATCCCAACTTTTTTTTTTTTTAAATGTACTTGTTGTTAATTTCATTATTTTTATTTGGTTGTCCGGCCAATTTTAGTATGCTCATTTTTTTTTTTTTTTGAAACAATACTATTCATATCACTTTATCAATCTCCACAGGTCTTTCAACACTTATTTATCCACTTTATCATTAACTTTATTCATAAACAATTATTTTATTTACAAATGTACACCACAATGACCCATCATACCGTCAACATATCTACTTTATGAATAAACTAATCGATACACACGTGCCCAAAGAAATGAACATTATGAACTTGAACAGAGGGAGTACATGTTAGCACTTGCTAAAAAATAATCACTTGATAACATTATACTTCCACAGTCCGCCTATAAATTTTTCATTATTTTTTAACACATAGATTAAAAAAAAGTGATAATCTAATGTATTGTGTATCGAATTGTAAATATTAAATGCTGGTGATAGAATTGAAAAAAATATTGAAAAAGTAAAAAGATTGTGATTTTTTAAAAATTAACCTTATAGTGTATAATAGACTAATGATTTGAACATGTGAAATGAATATGGACAAGTTTCGAAAATATTATTGTTTGATTCAATAATCATATATTCAGGCCAAATGGTGTTTAATAGATGGGGCTAGCTAGACAGTATATATATACACACACATGTGAGGGTCAAGACTCATATGGGACCCAAACACTCAAACAGAGAAAAGGAAAAAACACACACAACCAACCACTATATATCTATATATAACATTGCAACATATTTTGCCTTCCAACTCTCACAACAAAACATTTCCCTAATTTCCAACTTCAACCAATTCAATCAAGCTCACCAACAACAAAAATGGCAAGGCCACAACAACGATATCGAGGCGTCCGACAACGACATTGGGGCTCGTGGGTGTCCGAAATCCGTCATCCGTTACTGTAAGTTATCGAATATACAACATTTTATCAGAAAAAAGAACGAGAATATGTAGATATGACACATTCTCATTCGTTTACATGTGTAGGAAAACGAGAATATGGCTAGGGACGTTTGAGACGGCGGAAGATGCTGCACGAGCGTACGACGAAGCAGCTCGACTAATGTGTGGACCGAGAGCCCGAACGAATTTCCCGTACAACCCTAATGTGGCGCCCAAGCTTCTCTCGGCTGCTTTGACCGCAAAATTACACAAGTGTTACATGGCTTCACTTCAATTGGTCACCAAACAAACTATTAAACCAATGCCTAATTATCCAACTTCCGCCGCCACCTTTTCGTCGGCTGCCGCCACCCTCCACCACCGTCCGATTAGTCAACAGATGATCAAGCCACTAGAAGAAGACCACGTGGAGCAAATGATTCAAGAACTCCTGCATTATGGCTCTATTGAGCTCTGTTCTTCCCAAGACCAACAACAATTGCAATATTGAGTTAATTATTTTCTCAATTAATCACCACACCTTTTTCATCCTAATTTAACTCAATTTATGTAATTTCTTAGCTGGATTATTATAGTATTATTGTTCCTATTTAATTAGAATTCATCCCCCAATTTTAATAAATTAGATAAAGCTATTATTTACAGTACAAATTATGTTTCAACTTTTATACGTACTATATGTTCATCAATTATTATCATGAAAATCATTTAATGTTGGACCGCAAATCACGCATTAAAATCATCTTCATTGTACTATTTTTAATTTAAAAAACAATATTTTTTTCTTTCATGAAATTTTAGCTTAATTCTAAATTTGACTAATTATAACACGGCAACAACAAACATTGATAATTAATTTGAGAAAAATTATTAGTACTAACACTGTATCAACTACTTTATGGCTGTCAAGCATTAATGATCATATTAAATCTTCCAATTATGTGTTAATTTGAGAATTAAGCGACTAATTCTTCCCTGGGTCAACTAATAATTAACTAACCTATCCTATAAGTATGAATTCAGGTCGGTTTAGTCCCGCCCATTGAAACACACTCAATAAGTGAAGGAGACTAGTCACGTTTCTAGCAAGGTTTCTGTTGGGGTCAAACAAGTCCCACATCAGAAAAGCATTAAAAGATCATGTGATCAGGGCCGGTCCTAGAAATATTTGGGCCTGAATCGAACTTTAAAAAAAGGCCCCGTCACTTCATATTTTTTATTCTATACGAACTTATAAAACATAATGTAAAATAATTTTTAAAAGACTAACAATATAATTTTTTTAAAAATATATTTTAGAATTTCTAATTTTTAATTAATAGATTTTTTAAGATTTTAATTTATTTAATTTTAAGAGATTTTTCAGATTTTTAATGTAATTATTATAATTTTTAGAAGATTTAATGAAATTTTTAGAATTTTTTATTTAGAAAATTTTAGATTTTATTTTTTATTTTTTACGAGTAATTTTCAATGAGATTTATAGAAAAATTTAATATTATTTTTTTAATTTTAAATTTGAAGGATGTAAATTTAACTATTTGTCCGAAATTTCAATAAATTGGACAAAAAATAATGTAAATTGGGCACTCTAATACGTAAAGTGAAAACTTAAAAGATATAAAGTGAATTAGACCTTTATTGAGACTTTTTTCTCCTAGTTTTTTCTTCCCTTATTCACTAATTCTTTTTACTTTTTTAGCACTTCTCTTTATGCGCCTTTATATAATTATATTAATATTTTATATTATACGGAGTAATATATATATATATATATATAATAGATATTTTAAAAAATGGGCCCCTAAAAAAGTGAAATATTTTTGGGCCTGAATCGATCGCCTCGTTGGCCTTACATTAGGACCGGGCCTGCATGTGATATAAAAGGGGGACTAGTATCTTCATTGGTACGAGACATTTTGAAGAAATTCAAAAGTAAAGCAGTGAGAGTTTAGCCCAAAACGGACAATATCATTTTAAGTGGAATACGAAGGGTCAGTTCGGGAACTCAACAAGTGGTGCCGTCTGTGGGAATCAGAGAGCTATGATCCTGGATGAATGTGATGTAGAGAAGTCTCCGGTGTCAAACAGTAAATGGATCGTTTGAGAGGATGCACAGTGATCTTTGTTTGAATGAGAGGATTGTTTAGGATCAAACAAGTTCCCCATCGAAAAAGTATTAAATGTGAAATTCTTTTGTCCATCAAATATATTCAATAACCTTATCTTAAACATTATTTAAATTAACAAGTGACAACAAAGTTAATGAAATACTTGAGAACAAAAACCAACATGCATAAGAAGAAATTAATTCATCTTTCCTCTCTCTAATCATCGCACATATATACTAGTACATGCATTGGAGTTCCTTTATATTTCCACTATAACATTTGGCCTACTAATTTTTACTACATGAATACATGATTGGACACTTTTAAAGTGTGTGACTTGTATTAAAAGCATGCATTAAATTACAAAATAAATCTAGAGACAATTTATTATGATGGAAATAACGTAATATTAATCTTCGTAGAATATAGTGATTAAAATATCATTATATATAGTACTCTTGAAAAGCACTCAAAGTGACCTAGAATTGGGATAAGATCTGCAACTATTCTTCCAAACTCTGCCTAATTCGAATCCTTTGTATCGAGATTACCCAATTGGCCAATCATATTCAATTTTGAAAATTGAAATTCTTGTCCGAGCAGGTTTGATAATTAAACGGATTGAGCTCGAACGAACTTTAATCGATATGAATTAAAATGAGTTGAGGTCGAATAATTTGACATTTTACATTTGTTTTATCTTTTCCTTTTCTTTTTTACTTATCGATCGAGCTCAAATCGAGCTTTAAATTGCACCTAATATAAATATATGTTCGAGCTTATTTAATATCTATGTCAAACCGAACTCAAATGAGCTTTTATCGAATAATCTCAAATCAAATATCAAATAGTTTGATGTGATTTACGGTCTTAATTCATATTACCATATGAAAGCTATATACCCGTTTTATTTTTGACAATCAATCTACTTTCTTTCACATTTCATTATATATATTTTTCTATCTTTCAATCACATTTTTTAATTATTCTATCATATTTTTTAATCTTTGTACCCAAAGCTCATGATTAGTTTTCACCCGGACAGAGTCATTACTAACTAGTGCAAAAAATATATATTAAAATCAAACTATTCATTAAAAATATAAATGAGCTTACTAATGAGCATGCTTACTAGCTAACAAACCCAATATCATTGAGTTTGAGTTTGTTGATTATATTAACGAGATTTATTGAAAGAGCTCAAATGAATATTTTTCGGAGTCCAACTATATAGTTCGCAAACGGCATGAATATTGCATTTATGCTAAAATACTATAGTACCTCAGGATAAACACCTAGGACATATTAGTTTATCATTTTTTTTAGTCACTATATATATCTTCATATATATATTTATCACCCTTTTTTTCATAAAGTAAAAAATTATTTGATTGGCGTGTTTCCAGATTTTTAGGTCAAGCAACTTGCCAACTCCATTATTTTATTATTTTCTTTAATTAATAAGAAAAAAGTACAAAGAAATTTCCTCAATTATTAGTCAAGAACCAATCTTAAAATCGAAGAATTTGTTCTTAAAGTCGTCGAAAATTATGGGCACATTCGAATAATGACGTACAGCCATGTGCTGATTAATCAAGCTCGTGAAATGTTATCCAACTAAATTTTATTCTAAATAAAATATAACGATTAACTTAGATATGGTTATGCTAATATTTTATTATTAGGGGTTATCAAAAAAGAAAAATTATTAGAGGATTTTTGTTTTACATTATACTGTACGCCTCGTGAAAAAATCACAACTTTAATGAAGAAAAACACAAATACTTTATCATTCTTTTTACTTTATAACCTAAAATGTGAGTGATATAATGATTATGTTGTTGAGTGAATGAACTAAATTAAATTCTTTTGTTGGAAAATTAAAAATAGTTAGTATTTGAGTATAGTGCTTTTGATAAAAATTATAAAATTTTAAAAGTTGGAATCATTTTTACCAAGCTTAGAAAAATATCCCTTAAAATTACACTTACCACAAAAAATAATGAGATTAGAAATTTAGAATTGAAAATAAAGTAGTAAAAGAGCATCAAATTAATTACTACATATTTATGAAAAGTATATACATGTATATATACATATATTGATCAATATCATGTCATTGGGTGATCAAGTCTTGAATGAGATCATCTCATGAAATATGTTTCATGTATTAATTTTTTTTAATCATTTTTAACAATAAAAATTGTCAAAGTTAATTACACATTTGAAAACAGTATAAATTATATTTTCACTTTCTTATTTGGTTGTCCAATTTCATTATACTAATTTCCTTCTAGGAAACGATACTATTCATATTATTTTTTTCCACCCCGGCCCCGTCATCACTTATTCACTCACTCTATCATAATTCACTTTATTAATAAACAATCATTTTATTTATAAATGAACTTCACATTATCTCATATTCTCATTATACCCCTAACCTATCTACTTTATAAATAAACTAATTAATATTTATTAAAATTCATGTTCAGAGAAACGAACATAATGAATTTAAACGGAGGAAGTTTTCGTAACACAGTCTCGTACAAATTTTAATATTTTTAGTGAGCTGGTGAGTGTGCAAGCTAGGTATGCATGGAGGAAAGTTGATGGTTTGGAAATTGATTTTGCTCCCCACAATTAAAATCATAAAGCAGTACTTCACTCCTCATTATTTTGTTTTTCTACTTTTATTTCCATTTGGAAAAAAAGTATAATTAAATGATGACATGCATGCTACTGAGTTTACCCATCATTATTTGTTTGAATTTTATGTCCTTTACGAGACATGAAATTTCACCTCACCAACCCAATTTAATTCCTTAATCTCATACACAAACAAAATAATTATTAAAAAAATAATAATTACAAAAGTATAAATAATCCAAGCTGCAGAGAGACTGTGGCTGAGTAAAAACTTTTAAAAGTGGACTATATTAGGTACAGGGCAAGTGGGGTGCCTCAACTCAATAATTAAATCACAAAAATACGAGTTTTCGTTTCAAACAGTGTTCCAATATCTTTTAATAATGTGTATTAAATTAACAATATTATTAACATGAATAACATTATTTGTGCATGATGATTGTAGCATGTAATTGGTGCAATTTTACGCAACTTACAAAATTAACCGATCTCAAACATAATAAAAGTGAAATTAAGATGTATTTTTTTCTTTTTCACAAAAGAAATTTCATTGTAAAAAAATCAGCTGAAAAGTATTACTACTAAATATTGTAAAAAAAATAATTTATTTTTATTCTTAAAATGAGTAATTATTTCAACACACAAATGAAGGAGTACCTTATATATATATATATATATATATATATATATATATATATATATATAAACTAAAATGCAGATCAAAATCATGATTTTTTTTGGCCTAAAGTGATGTTTACTTTGTTTGTTGGGTGATTTTGAAAACATGGATTTTTAAAATTTCGAATTTTTTAATTTTTGTTGAATAGTAATACATGTGTTTCTTTCGGACCACACCCCGATCTCTCTTAGCATAACTGAGGCGATCGATTGGGAGCCTAAATCGTTTAGAATCATTGATTGGTGGCTTGACGACCCTGGTTTTAAATATCTGGTGTAAATTGCTTGGAAGTGTAACATGACAATCGGTTGGGGATCTTTCGTTATCAAGGAAAAGCTGAAGGCACTCAAAATGATTATTCGGAATTGGAAACTGAAAGGCAGTTCTGATATAAGCAAAGACATCAAAGATTTTGAGACTCTGTTGCAGGTGTTGGACGAGAAATTAGAGACCCAAGGATGGAATAATTCCGACGCATCCCTAAGGCTAAATACTCAGAATTAGATTCTCTCAAAGTTAAAAGGAGTAGAACGGCTTTTCAAAAATCAAGAGTCACGTGGCTCCTTGAAGGTGATGCCAATTTGAGCTTCTTCCACTCTATGGTAAACAGGAAACGGAGAATCAATGAGATAAAAGGCCTTTATATTGACGGAGAGTGGGTCGAAGGAGCGCAGAATGTCAAAGATGGAGTGTTCAAGTTCTTCAAAGACACCTTTACGAATCAATTGCATGCGAGACCTCGAGTGGAAAGGATCAGTACTCCTAAGATAGACAACATTGCTAATTCAGTGTTGTGTGGCGAATTTTCTAAGGAGGAGGTGAAGAGAGTTGTTTGAGGATGTGGGAGCAAGAAGAGTCCAGGGCCTGACGGGTTCAACTTCAGATTCGTAAAACCTTCTGGGACATTTTGGAGGAGGATTTCTTACGTGGAATATTTGAATTCCACGCTAATGGCACGCTGGCTAAGGGGATAAATGCCACTTTCATTACTCTTATTCTCAAAGTTCGCAATCCGATATCCATTAAAGAATTCAGGCCCATATCCCTTGTGGGATGTCTGCACAAGACCAACTCGAAAATCCTCGCCTCTAGATTATCGAGAGTTCTTGAGCAAGTCATCTCTACAAACCAATCCGCTTTCATTGGAAAGAGAAATATCCTGGATGGAGTGGTTATCGCCAACGAAATTGTTGAAGTGGCGGTTCGAGATAAAAAGAGGATTTTTATGTTCAAATTGGATTTCGAGAAAGCTTATGATTATGTGGATCACGAATTTGTGCTGGATATGCTCCTTTAGATGGGCTTCAATCCCACCTGGTGCAAGTGGGTCAAAGAATGCATCCAATCAGCTACTGTTTTCATTTTAGTCAGTAGGGCTCCGAATGGAGAGAGGCATCAACTAGGGTGATCCGCTATCGCCCTTCTTATTCACTATTGTGGGAAAGTGACTCAATCTTATGATGAACAAAGTTGTCGAGAGCGGTACTTTCATCCCAGCGTTTGTGGGAAAAAACAACATAAAGGTCTCTCATCTTCAATTTGCTAACGACACTTTGTTCTTTGGGGAGGCTAGCAACAGTAACTTATTGGCATTGAAAAGTATACTCAGAATGTTTGAGGCCTGGTCTGGGCTCAAGATCAACTTCCACAAGAGTACGCTCTCTGTCATCAACATCCGAGAGTTGGATCTAAACAAATGGGCAAGATTCCTCAACAGTAAAACCGCGGTATTGCCACTCAAACACCTGGGACTATTGATTGGCGACAGAAAGAGAAACTCTCAGAGTTGGGAAGACATAAAAAACAAAGTGGAGAAACGTCTAGATCGTTAGAACGACAAATCTCTGTCGTTCGGAGGTAAACTTACACTCATAAACTCTGTCCTATCTCACCTTCCTACATACTCCATATCCCTTAACCGAGCCCCAGCCAAAACCATAAAATCCATCCAAACCCTTCAAAGAAGATTCTTGTGGAGCAATGACAACCTAAATGAGAAGAGAATTCCTTGGATTAGTTGGGACATTATTTGTAGAGAGAAAAATTAGGGAGGGTTGGGTGTCAATAATCTTAATTTTTTCAATCTGGCTTTCTTAGGGAAATGGGGGTGGAGGTGTCTTAGGGAAGGGGAGCATCTTTAGAGTGAGATTCTTGTGTCCAAATATGGGTCTTTTCGTGAGTGTGTCGAGTTTTTTAAGAACACTGATAAATGTCATAAGAGTTGATCTAAATGGTGGGCTAATATTATTAAATGTGTGGGGCGAGTGATTGGTTCAATAATAATATCTCCTTGGCTATTTGCAATGGTAAGTCTACCAAATTTTGGACTGACAGGTGGGGTTGGGGGAGAGAGTTTAGAGAATTTGTTTCCTAAATTGTATAGATTAGAGGCTGAGAAACATTGTGTGGTGTCTGATAGAGTCAGATGGTCTAATGGTCTTAAAAGTTTAGAGTGGAACTGGACTAGAAATCTTCTGGATAGGGAAGCTTCTGTTGTTAGCAATATTTGTAACATTATTGACAAGTATATTAAGCATTCATCGGAGGACTACTACTGGGTTTAGAGTTGCGAAAATGACGGAAAATACTCAGTGAGATCAACATATAAGCTTTTGCAAGAGAAAAATACACAGGACAATCCGTATTTGGAAGGCCTCAAGTACATTTGGACGAAGGGTGTACCTCTCAAAGTTACGACTTTCTCTTGGAGACTTCTTCAAAACAAGGTACCTACATTAGTTAATCTCAGGAAAAGAGGGGCTTAAAATGAGCATTTCCCTCTTATCTGCAAATTGTGTGGTACCGAATCGGAAGACACTGATCATCTATTCTTCACCTGCCCCCTCTCTTCACAGGTGTGGGGAAGAATTTATTATTGGTTTTGCAAATCTGCCCAACTTGGTCACTCAAGATTGTCTCATCTCAAGGCGCACAAGGATATGATGGATATAAGCAAGGAGCGGGTGTGGGAAAGTATTTGACACAGAACAATTTGGAACATTTGGCTCAATAGGAATAAAGTGAATTTCAAAGGGGAGCAGGTAAATGACAAGAAGATTGCGGAGGATATTAAACTTATCACTTTCAGATGGTTCAAGACTCTTAAGCTGATACAACATTAAAATTCTTTCGAGAAGTGGACTAGAGAACCTATTTTGTGTTTGAGTTAGATCTTATTCATCTTAGTTTTTTATTTCATTGGGTAACCCATTGATATTTTCTTGGGAATATTCCTGATATCCATGAATACATTTTTTTGCCACTTCCAAAAAAAATTAAAATATTTAGTTTTATGTTAAATCAGTGTGTAAGATTGACTTGTGGAGTATATGTTACTGTTGGATGAGGTTAATTATAATGATTTTTTAGGGGTTATAAAGTTTAGATGATTATGTTATTATTGATTTATTATATATATTATTATATTACTATATACTCCCTCTGTTGCGCTATAAGTTACCCATTTATTTTGTGTGTTTTGATTAATAAATATGATAAGATAATAGATGTAGTATAAGAGATGTGATGGTGATAGATGAATAATAGATGAATATATATGAGATGAAGTATGATAAAATAATAGATAAAATATAAGTAATGTGATTGGAAGAGAGAAAATAATATGTCAAAAATAGAATGAACAATTTATTGTGGAACATCCATAAAAATAAAATGAGAAATTTATAGTGGAACAGAAAGAGTATATTATTATTGAGAGGGATCATAATGATTGAAAAGATATTATAAGGATTCAACTTTATATCAAGTTAATATGTTTTGTAGGGCGTAGTTTTAAATGATTTTTAAAAAATCATTTTAAAGTAAAATTAGTGTAGAATTTTAAAACTCAAAATTTGATTTAGAATTTTAATACTATTTAAATTAGAAAATACTGGAGTATTAATTTCTCATGTTCTTAAAAATGACAATTTGATCTTTCACTTTTTTTCAATTTTTTATTATTTTTTTTTATTATATCTCTATTTAATAAGAATTATTTTTAATATAATTAATATATATATATATTTATTGGTGAATGGAATTACAAAAATATCCCCTATGTTGTTTAATAAGTAACATTTTGACATTTCATTTTCTATGCAAATTAGATGGTGTTTTGCATTTTTTTTTAATGTAAATTAATTACCATTGTTTCACATTTACCCTTAAAATCATTATAATTCTAAGATAAATGCACGTGTTCTTAATATACATGCATTGATCTAAAATGACACTTATTTTAAATATGAGAGAGGAGTCACACTTATCTGTATTCAATTGTATGATACGTTAATTTTAATTTGATGGATCAAAATTTTAATTGAATAATTTTTTAAAATTATATCTAAATCACTTAAAATTCAATTGCATTCGTGTATCCAAATGCATACAAGAGTTTGCCACAAACACAATAATTTATTTAAAATATTTCATACTTGAAATATAGTTAATTAAGGTAAATTTGAGGCAAAAATTTACGTGTCAAATCCGGGTCAACGCAAGTCAAACGTAACTAAATCATAATTTTTCGTTTTCAAACATCGTTTTACTACATGACCAAAATTTATAACTACAACGTTAAAAATGTACTACTATAATTCCAAAAATATTTTGAACACTTAGTTTTTTTCTTGAATTTGTCAAAATATTTGGTCCTGTAGAAAAAAAATATTTTGTACTACAACAAAATCAAAATATGTTATTATAAAACAAAAAATATTCTAGACACTTAATTTTTGACAAATTTTTTAAAATAGTTTTTGACATGTAGTTGTACACTTTGGTCTTGTAGTGAAAATAAGTTGGTCTTATAGTAACAATATATTGATCATGTAATAAACCATCAGCTTGCAACCCACAATATTTTTGGGCGACCTGTATCAAGGCTTATGATCTGCGAATTTTTAAAATTTATTTTAATTAGAAATATTTCATGTATAAAATATTTCACACAAATATTGTCCTAAAATAAAATTTAAATTGTAATTTAATTGCATTAATTGTACTATGTAATTGAGTGCACTCAACTTTCATTTCAAATTTATATAAAAAGGAAAACTAGTCTATATAATTGATATGAATAATTATTTAAAATGAAAATTTATGTTAAACTAATGGTAAAGTGAATAAGATTGATTGTAAAAAGTTCTAGTATTTCATGGGGTAAATTGGAGAAACGACAACATTCATGATTTGATCTGATTTGTATATAAAATTTGTCACTTTTTAAAATGTCTCACTCATCTCCCTAATTTTTAGCAGGAAAAAGGTGTCAATCCTCAAACTGTAACAATCCCAACGAAAAATATAATACCAAGAATTAACCATGCTGATTTCAACATGTCAAAAGTACTAATTTTCCCCCAATATTATTTTTACGTAGAAAGTTATACATGAACTTTAGATATGAATATTCAGAAATATTATAAAATAAAGAGATACTCCTTCTATCCATTAAAAGTATACTTACTTTTTTTATACATATTTTTTTTTAAAAAATATTTTAATTATAAAATAAATATGTAAAGTAACGGTAAAGAATATTGTTGATAGATACTCAATTTTATTAATAAAATAAAAAAAATACTTAAAAATTAATTATTTAAATAAAATAAATACATTTTTTGTGGACTCAAAAAAAAAATGAATACATTTTAATGGATGAAGGGAGTACATTAGAGATGGTATGATTGAAAAATAAAAAATATAATAAATTGTAAAAATATAATTTATATAAAAAAAAGTACAAGTAACTTTTATTGAAATGAAAGAAAAAATGAAAGTTAGTAGTGAGACCGGGGAGTATATCTCAACAATATAGATAATAATAATATAATAATAATTCTCAACAATATATTTGTGTGTGTTGGAGTGTTTTATCCATCAGAACCTGAAAAAATATATTTCCTTCGTTTTGTAATTATTTGCATTTTTTTTAATTGAGACGTTCTAAGATTATTTGTACACTTTCAATATGAAAATATCTCATAAAATTAATATTTAAACTTCATTTTATTTTTAAAATTGTCACTTCTTTTTTACCTATATTTTACTTTACACCTCACTAAACCATCTAAAATACTTTTCTTTATTTTACATACATCACCAACGACTAAATTTCATTTTTTTTTTTATAAAATGTGTACCGATTAAACTGTGCAAGTCATTTCGGGACTGATGGAGTATCTAATTAATTTGCTAGCATCAAACTGATTGATAATTAAATTACAGGAGTATTTGTAAACACGTCCTGGTTACTTTTCTATAAAATTAATAAGTATGTAAATGAGAGTTCTCTTTATTTTTGTAAAATTTCTTCTATTTCTAATTAAACTTTCAGAGGGGATAATCTATTTTGGATTAATATTTTCAGGGAGTGAAGGAAGGAATAAGTATGTGCACGAATTGGGGAAATAGATTTGAGAAAATCTAATAATATTGTAATATAATTAATAAAAAATAATAATTAATTAAGTGGATAATGAGATAGAATGACACATAATTATTTTGCTACATAAAAAAGCTCATTCTAAGCTTCATATATATCAAAATTCTATATATAAAGTTTTACCTAAATTAGTTAAGATTATAATATTACACACTCCTATAACAACCACAATAATTATAAAGAAAATTCAAAAGTTAGTAATAGTTTAAGGACAACAAATTATTAAAACAAATTTGCAAACAACGTCTAAATAAACTGTACCGAACAACATCATAAAAATAAATATTTTGTTACTCTCACCATTTTATAAAATTTGTCGTATTTGTCATTTTATATAAAATTAAAAAATATATTTTTTGATAAATTTATTCTTCATTAATTTTTCTCTCTTTCCTTTTGACCTTTTCTCTATATATGACATTATTACCTTCCGAAAGAAAGTGAAAAAAAATAAATCATTAATATGTTTCAAATTAAAAGTGATATTCTAATAATTACATAAAGGTAGTTTAGGAAAATTTGTGGTAAAAATAAAAAAATGATAAACTTTTTAAAATAAAAATAAAGATCAAATGCCACAAACTTTATAAAATGGGAGAGTAATATATAAGAGTATGAATGCAGTTTTATTAATTCTCTGAGCCATTTTTCATTTTCAATATATGTTTTACTATCCGAATCTTTAATACATACCGTCATAATTATTAATGATCGTTAACTAGTACTCCTTCCGTTTTTTATTAAATGTCACTTTGCTTTTTTCAATATTTTTTAAATAAGTGTCATTCTACACTTTTTTCTTCAAGTTTGACAATTTTACCCTTGTACATTGAACTCCCTCCATTTTCTTTACCTTGATTTAAGTTTTTTCCCTTTTGAATATAGTACTATAACATAAATCATGCATAAACCTTAATACATGAATATCATCTACAATATTGACCACATTCATTATTAAACATAAATTTAATATTAAAATTAGTTATCATTAATGAAGGGTAAAATGGTCCATGATTATATATCTTAATATGTTGAAAATTGTTAAAATGACACTTATTTAAAAGTGGAGGGAGTATATTTTTTTACTTTTACACATATTAATAATTTAGAATTCGGGTAGTATACCAAAAATAAAACAAAGTTTTATTTTATTCCGTGTGATTGTGTGATACCTAGCATTAACATTTTGGTAGAATGCATGGTTAGTTATGTTGCTAATGTTTCCAATGAACACAATATATTAATAATATACCTATTACTTTAATTAAAAATAAATTATGAAAAAGAAAAAGAAAATTAATATAGAGAAATGTGGTGTTAATTTCATGCGCAAGTTTCTTTTGTTTATTCATGATCATAAATACTAATATTAGTGGTCAAAAGCAATGATGGTGTCTCGTTGAATATGATGGGGAGATGTTGGAGCATATATAGACAATAATTACAAGTATTAAGCTCTACTTAGATAGAGTAGGTTTAATAATTAGCATTAGTTAATTTTGCTTAGAATAAAGCAAAGGCCTTTTTTTTTCTTTGCCCAACAAAAAGTTCCTCCCTCCCGTCTCATGATTATTTACACACTTTTTTTTATTGGGACGTCGAAGAGGCCCATCGAGTAAACAATTTAAATGGGTGGAGTGCTTTCAACAGGAATCGAACCCCTGATTTGCTCTGATACTATGAAAAAATTCCGTCTCATCTAAAAGTCTGAACTTTTAGAGAGATGTGGAATTAATTCTTGTACTCCCTCCGTCTCACTATAAGTTTTTCACTTTCCTTTTTTGCATGTCCCACAATAAGTTTCACATTCCATTTTTGGCAAATTATTTTCTCTCTCTCAATCACATCACTTATACTTTATCTATTATTTTATCATACTTCATCTCTTACTAATATATTATTTTCTCTCTCACCATCACATCATTTGTATCAGTGGCGACCCTGAGGGTGGGCCTGAGGGGCGACCGCCCTGGGCCCCGAATTTTCAGGGGCCTACTTTTTATATATATATATATATATACTTAATATTTTTAAAAAAATTAAAAGGTAAAAAAAATATATAATGAATCGCCGAATCAAAATATCTAATATAAGTTTACAATAATATTATAACGGTAAAATATTAAATATGAATTTATTATGCACTCTTTCTCAAAAAATGACCGTAGTAATTACCCCAAGGCCCAATATCTAATTAAATACCACACCAACAGGCGTGAGTTTAGCCTATAAATTATACAGAGTGCTTTCAAATTTTGTATTCCATATTTCTAATTTCCATTCCAAATTTCCAATATACTTGTTGTATTCCATATTTCTAATTTCCATTCCAAATTTCCAATATACTTGGTTGCATTCAAGAGGCTATATCTCATCAAGACATTGGATCGGTGATCACGTTTGGCAATCTACATCCGGCTTTCCCTCTCAGTTTTTCACGATCCACAATTACGGTTATATTATTCATTTATTTAATTTTTATTATTTTAGTTTTTTTATCTCTGATTCTCTATATTTACTTTATTGCTTTATTGTTTATTGTTATTTAGTTATCAATTTTTACCTTTTTTTTAATATAAATATGTTTTCTAAAAAACATGAATCTGGTAGTGAGAAAAGAAAAAAAAGAAAGAGATCTGAACAGCTAGTTTTATCACAAAAAGGAGCCTTAGATAAATTCTTTCCAAAAAATTTAGGACAATGTCACAAGAAACATATTTACGATCCACTATGTCACAAGAAAGATTAAATGGATTAACAACTTTATGTATTGAAAAAGATATGCTAGAACAAATTAACTTTGAAGATATTATTGATGAATTTGCTTCTCAAAAAATGATTTATTTTTAAACGTTCATTCATTTTTAATATGTGCATACATATTTCACTTATTTTATTTGATGTTGTTCAGAGAGAAGGGGCCCATTTTTCTTGTTCGCCCCAGGCCTACAAAATCTCAGGACCGCCTCTGATTTGTATTATACTCCCTCCGTCTCGGGATAACTTGCATAGTTTCACCGGCACGTTGTTTAAGAAAAGTGGATTTAGTGGTTGATAATGTTAGATAAAGAAAAAGTATTTTAGGTAATTTGATAATGTGTAAAGTGGATTTGATGATGTGTAAAGTGAAATGTATAGAAAAAAGGAGTGGCAATTTTGAAAATAAAATGATGTTATGAGGTTATTAATTTTGTGGGGTATTTCCATATTAAGAGTGTGCAAGTAATTTTGGGACGTCCCAATAAGGAAAATGTGCAAGTAATCACGGGACGGAGGGAGTATCTATTATTTTTATCATATTTTTTAATCAAAAACACCCAAAAGAAAGGGGAAACTTATACGGGGATGGAGGGAGTATATTAATTCCTAACACACATAATCAAATTCACTTTACACCTCATCAAATCACCTAAAATACTCCTCATTTATCTTACATCACCAATCACTTTATTCTATTTTCTTAAAAATCGTGACGGTCAAAGTGTGCAAAAATTGTTGGGACGAAGAGAGTAATAGTTATAATCAAGGATGAAAATATCGGTATCGGTGAAAATATCGAGACCTTAAATTTGTGGAAATATCGATGGATATATCGATAATTTTGAAAATTATAAAAATTTAATAACAAACCTTTAATACATAAAATTAACAAAACAATTTGAATACATTTTATATCAATGATAAATTTAAATAAAATATAATATACAATGTTATTTCATATGATATTTATCGATATTTTCTCGATATTTTTCGAAATTCTCTCGATATTTTTCGATATTCTCTCGATATTAGGCTCGATATTGTTATTGTCTAACGATATTCATCGATATTTTAGATTTTTTTACAAATATCGTGAAAATATCGATTCTTCCTAATATCGATATCGATGACCTCGAAAAATGGATATGTCGAAAATATATCGAGGATATTTCCGGATATTTTCATCCATGGTTATAATTGATGTTAGGTGCAAAATTTTATTTTCTTGAATCTGATGTTATAGTTATTTGATTTGTATGAAATATTTTATTCATGAAATAAACATCAGTATTTTAATACATGTACTGTCATCGGAGGGTGGTTCTCTTAGTCCCAGCCATGACCACCCTATCTTGGTCATTCTGAATTACAAAACCAAAATTCATCGAGTCCAAGGGCGGAGCTAGGAATTTTTTTTAGGATGGACTAGAATGAATGCAATACAAAATATAAAAGTAATATATTTTTTTTACATAAGTTGCAGCATACAATTTTTTGTCCGATAGAATTCATCGATAATAAAATTAGAATTAATGTCTTCAAACAATTCTCTTTCAATATTAACAACCATATAATCCGATAAATTAACCGTTTTCCATTTTATTTCGAATAACACTCTTAACATGAGTGAACAGTGGAATTGGTCCCCTCGAATTAATCGGTTCTTGGATCGGATACTGTGGCATAAAAAAAAACACTATTGACATGCTTCGTTATTGAAAATGTTCGTTTGATCGTGGCAGTTAGGGGTGTGCACCGGTCCAAAACCGGACCGGATAGGAACCGGTTTGGACCGGGACCGGAATTTATCTTAATGGTCGGACCGAAGACCGGACCGGAATGAACCGGTCCAAACCCGGACCGGACCGGTCCGGGTTTGGACCGGTTCGGACCGGAATTTTAATTAATTTTTTTATTTTTTCAAATATTTTTTTAAGTTTTTTGAAGAAAGAACAAGAATGATGAATTTGTAAATGAAAATTTGTGTTAGTTCTTCATTTGAGATCATTTTTCGCCAATGTGAATTTTATTTACAATATTATTAATGGTATTTTGACACTAAAAGTAAATTGATTATTTTTGTTCAATTATATACTTGAAAAAATGTATTCCCTCTGTCCCATGATTTTATGCACACTTTTTTTAACGGACGTCCCAACATTTTTTGCACACTCCAAAAAAGAAAACAATAATACCAATAATACCCCTCCTTTATTTTACCTTTAATCAAACCCCTTTTACTTTAATTAATGAATTACCAATAATACCCCTCCTTTATTTACCTTACACATCACTTTATTCCATTTTCTTAATTTCCATGCCGGTCAAAGTATGCATAAAATCCTGGAACGGAGGGAGTAATAAATCTCAACACTTTTACTTCACATACTCACCAATTATTTGATTCTAAACATAATAAAAGAAATATTTTCAAAGTTTTTAAATTAGCAATCCTAATTTTATTTAGTTTATAATAATTAAGGTTGTATTATTAGAAAAATATAAAGAATATAAATTAAAAAAAAATTCCGGTCCGGACCGGTAAATTCCGGTCTTAACCCGGACCGGAAACCCGGAATCTTAAAATTCACTGGACCGGAGACCGGACCGGAAACTAACCGGTCGGTCCGGACCGGTTCTGGTCTTTTTTCCGGTCCGGTTTTTTTTTTGCACACTCCTAGTGGCAGTGGTAACAAGAGGTGTCAAAATAAGGTGTAACAAGAGGTGTCAAAATAAGGTGAATTAGTCTTGTAATTAGCTAGAGCATACGATTGCACCTTGTTTGTCTCAACTAACTTTTTGGAGAATTAAAAAATAGTTGATAAATTCTAAAAAAAATAGAGGTTATTATTTAATTGAAATTTTAAATTATGTAAATAGTTAAATATGTATATTTTACAAATAATTTAACAAAAATTAATATGGATTGATGGTAAAAAACTCTCTTTTATTTATGTTAAAAAACTCTCTTTTATTTATGTAAAGATCACTTGTTCGAGTTGTATATGAGTTGCAATTTTTAAGAAAATGAGATTTAGTGGTTAGTGATGTAAGATAAATGTGAGGTATTTTAGGTGATTTAGTCAGGTGTAAAGTGGACTTGATTGGTTTTGAAATAAAATGTAGGTAAAAAAGGAGTAACAATTTTAAAAATAAAATAATATTGAGAGGATATTAATTTTGTGGGGTAATTTTATATCGAGAGAAGTAACCTATTAATAGGAAAAGTGCACGGAACGGATAAAATATATAGTAGAAAAATCCCAAAATTTAGGGTGGGCTGGAGCCCTCCTTAATTAGCCATAAGGAGGCTCCGCCCTTGATCGAGTCATTTAAAAAAGTCGCTGCATCATAAGGGGGGCGAGACCAATAGGCATTAGGGATTACAACTGGTCTGTCTGCACAGAGTTCGCCGTTCAAACTTCAAAAACTCCCCAACCATTCCCACATAATGCGAGACGATAATGGGAGGGTCTTGATTCTAGCATTAAAGAGCTCCTCCACAAAAACGTCCATGGTTGTTAACTCAATATTTCCTCTACAAAAATAACGGGCATTTAGGAATATCCTTGCTGCTAAGGACTTCTCATGATGCAAGAGTTTTCAATATTGTTTCGCAACCATAACCAATTTAAAGAAATATATTTCATGAAACCCCATGTTCTTGTTCTCCTTTGAATAAGATATTTTATCCCAATTGAGTCAATGTGTTTTCCGTTTCTCCGGTGTTGATCCCCAGTAAAATTGGGACACAACTCTTTTAATATCTTTACACAAGGGCTTTGGAAAAAGAAACCAACTCATTGCATAATTAGGGATTACTTGAACAACCGTTTTGATAAGAAATTCTTTCCCCGCCTTTGTTAAAGTCTATTCATCCCAACTCTTACATCTACTCACCACTCGATCGATCACAGTTTGAAAAAATACTTTCTTCCTTCAATTGATGACCGTAGGAAGACCTCAATACTTGGAATGTTGCGATACAGTTTTCGCCCCAAGTTGGCGTTCCAAATCAGCCACATTGTCTACACTAATGTTGTCACTTTTGTAGAGAGTTCAGACTTAATCCAAGTTAATACGTGGCCCTGATGCATACTCGTATGTATGAATAATATTTTTCACCTTGTACATCTCAGTCTGATTTGCACAAAAGAAAATGATGTTATCACTTATCATCCGCAAAAATGAGTTTAGAAAATGCAAATAAGTTGAACCAAATTTACATAATATTTTACTTACCTTAAATTAATACACACAAGTGAGATTTACTTATCTTAAATTTATATACCCAATTTAATATAACTCTCATATTACGATTCTACTCTCACACAAGAAATTATGTCCCATTGAATTGAGTTTATTGGTTACATAATTTCCTTAGATAATGCATATCATAATATTAAATAGTTAAAAGTTAAAAAAAGAACTAATAATTAATTTCTTGCATTGCTAGTTACATGATCATTTTCTTGGGTTATTGGGTTTTTTTTTTTTCTTTACTTTTTTTTTTTTGGTCATATTTCCCTATTACAAATCCAAACTGGGCTCATGAGTTTGTAGTGCACCGAAATTGGGCTGAAATAACTCATAAGACAAGCCCAATCACCAGTGCCGGTCCTAGGAATATCTGGGCCTGAATCGAACTTTAAAAAAAAGGCCCCGTCTCTTCATATTTTTATTTTATACGAACTTATGAAACATAATGTAAAACAATTTTTAAAGAACTAACAATATAGAATTTTTTTTACCCATTTTAGAATTTCTAATTTTTAATTAATAGATTTTTTAAGATTTTAAGAGTTTTTTTAATGTAATTATTATAATTTTTAGAAAAAATAATGAGATTTTTTTAATTTTTTAAATATTTTTTATACGGGTAATTTTTAATTTTATGAGATTTTTAGAAATTTTTAATATTATTTTTTAATTTCAAATTTAAAGGAGGTAAATTGAACTAACAGTCCAAAATCTCAACTTTTCGACGAAAATAATGTAAATTGGCATTCTAAGACGTAAATTGAGAAGGTGAAAATTTAAAGGATATAAATTATAAACTACATTAGGCTTTTATAGAGACTTTTTTCTCTTAGTTTTTCTCTCCCTTCTCCTTCACTAATTCTTTTTACTTTATTAGTACTTCTCTTTACGTGTCTTTTATATATATATAAAAGATATCTTAAAAAATGGGCCCCTAAAAAATTGAAATATTTATGGGCCTGAATCGATCGCCTCGTTGACTTAACATTAGGACCGGGCCTGCCAATCACATCATTTTTTAAAAATATTAGAGGGCCTATGAGGCCCTCGTCACCAGAAGTTTCCTTTGAATATATGAGATAGCAAATTTTAAATAAAACTACATGCCAAATAATATTAATTTTTTGGGATTAAATATGGGTTTGACTATATGCACCTCCATTTCGGAGAGATGCACGCCCCCGTGATAGATGCACCATCCCAAAATTTGTCAAAATAAATGCATTCTTCTCTCAAATTGTCTTAAATACCTTTTTCCCCCTTTTATCTATAAAATACACATTTACTACACACCCTCCCAAACCCTAATTCTATCTCTTTCACCCTTCTTCTTCCTCCCCATTCCACCCGCCGCCGCCGCCCACCACTCGCCGGAAGCCGCCCCCTGTCGCCGCGGCCCCCTTCGTCAGCAGCCTCCCTCTCCCTCGAGTTCACCGGCGCGAGGACTCCCCTCCATTTTTCCCCGTGCCCCACCCCGATCTGTAAAAAAAAAAAAATTATGTCAGCGGCCGCCCCCTTCCCCGTCCGTCCGACGCCGTCAGCCCCGCCCCAGCCCCAGCCGTTGAGGCCCGTCGCTGCCTCCTTTTTTTTTTTTTCATTTTTCTGAGTTGTTTTTCGTCTCGACCACGCCCCAGCACCCGCCACCGCACCCACCGCCGCGGCCTCCGCCCTTAAGTTTTTTCCTTCTTTTTTCAATTTTTTCTCCAGTAAATTTTTTTTTTTTTTTAAAGTCGACCCTGTGTTGTCGATTATATACACTCCCGTCGACAAATCGTTGCCGACGAGAGTGTATATAGTCGACAACACATGGTCGATTTTTTTTTTTTAATTTGTTCGACCTTTGCAGGTCGACCATATACACTTTCGTCGACAAATTGTTGTCGACAAGAGTGTATATAGTCGACACTGGTTTGTCGAAAATTGGAAAAAAAAAATCTGAGATTATCATTTTTTTTTTCCTGAGATTGTGGTGGTTGGTGGTGGTGTTGCCAGTGGTAGTCGAAAGTGTTGGCAGCTGTTGTTATGACTTTTTTCACTTTGATGGTGGTGGTGGTGGTGCCGGTGTCGGCGAAGGCTGGAAGTGGTGGTTTAGGGCTTAAATGTTGAATAGGGTGTAGATAGTATTAGGGGTGTATTTAGTAATAGTATTTTATTGAAAGGGTATTTTAGATATTTCACACCATTATTTAATTAATAAATTAAAAGGGTGAGTGCATCTCTCCGAAATGGAGGTGCATATAGTCAAACCCATTAAATATTTTTGATGTATTTCAAAAACTCTTTAACACAATTGTAAATGAAAAATGTCTTTTTGCAATTAAAAAAAAAGTTAGACAGCTGGAAATTTGGACATATATCTACATTTATTATGGGAGAAACGAATATACAATAAAATAATTTACTAACTGCGGAATATTTATAAAAAATAATCACAATTTCGTAGACGTGATAACTATATATAGCAATTAAACAAAGAAATCACTTTATTCTAAGTTGGGACCTCCTACATGTAGTCAGGATGTCGTAAGGTGTCGTAATGACTATCGTATTTAGTTAATCTAAGTCATTAAAAATCTAATCTAAAGGCTTAAACTTGATGATTTGTTACCTTTTGTACAATTTACGATATGTATTCATCGTATGTGTCGTAATGTGTCATAAATTTGTATTTTCTATTAAATTAATTAAAATATATTATTGTAAAATTACATTTTTATACTTATACAATAAAATAATTTATTATATTTATTAATGTAATTAAAATATGTAATGTTAAAATTACATATTTACCCTTATGTTATTAATAAAATTAATAACAAAAAATAAATCAAATCAATTTATTAAAAAAAAAAAATCAAATTCATTAAAACCTAATTAATACATGCGTTTTCTATTTCATGCGCTTTTAATCTAATTGAAATTGGGGAAAGAAAAAAAAAACATAAATTTTAATTTAACTAATCTATTATTTAATTAAATTTTGGATTGATTTATTTAATTTTAATAATAATAATATTTGTATAAAAAAAGGGTAGAACATTAATTTTACTTAATATATATATATATATATATATATTAAAAATAATTTAAATAAAAGAAGGGTAATATAGTAAATAATAAAATAAAATTTAAAAAATAATATAAATAACTTAAACATGTATAACAGGTAGCAGGTCGTTACGATGTTTACGACGCCACGTGGCGCGATTCGACAAAGTGACTATGTAGTCATTTCGTAAAATGTGACTACCGTAAGAATTGCCCTTCTAAGTTCCACCTTTCCTACCCGCATAATTTGTTCTTATTTAATATTTGAACTAATATTATACTCCCTCCGTCCGCCTATAAGTGTTACGTTACTTTTTGGCACAGAGATTAAGAAAAGTGATTAAATAATAGATATAGTACAAGTGATGTGATTGAGAGAGGAGAGAGATAGAGAGAAAAAGTAAGATATAAAGTGAAGTGTAAGAAAAAATACTTACCAAAAAAGGTATGGGAAACTTATAGGCGGACGGACCAAAATGGTAAAATGGGAAGCTTATAGGCGGACGGAGGGAGTATAATATATGAGTTAATACTATACTGTATTTAAATTAATACTATACTGTAATTGAACTAATATTATACAGTATTTACCATAATTCATGAGTAACATTCATCCATTTAAAAAATTATACTCCATTAAATAGGAACAAGTTACATGCATGTAATTGGTACACACAAGTATTTGCCAAAGGAAAAATTATTGTGTCTGTCGTGTGAAATTTCGATCGACTACCGGCCAGTTGAGAATTCCGTTGTGCGAAATAAAATATTATAGTTAAATAAATTAATATTCCCTCTATTTCAACTTCCAAATCTATCTTCACATTGATCTGGACACGAAAACTAAAAAATGTGATAATATAAGGGTATTAATGTTCTTTTAATTTTATTAAATCGATAAAGTAAATGTATTTTGTAAGAAAAATATTGACATAAAGGATAAGTAAGTAAGTGGTAATTTTGAGGGTCAAAATTCTTAGAAATTTCCTTTTTTTATAGTGTGAAACTGAAAATTAATGTTGAATAAATTAAAAAAAAAAGTGTGAAAACATGGAACAGATGGAGTATAAAAAAAACATGTTTAATAAGTTTCTAGGCAATTTTATTGGTAGTATGTTAAAAAAATATTCCTTTTGTCCCTTTTTAAGTTTCACAATGGGGGTATGTCATAAGTTTTAAGGAATATAGTATTTTATGTAATGTTATCGATGGAAATTGAAAAGTGTAAAAAAAAGTAAAGAGATAGATAGAGAAAGTGTAATAAAAATAAAATGGTGGAGAGAGAAATAAAAAGTGAATGACCGTCAACATAAATACATTTAAAAGGAATATTCAAAATGACAAAATGTAAAGTTTAAACGAAGACGAAATGACTATATACATATGAGATAGTCTTGTGTGCACCTGAATTGACTATTGACTTATTTATTTATTTATTATTATTATTTTATATGTTGTACTTTCAGTTGTAGTGACTTGCACTTTTCAATGACTTACACTTTTTGATAAAATGGTGTTTGTACTTTTCAATTATTAAATAGTATAATAATATTTTTATTTATAGTGACTTATACTTTTTAGTAATATTGTGTTGCACTTTTCAGTTTAATAACTTACACTTTTCATTAAAAATTGTGATACTGACTAATACTTTTTAATAATATTGTGTTGCACTTTTCAGTTATAATAACTTATACTTTTCAGTAAAAATTTGTGTTGCACTTTTCAGTTATAGACTCTTACACTTTTCAATTATATTGACTTACACGTTTCATTAATATTATGATTTTTTTCCAGTAATACTGACTTGCACGTTTCAGAAATATTGTGTTTCACTCTTTAGTTATACTGACTTATACTTTTAGCAAATATGGTGTTGCAATTTTTTGTTATATCAACTTACAATTTTTTTTAGTAATTTTGTGTTTCACTTTTTATTGAATAAATTTTTTTTCTTAAAAGTTTAATTTAAATGTTGAATGTGTATATTTTTAAATTTAAAAAAAAATCGGTTAAATAATAAAAATAAACCAAATAAAAAGAGATTTTATATTTTTTAAATAACATTTTGAGATTATTTAAATACTTTTTACTTTTTATATTTTTCAGAATAAAAATTATTATACAAATTTTATAATTTTTTATTTTATAGAGTAATGTACAATTACTAGTTAATTAATTTGATTATATTTATAAAAAAGTATGGATATAAATTGGATAAAATAAAAATTATGTGCTAAATATGATACTACAAATTAAAAAGTATAAGTATAATTTAATTAAGAAAAAAATATGCGCTAGATTTGACAAATAAATGAAAATTATGGGTATAATTTGGTTAAGAAAAAAAATGTGTACTAGATTTAATTAAAAGTGAAAAGTATAAATTGAAATTGATGATTTAATTTAATTTTTTTTTTAAATTCGTGAAAAAGTATAAAAAATAATTTAATAAAAAAATTAGTTAAATTAAAATTACATCAATTACTCGATTAGACTAGAGTCTTACTCTCTTTATATGGTGATTGCATATATACGATCCTTACCATATTTATAATTTTAGTAAGACACCTTTTGACCCAAATTCAACGCAATAAAGATTCAATAAATGTAAAAATATCAATTACTAAAAACACTCAAGTGTACTTGTTATATTTTTAAAATTCAACAATCGATTTGTAAAATTAAATACGTGGAATACTTTCTCATTTCAATTTCATTATTTCTATTTCTCTTTTTTAAACAATCCTTTCTCTATTCATTAAAAATAAATATGCTAACTTTTTTTATTTGTCCAGTCCACCAAAAATATATTTATTTCCTTTTATGAAAACAATCATATTTTTTACCTTTTTTACTTTATCTATTTTTTAAAAAAAACTTGTGCCCAACAATATAATTATATTTTTTTATGAACGGAGAAAATATTATTTACACTGTTTTATTTTTATCTTTCAATCCTCACTTATTTATTATTTTATTATTAACTTTATTAATAAATAAATCACTTTATTTACAAATGAACTGCACAATAAATCATCATACCCTCGATCTATATATTTTATAAATAAATTAATCAATACTTATTCATAATAAATTTGAAAGGATTGAAAATTATTTATTGAGAAAAGGCCACGTAAGAAAGTTTAGCATAGGATTCTAGTGAATGAGACTGTAGCCCAACGTACCTAAATACAACACTCCAATATAAGGCTTCATTTTTGTGGGTCAAATTATTATGACAAGAAAAGACGAGAAAGTAGTGCCCTCCCTCTATCTATCTATTTATTATTTATTATTATTATTACAATTACTATATTTTTTTTAATCAATTCCAAATTTGGTGGTTCAATTCTTGACTTTGAACTTTCCAGTGGCCTTAAAGTACAAACCGAGTTATTACAAATGTCGACATGTCTAATTATATTTCTTTGATTCAGTCTGCAGGTTTATTAGTAGTTGGTTTTTTTTTTTTTTTTGAACGGTCAAATAATATCTGGCATTTAATTTCAACATCATTATTTAACATGCTGATATTAATTCAACACCTAAATTTTTTGCATTTAAATAACTTAGTGTATTTCCTCATATAATTTTCATTCTTATATTGCACATAAATATTTCCATTTTCACGTGTTTAACTTACCGGAAATTGTAAGCCAATATAGAGAAACCTTAAATGTAGTACGATTTTACTAATTTTAAGGCCTGAATGGGTAAAACTCAATTAAGGAAAGCAAATATATATTTTTGGTGGACAAATAAATAAGGAAAATGATCATATTTTAATGGAAATATTATATTTACATACATATATTAATTCTTACCAAACTTAAATTCTCAACAAAATATATATATTAATGTTACTCTAAATTTTATAAATTATCATTGTGAGGGGGAGGGGCCTCTCCAAGTCCACCCACAATCCTCCTACTTTGTTCAATCAAACCAAACCCCCCACCAATTCAATTCAATTGACTTATCTTTTTTTTTTTTTACAAAAATAAATAAATTAAATTAAATAAATACTCTAGATTCTCTCCCAACTCCACTCTCAACTCATTTTCTCTGTATTTTCTCAATTATTTATTCCCCTTAATTTTTCATTTTAATAATTACAAAACCCCTCCCTATATCTCCCCCATTAAAAAAAAAACCTTTCTCATTTTCATGATTCTTTAAACTTCAAATGTCGCACCGCCACCGCTCCTCCCCCCTCCCGTCCTGCCTCCGCCGCCCCACCGCCGCCTCAAACCCCAACCTCACAACCTGCATCTACAACACCGATGTAGGCTTCTTCGCACTCTCCTGGTGTCGCAACCGCTTCGGCCGCTCCCTCCACCTCCACAACCACCACCACGAATTCTTCAATCTCCAAATCAAATCCTTCCCCTTTTTCCACAACAAAAAAGGATCCAAAAAAATCAACCTCATCGCCATCAATAAACAAGCAACAATACTCTGGGATCTCTCCTCTGCCAAATACGGATCCGGACCCGAACCCGTTTCCGGATTCCACATCACCGTAACCGTCGACGGAGAAACCGTACTCTGCATCGGCGACTCTGTTAAACCCCAACCTCACTCGAAAACGGTTAACGATTGTCAGAATCCAGTGATTTTGAGGAGAGAGCACGTTTACGGCACGAAACCGTACTCCACAAAAGCCCTAATTGGCGGCAAGGAAAGGGAAATCTCGATCGAGTGCCGATTAGCGAAGGATCCGAGGCTATATGTAAGTATCGATAACAATAGAGTTTTACAAATTAAGCATTTAAAGTGGAAATTCAGGGGAAGCCAGAGTATCGAGATCGATGGGAACTATGTGCAAGTGTCGTGGGATGTTTACAATTGGTTATTCGATCGAAATCGGAGCGAAGATGGGTATGCACTCTTCATGTTCACTGTATTTACCCAGAGAGAAGAGAGCTCGAAGAATTCGGTTATGCCGCCATTGGATAATCAGCAGAGTTCATTGGGGCTGGGATTTGAGGAGAAGAAGATGAAGAAGAAGAAAGGGGGTTTACTGCGGAGAGGAGGAGGAGGAAGAAGTTCGTCGTTTTCTTCGTTTTCTTCAGCGAATTCTTCGAGTAGTTGCAGTAGCTCTGTAATGGAGTGGGCAGATAATGAAGAGGATGAGTTTATGGATTATCCTTATTCTGGATTTTCTTTGCTTGTTTATGCTTGGAGGACTTAATTACTTTACCAATTATTTTGTTCATTATTATTTTTTTGTGGAGTATTGTATTTAATGTTGTAGATTAAACATGGTTTAGTTGGCAATTTTTAGGTGTTATCATCCAATTTTCATAAAAAAATTGAACAAGGGTGAAGGAAATCAAATGAAATCATCTTGTGTGTTTCATACTTCATATAGTGTAAATGAATGAATTCAGAGAGTACGAAAATTGAAACAAAAGAATACAACCGAAACAAATGTTATTAGTTCAACAATCAAAATTAAATTATTTACAAAGTGTGAATGTTTATGTTTATAAACATGGTTTAGTTGGCATTTTTTTTTTAATATCCACTTGGACAATTTGCAATGGATATATACTCTGTCATTGCACAACCGTCGGCAATAATTATCCATTAGACCTTTACTAATTTTATTTTTTCTTTGAAAATCAAAGTTTATTTAATCAACATTGTGTATTTGAAAAATAATTTTTTTTAATGAAACAGGCAAAAATTGCGGCTTTTCAAAAGAAAAATGGTTATTGATTCGATTGGCTTCAGAAAAAAAATATGAATAGACTGAACAAATCGATATACTATTATATACACAATATTAATATATTATTTGATGAGTAATACTATTGTTATTACAAAACTAAAATAATAGTATCATTATTATAAAAGATCAAAAGTGTACTATTACATGTTAAAAAAATTCTAAAAAAATTGTTCAGAAAATTAAGTGTTTAAAATACACTTTTAATTTTATAGTGACGACTAGTTACAATATTATGATCATGTAATAATATAGTTTTGATCATATAGTAAAAAAACATGTTAATTAAGTTTGATCACCATTAATTCACGTTGACCCGAGTTTAATTATGAATTTTTACCTCAAATTTATCTTAATTAATTATATTTCATATATAAAATATTTTATATAAATTTCTTCATTTCAATCATAGCCCTAATACTATCGTAATTTTTTATGTCCTACATGTCATTATCATAACTTTTCATTCAAAATTTTAATTTTTTCATTAATTTGAAATTAATTTTTAAAATAAATTAAAAAATTATACATTATTGTCAATCAATCAAGATATTATATTCTATATATTTAGTTTCCTAATTAATTAATTAATTGAATTATTATTTTGTGAGAGTAGACATGATTATTTATGGAGTACTATATATATGAATGGGTCAATATTGAAGTAGTGTGCACTCGAATTCGTTGACGCCACGTTTATTATTTTGATGTGATTTATTATTGTTTTCAATTTGAGTAATAAACTGGTCAATTAGGAAATCTTATTATTCAACCTACCTTCAAATGAATCATTCAGTCAACCTTCAAAGTAAACTTGGAAGGTACATCTATTAATTACCATATTAAAAAAATATTCCATATATATTAAAAATCCAACTAAAAAGAATTCAATATGTAGCAAATCCATAATAGGTTTTAATTCTCATTCCATTTTTAGTACATTTGTATTCACGTGATGATAATACTACAAAATAAAAAGTGCAATACTTCTACTTCCTCAATTTAAAAAAGTGTAATAATTTATTTTTTTAGCCAAAAAGTGTAATAATTTGAATTTCAAAAGGTACTACTGTGTATAAAATAAATGTAAGTAGAGGTATATATTAATACTTCCCTAATAATTTTTTATATATATATATATAGATACACATATTAAAAAAATATATAATAATGAGTAGAATTTGAGTGATAATTTTACAAACATATAAAGAAATAAGTTGACTGAATCAACAAAAATTATACTAAAAAAATTATCAATTCAAAGAGATACTAAGCAATTGAAATATTTTACATATGAATGGAGCACATCATTAAGGTAATTTAAAAAATTCACGTATTATAAGTTTAGATTTGAATCACCCAAAAATAATTGCAAGTTGCAACCATATGATTTACTATAAAAGAAAAATAAACTACTATAAAGGCAAAATAAAACTATTAGAAGACTAGAATATGATAAGGCCAAAATTATAGTACTACATGTACAATAACACACATTTAATTTTTTTTTTGGAATTGAATTTGTTACTATAAAAACAATTTGTGATACTATAAATTTTTTACATGTGAATTCGCTCAAAACTATGTTTTTGTTATTGTTTTTACAATATATTTTGACCTTGTAGTAATATATTTTGGTCTTATAATAAAACAATACTCCCTCCGTCCCTGAAAAATTTTCATACTTTCCTTTTTTGTTTGTCCCCGAAGAGTTTGCATGCCCCAAAATAGAAATAATCATCACAATACCTACCCTCATCATATACACATATTTACCCTTTATGCCATTACTTTTGGGACCCACCATACACTCAACCCACCTACTTTATTTACTTTATATATAAAAGTTTACAAAATTACCCCTCAACACTCTCATCATTACACTTTTTTCTTAAACCATGTGCCCAAGATTCCCCGCAAACTTTTCGGGGACGGAGGGAGTACTTGAGATTGATAAAAAAAATATTTCAATTAAGTTTGACCCACAATTTTTTGCCAAATTTATTTTAATTAGCTATATATCATGTACTCTCCTCGTCCAAATTCGAAAGTTACATATTTTATCATTTTGGGTGTTACACTAAAAGTTTCACTTTTTTTTTTTTGCAACACCCACTATCTCTCCCTACCTTTTCTTTTTGATATTTATCACATCTCTCTCTACATCAACAACATATTACAGAATACTACTCCCTCCATCCACCAAATGTAGTTCCATGGAGGAGGGACACAAGTTTTAAGAAAAAAATAGATAAAGTAATGGTATTATAGGGTATTGTGAGGTCCATTGTGAATAAATTATTGTTTGTGAATAAAGTTGATGTCAAATTGAGTAATTAAGTGGTGGTTGAAGGGTGATAGTTTTCAAAAAGTGTATGAGACTGCATTTGGTGGACAAAAAATATAAGGTAAATAGGACTACCTTTTGTGGAAGGAGTATATTTTTTAATCAATGTGTAAAAATTAAATAAATAATTTTTAAAGGATGAAATATTTTGTGTTCACTCTGTTCATAAAAAATATGTTCATTTTTTTTTTTATAAAAGTAATCACTTTATTTTTAATTTAAAACAATCCACAACACTCTTACTTTTTTTTTTTTTTTTTTTTAATCTGTGTTCAAATGTATGTACATACTGTATTTTTTATGGATATGGGAGTATATGTTTTTGTGAGATATATTTCTAGTATATTTCAAAAATTCCAACCCAAAAAAAATATGGTATGCATTTTAAAGATACACTAATGTATTAGTGTAATGATTAAAGTAGAATATAGAAATATACGTTGAAAATAATTATGTCCGCACTCCGCATTTAGTGTGAACACTTGATTGAGGAAATGCATCAAATTAAGGAAAGTAATCATGAATAATTAGCAGTAATTTACACAATGTCCCTGTATACATGTTCACACACAAAATTCATGTTTACAACTGCTTTTGTGAAACATGATGAGTTGTTTTCATTATGATTATGATTATGATTATGATTATGATTATGAATACTCTGAAATACACCTGTTTTATAAAATTTATTGTATTTTTTATTTTGTATAAAATTAAAATATATTTTTTTGACACATTTATTTCTAATTATTTCTTTTCTTTTACTTCTCAATTTTTTTTCATATTTCTTTTTTATTCTTCCTTTGATCTTTTCAAAAAAAGGTTATTAATATTTAAAAAAAAAAGATATTGTAATAATTAATAGGAGTAGTTTAAAAAGATTATTGATAAAAATAAAAAAATGATAAATTTTTTAAAATAAAATTTAAGATTAAATGCAATAAATTTTATGATACAATAATTAATTAAATTAGCAAAATTAAACATGATTTTAGTGGTATCAAAATTTCCACAAGACTAACAGTAGGAAGCATGTGAGGGCCAGTTGGCTACTGCTGTGAATGTATTACAGTATATTCTTCTTACAATTACATTGCAGAGAATAAATACATAGCTGTTGTATAGTTGGATCATAGAATATTGGTCAACAACAATCAAAACTCTTTTTAACGGGTCGGGTTGGGATTTGTCATACAAATTTCAATTCACCCTTATATTAACATTTTGATACTCTTTCCATCCAAATTTTATGTTTATGATTCATTTTCACGGATTTTAATGAATGGTAATTTAATCTAAACTTTTAAATAATTATAAATAAATTATCAACTTTAAATATTGTTACAATTTAGAATTTTAGACATACTCATTTGTGTCTAAATTTGACATTTCGAGATTAGATCGGAATAAAAAGACAATGTTGTTTCATTAAAAAAATGTCATCAACTAGTCACGTTAGATTCGAGCACAAATAAAGCTGTTTAGAAGTCTAAATTGTAACATTATTTAAAGTTGATAATTTATGTGCAATTATTCAAAAGTTTAGATTAAATTGCACTTCAGGGAGATGAGTTGAAGGATATTATGAAACTTTGAAGGGTTCACTTATAAATACTTGTGAAATAATCAATTTTTATATAATTAAGTACTAAAAAAATACAATAATTAACAATCTCTTTTGAGATAACTTTTACAATAAATCACTATTAAACCAATTTATTAAATTAATCTTTCAATAATTTTTCTTAACCTGCCTATTATTGCCTTGTTCATCATTATGCTTAAGTCTTCCGCTGCTGTGAGGAATAAAAAAGGGATAGGAGATGGACTTCTATTCACCAAGACTGAGGCCGAGTCACTTGTGACACATCCCATCACCCATTTGATCCATGTTGGGTGATATTTGAATCTCTCCATGAGTAGCTTCACCTAATCTAAATCTATCGAATCATGGACTTTTTGCAAAATCTATTTTAAACAACACCCTCTCATGTCTGCCCCTTTTCGCTTCTTCTATTGCATTCACTACAAGAAATGGGGGGAATAGCGACGAAAATTTTGCGACAAATCTAAATTTCATCGCTAAAATCAATTTTTAGCAACGAAATATAAATTTTCGTTGCTAAATTGTTAGATTTAATATTTGCAACAAAATATATATATTTCATCGCTATATTAGCAACAAATTGTTTCATTTTGTTGTTAATAATCAAAACAACAATGAAAATTATATTTCGTCGCTAATATTTTGCGATGAAATATAAATTTTCGTGGCTAATTTCTTGAAATTATTTTTTACAACAAAATTTATATATTTCATCGCTATATTAGCAACAATTTGCTTCATTTTGTTGTTAATAATCAGAAAAACTATGAAAATTATATTTCGTTGCTAATATTTTGCGATGAAATAGAAATTTTCGTGGCTAATTTTTTTAAATTAATTTTTGCAACAAAATTTATATATTTCATCGCTATATTAGCAGCAAATTGCTTCATTTTGTTGTTAATAATCAGAACAAAAATGAAAATTATATTTCGTTGCTAATATTTTGCGATGAAATAGAAATTTTTGTGGCTAATTTCTTGAAATTAATTTTTGCAACAAAATTTATATATTTCATCACTTTATTAGCAACAAACTGCATTATTTTGTTGTTAATAATCAGAGCAACAATAACAATTATATTTTCTTGCTAATATTTTGCGATGAAATTGAAAATTTTGTGGCTAATTTCTTGAAATTAATTTTTGCAACAAAATTTATATATATCATTGCTATATTAGCAACAAATTGCTTCATTTTGTTGTTAATAATCAGAACAACAATGAAAATTATATTTCATCACTAATATTTTACGATGAAATAGAATTTTTTGTGGCTAATTTATTGAAATTAATTTTTGCGATGAAATTAAAATATTTCATCGCTATACTAGCAACGTATTGCTGCATTTTGTTGTTAATAATCAGAACAACAATGAAAATTATATTTTGCGATGAAATATAATTTTTTGTGGCTAATTTATTGAAATTACTTTTTGCGATGAAATAAAAATATTTCATCGCTAAACTAGCAACAAATTCTTTTATTTTGTTGTTAATAATTAGGGCAACAATGAAAATTATATTTAGTCGCTATTATTTTGCGATGAAATATATTTTTTGTGGCTAATTTCTTGGAATTAATATTTGCAACAAAATTAAAATATTTTATCGCTACACTTTTATCAAATTATTTTATTTTGTTGTTAATAATAAGAAGAACAATGATAATTGTATTTCGTGGCTAATATTAAATCAACTATGCTTATTAAATCAAGAAAATCGATTTATATAATTAAATGTTTAATAATTCTCCAAATTTTATGTCTTACAAATCAGTATGAATGTTTATAAAAATATTTATAAATATGATGATGCAAATGAAGATGGACATAATTAAAGATGGGAGAATGAAGATTGGCTCTAATATTTATTATTTTTTTTAAATTGTTAAAGTAACATTGATTTTTTACAATTGGAATTGTTTTAAAAATTACGTATACACATGTATATATACATATATAGTTGTTACAAGTTAAAAAATTAATCAATTAATAAATGTGAAATAAATTATTAATGAGTAAAAATAACTAAATTAGTAACAATTGAATACATATATAATTAATATTAAAAACTGAACCAAAGAGCTGTCTGCCCGAATGGTAGGCGCCCAGCTATGGGCGCCCATCCACCCGGGATCAATTCCCACTAAGACCAAATAAAATATTTATTTAAATAAAATGGGGGAGGGGGTATGTGGGTGCGGGTTGGGTACGGGTTGGGTCGGGGCGGGTCGAGTGCAGAAGTGGGTTTAGAGAACGATTGAATTGGTTCGGTTGGGGTGGGTCGGGTGTGGGTACGGGTTGGGTTGGTCGAGTACGGAAGTGGGTTTAGAGAATGATTCGTAAATCGGATGTCATAGCCAAATATTAGCAACAAAAATTCTAATATTTTTGTCTCTAATGTGAGTTAGCGATGAAATAATTTTATCGCGGGATTTGTTGCTATACACCCGTCGCTAACGTGTTTGCGACAAATGTTTGATTTTCCTCGCAAACATTTTGTGATGAAACTCATATTTTCGTCGCTAACATTTTGCGATGAAACTTATATTTTCGTCGCTAATATTTTGCGATGAAACTCAAATTTTCGTCGCTAATATTTTGCGATGAAACTCAAATTTTCGTCGCTAATATTTTGCGATGAAACTCAAATTTTCATCGCAAACATTTGCGACAAAATTAATTTTTTTTGTCGCAAACACGTTAGCGACGGGCGTATAGCAACAAATCCTGCGACAAAATTATTTCATCGCTAACTCACGTTAGCGACGAAAATATTAGAATTGGCGACAAATTTTTTCGCAGCTAAATTGCAGTTTTCTTGTAGTGATTGTTGAGAATTATCACATTGTCTAGTATTTGTCTACCCCTCACAAAAGCGTTTTGTTGTTCTGATATGATCGAGTTTAACACCTTGTTTAATCTGTTTGCGAGTATTTTTTTATAGTATCTTGTAGATTCCCTGGATAAGAGAAATAGGCCTAAAGTCGGACATCTCTCTTGCCACCTCTTTCTTCGGTATTAGCACAATAAAAGTCGAATTTAGACCTCTGACCAATCTGTCGTGTTGGTGGAATTTCGTTATCATTTTCATGAAATCTAGTTTAAATAAGTTTCAATATTCTTTTAAAAGGGTTGGTCTCCTGTGTGTAGAGTGCACCGTGCACACTAATGCACAGATCAGTCTTTTTTATATTAATATTGGCGAAAAATATATCTAATAACTACTGTCCCAAGTGGTTAATGACTCATTTTATAAATATGAGATCATGGGTTCGAATCCTATGGTTAACTAAATCTTTTTTTTTTTTTTTGTTCTTTTTTCCTATTTTTTTTTTTTTCTGTTTTTTCTTTAACAAAATTACCACTTTTTAATAATTATGAAACAACACTTTTCAATAATAATAGTTACTCCTACCACTTTTCAGTAGTATGAAACAACACTTTTCAATTATAATAGTTACCACTTTTTAGTATTATGAAATTTTTCAGTAGTATGAAACAACACTTTTCAATAATAATAGTTACCACTTTTCAGTAGTATGAAACAACACTTTTCAATTATAATAGTTACCACTTTTTAGTATTATGAAACAACACTTTTCAATAGTATGAAATAACACTTTTCAATAATAATAGTTACCACTTTTCAGTGAAATAATACTTACCACTTTTCAGTATTAAAAATTACCATGTGAAACAACACATTTCACTAATAATAGTTATCACTTTTCAATAATAAAATTACCACTTTTTAATAATAAATAATAAAATATTTAAGTAACAAAAATTACATGTAATAAAAATCATCCTAAATTCATCTCATTGAATGCTCTCGTGAAAAAGCAAACAATATACTTGTAAACAATCGTCATTCTCAGCTTCTTTGCGAAACATCCAAAATTAATTGAGGTTTATGTCTACAACGACAGCAACCATGGACACTTTTTCGTACCCTTTTCTGAGCAAAAAGTCATGGAACACTTCCATGTATGTTGTTGATGCTTTCATGACTCTTCTTCCGTAGAAACATCGAAACATTACAAATCAATAATTTCCACAATTTCAGAAGTAAACAACCAAGAAATTGAGTCATCGAAATTGAAGGAGAATTCTTACGGTTTTCTTTGCGGCCACCATGGTTATGATTTAGAGCTAGGGCTTTTACGCACAAAAAATGAAAGTGAAATCTTGACTTTATATACAAAACCCAAATAAAAGTATGCGGGTTGGACTTGGGTTAGATGTGGATCAGGGTAAAAATAGGGTGCACCAAATATGTTTGGTGTGTATGGTGTATTTGAGACTTTCCCCTTTTAAAAACTTGAATTAAAACCATCTGGAATCGAACTTTTGAAATTCTCGCATGTACGGATTGCAGCACTGAATTCTTCTTTCGTGAATGGGGCTACCAACATCTCATTTTCTTTCTAGGAAATCTTTTTTTTTTTTGCAGAAATCAGCATGAAGTCTATTGCATCCAATTTCATTATTAACCGAAATTTTACAACATCATTTATTTTAAAGGTTTAATTGTATAAAAATGTATGACATTTTTACGTTTTTCAATTATAACATATTTTAAAATTTTGTAATAAAAAATACATTTAAAAAAAATTATATCACCATCTTATTATGCGATACATTAGAAAAAATTAAAATTAATATTCATAATATATAGGACTATAGGAGTACTTCCTCCAGCTTCACTTGAAAACCTATTGATTAACTTAACAATAACATACTATACAAAATACATAGTTAAATTTTTAGATAAAGAATATAAAGAGAATTTAGTCAAAATAACATTTGTTAGTTTTAATTTAATTTTCAATAGTTTTAATATCAATAACCCATATATTTCTTAATCAATAGTTTAATTACACATTAAAATCTAAAAAAAATAATTTAATCATATAAAGAACACATGATAAAAGTAAACTCCCTATTAATATCTTTACAATGTATATTTGACAGTATTTCTCTTTCCTACGTGGCTTACTCTAAATTTGTTTATTTTGAAATCCTGCAATTTCCTTTGTTTGATGTAACTGCTTATTTTATCTTTCTCTGTTTAATATTAATAAAAATTTGTGTGTAAAATTATTTTTCTCTCTCCATATCCCCTCTTCCTATCTCTCTCATATCCCCTCTTCCTATCTCTCTCTAACTGTTCTTCTCATATTTTCGTAACAATTATGTTTATATTTTTTCTCTGTTACATCTGGTTTCACTCTTTTTTCCATTGTTTCTGTCTATAATTTTTCTCTTCCCCACCTGAGCAGTCAAAGGCAGATCTGTTTATGTCTATATTTTTTCTCTGTTACATCTGTTTCACTCTTTTTTCTATTGTTTATGTCTATATTTTTCTCTTCCCCAATAAATCATGTTTGAAAGTGTAGGTTCCCTCGCAAATCTATTCAACAGCGCCTTCGAAGATGTACAGGTGCGTTCTTTTACTCAATCTTATTGATTTCCAAGTCATTTTTTATCTGTTTCTGTTTTTTTCCATTGTTTCTGTCTATATTTTTCTGTTCCCTAATAAATTATGTTTGAAATTGTAGGTTCCTTCGCAGATCTATTCAACAGCGCCTTCGAAGATGTACAGGTTAACTTTCATGTATTTTTTTTTATCTCCGGCGTGTACACGTCGTTCTGGGTCCAATGTTTGCCCGCAAAAACACTGCCCTCCTCATCCGTGTTAGAGCCGAAGCTGATACCGGGTAATTTCTTTTACTCAATCTTATTGATTTCCAAATTAGTGTTATCACTGTTTATTTTAATTAAATTTCCCCGATCTGTTATGCCTTTTTACCGAATTACTTTGTTATAATTTTGTAGCGACATTGGAATGATAAAATCCAGCAAGAATTTCCCGATTTTTACCGAATTTCTTCCCTTTTTTTATTATTAATTTTTCCAATACATGTATTGGGTTCATCGAATTTGGTGGGTATTTGTTTCTTCTTCCCATTCTTTTTATTATTACTTTGTTTGTATGTTTAATAGAATTGTAAGGAATTATATGTTTAATAGCTTGATTGTTTGCTTGATTGTTTTATAGGGTTATTAACATCAAATGTTTATGTTTTGTTTGTTAGAAACCATGGCTACTAATTCAAAAGCGATGTCTCCAATCCCATTTCCGCATTTTTTTGACATATATGATTTTGCCAATGACCATTTTCCTTGGAACACCTGTCTATTGTTATTGTTGATCTTATTTTACATCTAAAATTTGTTTTGTAATATTATCAACATTAGATGCAGCACTGATTGCAATAGTTGAAGGCTGCTTGCATCATTTAAATGTTAGTGGTTGTGAAGAAATCGGAGATGTTGAAGTAATACTTATTACAAAAGGCAGCTCTCAAATCATTTCTTTGGACATAAGTGTTCTTCAGGTTTTAAATTCAACTCATTTTTTTTTTACATAAGTGTACTTTAGGTTTCAAATATACTGTCTATTACTTAATCAATGCATAATTTCACATTATTGGATAAAACATTAGACACTATAAAATAAGGTCTATTGTTGACCTTATTTGTTATGTGAAATTTCTTCTGTTATATTCTCAGGATTTGAGATGCAGCACTCATTCCAACAACTCCAGGCTCCTGCTTGCATCATCTAAATGTTAGTGGCTGTGGTCAAACCGAGATGCTGGAGTAATAGTTATTGCACATGGCAGCCCTCAACTCATTTCTTTGGACATAAGTGTTCTTTCAGGTTCATATATACTCTGTCATACTTAATGAATTCAGAATTTCACGGAAAACATTAAACAATTTATACTCTGACAAAAATTAAATCACATATATAATTTAACAGTTAATCTTATAAAATTAATAAATCACTTTATTTAAATAATAATAATTAATTATTCATAGCAAATTATTTCCATTATTCTAATTGTTGTCTTATCTAAAAATTGGTTATTCATTCATACTATTCACAAAGTTGATTTTCAAACAGAAGTTATAAAACCACCACATTTATCTTATCTAATTACACAACAGTTTTTTTATTAACTGAACACCATTTACTGGAACTGTTTTCCCTATAAATAACACTCATCTTTTTTAACAAATAATTCACACCCTTTACACCTTTCCTTACTTTCTCTGGAATTTATTACGTTCCCATCACTACCATTCCTCAAATAAACTGTTTTTCAATTATACAAATTCTCATCACTACCATTCTTCATAACTATAATTCATTCACATGGAATCACATTTTGACCCATTACATATTATTACCTCTGAAAAGGAAACTTGGAGAGTCAAGGTTCAAGTTCAGCGATGTTGGATCGTCCCCTCTTTTGATGGTATCAATCCGAAGCAATTTTTAGAAATGTTACTCATTGATGAACAAGTAAGTGCTCATAATATTTAAATTATTTAATTATTTAATATGTATTCTTTTAGCACATGTGTATCCACCACGTTTTTTTATTGTGAAATTCGCAGCACTGCAGTACACATTTTTTTCTTCGGGAATTCGCAGCACTGCACTATTTTCATAAAATCTATATTTACTGAAATTCTCTATTTTAACATATCTCTTTCAACACTTCATTACTTAAACTCATTTTATTGAACCTCATTACTTTATTTTACAGCTAATGCAATTTTATATTTGTACGTAGGGCACCAAAATCCAGGCAACTGTAATAAAATGATATGAAAATATCGTAAGAGAAGGGGTCACGTACAATTTATACAACTTTGAATTTATACAACTTTGGTGTAGAAAAGCCTTTGGGACATATATTGACTACCAAACACCCTTACAAACTTACTTTCCATCACAACACAGAAATGAGAAGGTCTTCTCCATTTCAAGCAACACCACCTCAGTTCGATTTTATTTCCTTTGATGATATAAGGTCGCAATCTGAGTATGAGGATAGAATTCTGCGAGAGATAGAATTCTGCGAGGTAACCTCAATACACTCTTAATTTTATTATCAAAGTAATCAACAACTTATGTAATGGGTCCCAATGGTTGTTAACGTTTTTTTTTATTTGGATTGATTTTCATTATGATGTTCCACTGCTGTTTTTTTAGATGTAATTAGGGGTGAAAACGGATCGGATACGGACGGATAGTGCTTATACCGTATCCTAAACCATATTCTTTTCTCGAATTCGGAGTCGGATACGGAAAAGTCGGATTCGGATACGAATTCGGAATATTCGGTATACGGATACGGAACGGATATCGGACGAATCCGGGCCGGATTCGAATAACTATAATCGGATAATATATTTCAAATGGAAATCATCAAAATGTGATTGAAACACATAAAAAATCAACAAACATGAAACCATCAAAATATATCCTTCGTAAACATCACCACTCTAGCCCAACATAACGCCTAAGAAGACATATATAATATTATACCCAAGCATGAATAAAGCAATCAACAAACTACTCCTAAGCCAAAGAATTACAGTTCAAAGTAATTATCAATGTTTTTCAAAATCTGAAGAAAAGAACAACACAAAATCGCACCACCTCCTCGGCCATTGTCGCTACAAAAAATTGGAACAGAGCCGCATCTGTTTCTGTGGGTCGCCTCCATGGATTGTCGAAAGAGAGAGAGAGATAAAAGGGGGGGTTCTGAGAGAGTCGATTGAAAGAACAATTGAAACAAAATGTGAAACTATCAAAAGTGGAATAATTGATTTCAATCCATTTTTATGTTCTACAATTGGTTTTTGGTAAGGAAATGTACACTCTAATTCTTCTCGTAGATTACAAATTGATATGTCCCAGTCCATGAATATTTAATTTTTTTCTAATTTATTGTATGGTGCAAACTTAGATGAACCATTTTGATTTTATCCATATAAAAAATGGAATGATAATTGAATAATTGACTATGTGTGGACATAAGTTATATTAGTAAATTATGGTTTGTTAAATTTACATCCAGGTTTCTGTGGTGTAGTGGTTATCACGTCAACTTTACACGTTGCAGGTCCTCGATTCGATAATGTTACATTGTTTAACAATATTAATGAATGTTATGTTGTATTTTTTTACATTTAATGGGTTATTTAATATATTACGAATTTGCAGATATTGATAGAGTTATGTCTATTTTGTACATTTGATGTTGATATAAATGATAATGAGTTTATTAACAATATAGACCAAGATCCAAGCCTATCTTTTAATTCAAGGCAAAAATTCTAGATATTACAGTTTAAGACAAATCTATATTTTACATTCCTAATATGCCCTCAACTCAATTCTAGAGGTTACAATTTGAATAAGTTTTCCTTATTTGTAGTTGACCTTTCCATTTACAGTTGAAATCGAATGTACTCATTCAATTCATTGTTTTCATTACTCCTTCAATTAATGCAACATCTCTTTAAATTATTCAACATTAATTATATAATTAAATAACATTTATCATATTTAAAAGCTTTTTAACTGCAATGTTGTTCGAATAAATTAATTATAAATTCTCTTTTAATAGTTATAAATGTATTTTTAATATTTTATTTATTCTTATTCAATTAATTAATTTTTCAAAGCTTCTAACAACAATTACACGTAATTTAATAAAATATCCTCAGTATCTATAAAATATTAAACAAATAGTTTTTAATATGTATTATTTTTAATAATTTTGACATATATCTCTAATAATTTTTGTATCATTTTATAAATAAATTCTAATACTTTTTTGTCATATAATTTAATATATCAATTTTCAAAATAGTCAAATATCCTTTATTATGGCATCTATATTATTATTTTTTATATTTCCAAATAACAATAATGAAAATATTAAATTAAAGGATATATATTCGATCTTGTTATGTATTATAGTTATGCATATTATACGTTATATGTATTTTTAATGCATATATGCTATTATATGTATTAAATTTTCGCATATTAACTTATATATGAACTACTTTGTGCATATATTATACTACATTTAGTTTGCTATGCATATTTGTTGTATAGTAATTATATTAAAAAAATAATAGTGTTTATACCTTTTGTAGGTTCCTTTTTATGTTTCTAATTAATTTTAATTAAAAGAAATATATATTCAAATAAACGGAAACTTTTGAACTAAAAGAGAACTATATATGAATTTCAATTTGGATAATAATTTATGTATTTATCCGTATGATTGTGTATACTGAATATTAATATGAATAATTTATGTATTATATAATTTATATGTATTGATGTATGCATATACTATATTATATGTATTATATTTGTGCATGTTCTTTAATATATAATTTATTTTATGCATATGATTATTAACAAATACCTCTAATTCAACCACAAGCAAAAACCAAGGATAAAACAAACCAAACAAACCAATAAAATATAATTTATATGTATTGTATCATATGATGAAACCGAATGTAATCAAATGCAGATCATGTTTTCTCAGTGTCATATGATAAATTAAAAACTTTACCCAAACAACATGTCAATATGTACTTCTTGAACAGAATAACACTATATGTATGCATCTTTCTTTACTCACTAAGTCTGCTATCTATTTTCTTTATGCGCTTTTTCATAATTTTTCTTCCTCCTTCATTAATCTGAATGTCGGATCTCTTCCGTCTAGTCATCTGCAAAAATATATATTACGAAATTGTATGGAAATTAAAATCTTTAGCCACATGCAAACACATCTTAAACGAATATGCCCCATCCATACTAAATACATAGATTTTTTAATAAATACAGAAAAATTATAGTAAAATACGTTTTTATGATTTTATAAAATGATCTAATCATCGAATCGAATATACCTCATATGCTATTTATTATGTTTCTCTAAAATGCAAAAAACAGAGATCGTTAGAACTAAGAAAACAGAGAAGGAAACATCTTATGCAAAACCAGTATAATCAACGAAGGAAACATCTTATAAAATGCATGTAGTAGAATTTTTTTTAATCATTCCTAAAATTAACGAAAAACCCAGTATATGCAAAGCCCTAAAAATCAGATTTTTTCCATAAACCCAATATCATTTATTCAGAGAATCGAACAACAATAATATGCAGGAGGTGATTTTTCCACTCAATACCTTGAACGATTCTCTGCACAAGCGTTGTTCTTGCTTTTCGTTTTCTTCTTCCAGCTTCAATGGAGAGAGAATAAAAAAAGTTTTAGGAATTAATGTTGGATGAGCTGTTAGGAAAGTTATTTGAATTAAGAATTTGGCGTGATTATTGAGCAAAGAAATATTTCAAATTTTTATTAAAGGTTTTGGATTTAGTTGACTTTCCTTTGCTTAAATTAATTAAATCTTCTTATTTCAAAATTGAAATTCTTATTAAAACGGTAGGGGTAGAATTGTACTTTAATTTGTTAATTTGGCTTGATTTGTAACTGTAATAAAATTTTCCTTGAATTATAAAAACTTAGGGTGAAATGGTCTATAGTGTAATTCTCCCAATGATAATGTGTGAGAAAGATCCACATTTACATCGCAATAACTTCATAAAAATTAAAAGAATATTGAAGTGAACTTCACATAGAAGTTTTTATAAAATATAGTGTATAGAAGTTTTTATAAAATACACTGTATAATATTTAGTATTGAAAAATATAGTATTGCCAATGATAGTTTCTAAATTTGAATGTGCAATTTTGGCCGTGCCAACGTAGAGTGTTGTGTGAATTAGTTTGGATGAAAATAAGTTAATGTATTTATAATATTTGAAAAAATTGTTTTAAGCACCAATACTTTGTTATATAATATCCACTTTTAGGGCGAACTCAATTAAAATGTGCAATTTTGGCCGTGAAGTAGACGATGGTTTGTAAAAACATTAATATTGAATTACATAATATTATTGCCCACGTAGACATTATTGAATATAAATATAATATTCCATGGCAAGTACACTCAAGGACCTGCAACTCAATTCTATGAATGACACTACAAGTGGTATTCATAACACTCCCTCTGAATATGAGCAGGTACTATTTATTGTGTCTGTAAATTTATTGAACATTTGTGTACAACATTGTGGAAATAATTACGCCATATTTTATATGTATCCAGGTTGCGTCGTCCTCCAGCAGTCATAACAAGGTTGTTGATCAAACAGATGTGCCACCACACTGTAACAAGAGAAAGTTAGTTGACGAAGACTGTGATGTGAATTCTGAATTGCCTGCTGACCCTGATATGTGTAAAACAAACTACCTGAAGTAGCTCAGCATTGACAGCAAATGATTATTACTGCATTATCCCTGTACTCAGTATCATTATTAGATGTAATTTCCTGTATTTAATGTAATAATTTGACATATTATATTTATATTCAATAATGTCTACGTGGGCAATAATAACAACAATTTTAAATATGCCGTGAAGCAATATTTTTTATTTTATTTTTCATTATATGCCGCCTATTCAAAGATGATGATGCTAATCAGAGATGATGGTAACGAAAGATTGGATAGAGAGTTTGGTGGGTTAACATTCTCTCAATTTATATTTAATTTTTGTGATTCAATATATATGACATTATATTCCAAAATCTTATTTTTCTTTCCAGTTTCAATTTTCAGATTAATTGATTGTGAAGATTGCAGCTGGAGATTTCAGATTAATTGATTGTGAAGATTGCAGCTGGAGATATGGTCTCTCTTAAACCTGGTCTATGTTCTTTTTTTTATTGATTTAATTGTTGTAATTTATACATTTCTCTGTGAACTTTTTTTTTCCTTGGTTTAACTGTTATTATTTGTAGCTTCCACATTTTTAATTATCGAGTTATTAACAATGAGAAGAAAAGACATTAGTTGTCCTATTGAATTTGTATAATTGTTGAAATTTGCAATTTCTATGATCCTAAATTTATTATGCAAATTTTCTAAAGAAACATAAAACTAAAATATGTGCATGATAATAACTTTATAAAAAATTAAAGAAAGTTGAAGATAATTTTAATAAAATATTATTTAAAAGTACATTGCTCAAATCAATTTAATTAATCTATTACATTTCAATAATTCATGATATTATGAATTAGCAAATTTTTTATATATAATATCACAAATTACTCCAAATATTAATCTTTTTATTTATTACCTTTTTAATTTTTCTTTTAAATAATTTATAATTAATGTTGATAATAAGTTAGTGTTATTATACATATAAATCAAAAAATTACTATGATTAATTTAAATTAATTATTTTAAATAAAGTGTTTGAATTTTATTTAATCCCGCGTAATACGCGGGTACTGCACTAGAGACAAAATGGTACGTGAAAAATAATGTCGCGAAAACCCGCATGAAATCTTTGAAATATTATTATTTTTACTGCACTAGAGACAAAACTTTGAAATCTCGACTGTTAATTGTCCCAGATCGAACCATAATATCTCTCATTATATCATTTGTTTATAACTTTAATTTATTGTATTACGGTTCAAATTATACGTAGTACCAAGTTTATGCCTAATTTTTAATTCATTTATGTGTTTGACGAATTGATACAATGATTTAGAGGGTTCTTTATTCAAAATATGTAACTCATTTCTTTTATATATAATTAAATACTCTATTGTTTATTCAACCGCACGAAACTCGATCAGAATTCCTATCAAGGACGAAACTCGATCAGGATTCGTCGGAAGCAGAATTCCTATCAAGCACGAAACTCGATCAGGATTCGACGAAACTCGATCAGGGTTCGTCGGAAGTCGAGAGCCGTCACCACACCTATTTTATAGGTAAAGTTTCATTCTTCTTATAACTCATTTTGATATATAATTAAATACTATATTATTGTTTATTATTAAGCATAAGAAGTCGACAACCGTCATCACGGTAAAGTTTCATTCTTCTTACTATAATTCTAGAATATTGTAGATGAGATATTTAGGGATGGGATGATTTGAGATTCATTCCAATCCATATACTTTGTGTAGAATTATGGAATCATCTTCTTATTGTTTATTTTTGTACAGAAAAAAATAAATTCACCGAACCCAATGCTCCAAAACCAGTGCGAAAATATTTGAGGGAGTATTTTGTTAAATCAAATCATCAATTCCTAATTGAAGACATGAACGTGTTGATTAAGACAATTTTATGTTTATTTGCATTTTGTAATTTTCTTAGATAACTTTTTTACTAGGCTCCTTTTAGCTTTTCCTATTTTAATTGTATATTTACATTTTTTTTAATACTAAGAACTATCTCTTCACTGCACTTTATTTGTCTGACAGAATATGTTTGTGGATCAGCAACTAAATAGATTTAGTATCATAATATTTTATTTTTACTTTTTTGAGTTTATGTAGATTAGTATATCATAATCTTTTTGTAATTTTTGGATTTATGTAGATTCAATATAATAATTTTTTTTATAATTACTATATAACTAATTTTGATATATCTTTAATACATATATTTGGATCTTTATTAAGAATACGTGTTTATAGAGCAGTGCCTTAATTTATTTAATGGTTTTGCCCACCATTGAGAAATTGCTCCAATCATTTGAAGTTTTATTAAGAATAGTATTTGCTCCAAATTAAACTTGATCAGAATTTCTAATTAATCAAAACTTAGTTCGTCGAGGGTCGAGGATTGTCATCACAAAATGTGATATATAACTTGCTGCTCAGATTGATGAAAATGGGTTTGCACAATTTTTTAAACAATGTAATTTTATATATTTTTTTTGTATATTTTTTTAAATAGTGTAATTTTTTGTTTTATTTGTATTGTACGTGTTAAATTTTTTTTTTCTTCAATTTTCTTCCTTTTTATGTTTTTTATTTTAATTATTCCCGCATATTATGCGGGTTGTGCACTAGTATATATATATATATATATATATAGGGGTGATATCAAATCTACACTAATTTTTTCTAATTTACCCTTTACTCAATTGCAACATCTTATAACTTTCACATTTTTCACAACTGCGTCTAAGTTATCTTCACACAGTCATTATACAGAGACAAAAGATTAAACACCCAAGGTTCTTTCATATTCATATATAAGCAATCCATCTTCTGTTTAATTACAATAAAACCTGCCAAGATTCTGAAGCAGGCCACCCACCATTAGTGCTCGCTCGGTTATGCTGGCGAAGAGGATGAGCGCGACGACAAAGAACGATGGCTTTGGTGTCTGTCGATTCTTTTAGCAGAAGATGCAGAACTTGACCTATTTGAACTACTTCTCAGCTTTTTTTTCACGGAATTCCCATCTTCAGCTCTTACATGCCCAATCTTCACCTCATTCAAACCAGCCGGAAGAACGCAATTGCAGAACAACCCTTATTGCAATATCATAACACAATAAAATTACTTTAATATATACAAAATACTTCAAAATATTAGCAACATAAGTTTGTCCCCATAAATCTCATATCCTACTCTCAAAGTCAAAGATAGTTTTAATAAAAGACTAGTGGGACTTCTATTCAATTTTTCTAAAAGTAAACAGGGAGTAACTCTTGCAGAAAATACAAGTATTCAACCTAGAAGTTTTTATCGTTGGATCAGATTTGCGGGAGCTTTTTATAGGGATTACACATTTCATCATATTGGGAGTTTTTTTCTTTGAGAATTGTGAGCCATGTGCTAATTTACTTATGAATACATAATCCCTAAGACCACCAATGTAGACAGTCGAGGACCAGAAGGCAGCCCAAACGAGACATAATTTACCACTTATCTTTATTTCTACCCTGTATCTGTGTATAGAATATGACTAATAAACACTAAGAGAGGACTTCAACTCTACTTTCTTACTGTTTCTAAAGCAAAGGAAATGAAAATAGAAGTGGAAATGTAAATGCATTCTTCAAAGCACGAGCATCCTAGACATTATGCAGTTGAAGCCGAAGCATCTAAAAGCAGAAAAGTAAAATAGCAAAACAGAGATAAGTGAGAGAAATCATATTCTAAGCTGTGGTAAAATGCATACCAAGTCGAGCAAGTCGATTCACCCATCTCGGAATAGGTTTCCCAGTCAACCGAACACACACATCGTTGCAGAAATGGTTGCAATTCTTAGTAATGAGATTGTAGGCATTCCCAGGGTAATCCCCTGCTAGTTTCTCCATGAACGCACGGACCTCCTTGGGATCCAAATCCGACCTTGCAATCAAGATGGATTTCCGAAATGTGAACCCAGGGCAATGCTTTGGTTCTACCTCAAAGATCCCAGTTGTTGAATGTTCATGGGCACCGAATGCATACTCTACCCCGTGAACTAGCATAAAAATTTAATAATCAAAATTCATGCTTAAAGCAGCTTTCATAGTATGTATAATCAGGTCATATAGTCTTCACAATCACAAAGAAGGTATAATTATTCAAGAACAAAACTGCCAATTCATTTGAATTAAAGAAGTAAGAAAGCTTCAATCTATAAGCGATAATTCCAACTCGAATTGTTTACTTTTCTAGTCACTGATTGACGGAGTAAACAAAGGCTAACGCAATATTTTATTTTATCACAATTTAGCAGCCACCAAACTCCGTGAATTGCGCAACACAACGAATTTTGGAGGAAATTACCCAGAAAATAGGGTTATACTAGTTGAAGAATTTTCAGAGGATTTCACCATGAACAATAAATCCCCAATTACAAACACATATATAACATAACCAAAGAATGGAAAAGCAAAAAAGGATTTGAGATTTGGAAATTGAAACCTTGAACATCAGAGTGATAGATTCCAAGGCCGAACCAGTAAGCATAGCCGTTGATAGGGGTAAGATCGTATACGTTGAGGTACACCGGAACAGCCCCCGTCTTCCTCTTCCGCCCCATCATCATCATTCTGCACAGCATCTTTACCATACCTTTTTTTTTTTTTTGAGCGTAAAAAAAGTTGGTTTGGAAGAGGAAAAAGGAATTCCAATTTGATTGGGGAAGAATTTGGGTGGGGTTTCGTGGAGTGTGAGCGAGAGAATTATTATATGTAATCATGGTAATTAACCTCAGTTTAATTTTTAATCTAATCGCACGCCTACCTCGTATAAACAAACAAATTTATCTAATGCCTCCTCAAGAGTTAATAATAGGGATCTCAATCTTTAATTTCGTTTTTACAAATACGAGGCGCCGAAATTGACTCATTGACTGTGTTTCATACAATGTTGAAAATATATAACAATATTGAAACTATAATATTTCCATTTGTTTTCTTTGTAATATCTACCATATTTCCACTTCACTTGTATCGAGATCTATACATTCGAAGAAGAATTAAATATTTTTATATTCTCTACGTATTATTCAATTTCTCAACGTACAAAATTATATGTTTAAGTTTTTTCAAAACACATTATCAACACGAGGCTCGTAATATATTCCTACTGATGAAATTCAAATAATGATCGACCAATTTCAGTTTCCAACATGTCGAACTTGACAAAACTTAAATTTGTGGAACTTGGTATTACTGGAAAAAATATTTGTCATGGATTCTTAATGCAGGAATTCATTTGGATGTCGTGGGTCTGGTAGATTCCATAAAAGTGGCAAATCAAACATCTAATTAGAGTTGTTATTCAAGTCGAGTCGAGCCGAGTATTTGAGGTTCGAGTTCGACTCGAGCTCTTAACGTAACGAGCCGAGCCCGACTCAATAATATTGTCGAGTTAAAAATTGAATCCGGCTCGACTCGTTAACGAGTCTATCGAGTCGAGTCGAGCCTAATGGAATTGTTTATAAAAAATTAGTTATCGAGCCTAAACAAGTCGAGCTCAAGCCGGCTCGTTAGTAAATCGAATATCTAACGAGCTCAAACTCGACTTATTTAGCTAAACGAGTTGAGCCGAGTCTCATTAATGCTCTGTTCGAATAACAACACTACATCTAATCAAGATAAGGCTAAAGCCATGATTTTCCTTCACTACCATGTTAATGAAGGATTAAAAATTGAGTACCTCACTGTGAAAAATCCACTTGAATTGTGGACAAATCTTAAAGAAAGATATGATCACAAAAAAACGATGATTTTGCCAAAGGCTCGATATAATTAGCTACATTTAAGATTGAAAGATTATAAATCGATGAGTGAGTACAACTCAACTATGTTCAGAATCATTTTTAAATTAAAATTATGTGGAGAAAATATTACTGATGATAATATGTTTGAAAAAACATTCTCCACGTTTCATGCTTCTAATGTGCTCTTGCAACAATAATATCATGAGAAGGGTTTTACTAAATATTATGAACTGATTTCATGCCTCTTGGTGGCTGAGCAAAATAATGAGCTTTTGATGACAAGCCATGAATTTCGGTCCAACCGATTCTTCTCTACTTTCTGAAATGAATGTTGTATCTTTTAATAATAATCACGGCTCCTACAACGGTCGTAAAAGAGGTCGTGGACAAGGATATGGACGCGGGCGATGATTTGGCCTCAAACGTGATTTTGGCCGAGACAAATTTCAAAATAATTATAATTACCGTCTGAATTTTAAAGGCTCACAAAAGGGAAAATAAAATTTTGAACACCAAAGGAAGAGAACGACTCACTTGATACAATGCCCAAATATGACACTTATCATCGATGTGGGACGAATGGACATTGGACTAAAGCACGTCGCACGCCTATGCATCTTATTAACCTATATCAAGAATCGATCAAGAAAAAAAAGAAGAGTTGAAACAAATTTTGTGAATAGTAAGTGCGATAATGAGATGTTTGACATAAAATTTGATGTTGTTGATTACCTTACCTACACTGTGTTGGGATATTCATCCTACCCCTAATCTGATTAGAATATATGTATTTAGTTTTGATGGCCAAATCCAAATCAGTATTCAAAGTGTTAGATCTCAATTTGTAATCTAGTGATAGGTTACCACCTAAGCTGTTTTATAAAGCTTAGTAGATAGAGTATAGAAGTCTAAGTTTTAGTCAGTGGGATCAATTGTATATATATCAACTGATACCACATCTGGTTAAACACGCGTTCGGTCAAGACTTAAAGAGTAGAAAACTAAAGACTATAAGACACTTGAAGTTCATTAGTGTAATCAAACTGAAAAGCTCTTATATACTTTGTCAACTGATAGTAGCTACATGAGATTAGCCGATCAGAAAACACCAACTGATATGAACTTTACCACATCTTGTCAAGCCTTAAAGAGAAATAAAGACCATTAGTCTGATTGATCAGATAACATAACACATTTATTGAAGAATGCATTAATGGAAGAAGAGGCAACATCACAGAAAACAAAGAAAATGTCAGATATCATCTGACAGATTCAAACATAATACAAGACTGTAAGTCAAACAACTCGGCTGATGTGGACTAATTAGAAGATGACAACACAGCTATGAAGTTGACTTGAACTAGGAATTCAGAGATCTTTTCAGAGTCGTAAAATAGTATTTAATGCACATTCCCTTTTAAGGTATTGTCGTACCAGAATATCAGGACACATCAACTCCATGAAGATCTCGTCCTAAAAATAGAAGATTGTCTCTAACGGCTTATTCTCACCAACGACTAGTTCGTCCAAGCAATTCTCTATAAATAAAAGGCATTGTTCACTAGAACAATCACAGAAACTATACGCGAGAGAACTCATCAACAGACCTCAAGAACACTTAGGCTGTGTTTGTTTTGGGATTGACCAATCTGGATTGGATTGACCCAATGATGGAGATGAATACAATTGCCATTTATTCCTACAAAGAAATCAACACTCTACCTTTCAAAATTCCTTTAAATTTCAGCAATTACATTTAATTCTTATTCTTGTAATCTGTCCAGCTTTTATTGTGTTATTAACTCAAATTCTTGTAATCCTTTTTATAAGGAGCGTACATGAAAGTAAAAGGAGGATAAATTGAATATGAAATTTATCTAAGGAGTCTTCCTTATATTGTGTTTTCCGGTATTTCTATCGAAATCAACGGACTTCACCCATTATCGTGTACGCATCCCTGCATCAGTTGGTATCAGAGCTCAGGTACGATTCTTGACGATGATTCCAATTTTGATGAAAATTGTGGTTATGATGGACCACCAATTTTCGATGAATATTTTGATGAAGATTGTGGTTATGATGTACCACCAAATTTCAATGAGTTTGTCAATATTTTAGTTGATGATGTTGACGTTAGCAATAGTGATCCCCTAATTTTCGACGAGGAGAATGAAAATATTTTTATAATTGAGGATGTTCATCCCAATATTCTTGAGTCAAAGATGGGAGTTGAAAAAAATTATTTCGTGCTATTTACTTATGGTGATGGAAACCACACTACTCTTGCGACGGAATGTCTAATTGTTATTATTTTGTGGCTAAAAGAGTACAAATATATTCCAGCTTGTCTCCGTACATTTATTGCGATTCCGATTCGAGGGCGAATTGTTTCGAAGAGGGGAAGAATGATGGAGATGAATACAATTGCCATTGACAAAGTGGGATAGCTCAAGTGGTTAGAGCACCACTACCTAGGCCTTAGGTCTTGGGTTCGAGTCATGGGGAGGGGAAAAAGGGATGGGTATTTAACTTCCATAAAAAAAAAAAAAAATACAATTGCCATTTATTCCTACAAATAAATCAACACTCTACCTTTCAAAATTCCTTTAAATTTTAGCAATTACATTTAATTCTTATTCCTGTAATCTGTCCCGCTTTTATTGTGTTATTAACTCAAATTCTTGTAATCCTTTTTATAAGGAGCGTACATGAAAGTAAAAGGAGGACAGATTGAATATGAAATTTATCTAAGGAGTCTTTCTTATATTGTATTTTCCGGTATTTCTATCGAAATCAACGGACTTCACCCATTATCGTGTACGCTTCCCTGCATCACCCAATCCCAATCAAACCTCTCTCAATCCAAATACCAATCCACCCCTATAATACACCTATTTTTATACAATCAAATCACTATTTTCCTTTTCAATCACTCATTCTCTCTCCTACTTTCTTCTCTCTCTTATTTTTCTTTCACACATTCATTATCTCTCCTATTATTTTTCTAACCACTTATTCCCACTCTTATTTCTATACAATCATATAAAAATTATAAAATTAATAATTATATACTATAAAAAAATAACAACTACTTATATTTAATTTTATTATACCAAACATATAAAAATAATAATTATATATATATATATATATATTAACCATAGTTTTGCATTTTTTTAATAGTAAAATATATTATATGTAGTTATACACATATATAATATATATATATATATATATATATTATAATGTGCATACATATATTTAATATTAATATTAATTAGATAAATAATAATTAGTACATTAAATACACATAATAACAAATTAATATAAATATATGTAAGTATATTAAATATTAAATACATATATTTACACTATAAATAAAATACTAATAATTAAACCTTATTCAATTATTACCTCACTAATTAACAATAATAAAATAATATATATGATAAAGTGGGATAGCTCAAGTGGTTAGAGCACCACTTACCTAGGCCTTAGGTCATGGGTTCGAGTCATGAGGAGGGGAAAAAGGGATGAGTATTTAACTTCCATAAAAAAAAAAAAAAAAAATATCATTCACTATCATACAATCATTATATCACTAACTAACAATAATAAAATATTATAACATCACTCTTTTGATGTGACATAAAGTTACATTTACCCATATTTCTCAATTTTTAACCAAACTCAACTTACACATAATTACTATTAATGATTTCCAATCTCAATTCAATCCACTACAATCTCAAACCAAACACTGCCTTTAACATTCTGAATCTTATTTCGAGTTCCATAGAGCCTGAATTTCTATTCTATCCTTAGCTCTAAGTTTTTGATCCTAAGCCTGAATCCAGAGTCATATCCATAGTGTTTAGAAAATGTGTTCTTCACACTTAGTTGGTTACTCACATACTTTACTTTTCAAATTTTTAGTAGTTAACCAAACCACATTGTAAAAGTACTTGTTCTTATAATAACAAGTAGATCCGTATACACTAAGGAAAGTGTATCTCGATTAAAGTCTTCTTTTGTGACTATAAAGTTAGCAAGGACCTTTTTATAAGGATTAACTTCATAGTTGAGCTGTGAGAGTGGACGTAGAACAAGTTGTTCGAACCACTATAAATACTTGTGTTGTTTATTGTTTTATCACTTTATTATTTTTTGTTCATATTATTCATACTGTTAATATTTCATATTCATACGTTTTCAAAAGAGTCAAAATTCACTAAGTGTTGTTTTACATAATCAGCAGATATTGTATCATCTGATATCATACATTATCTGTTAAAGTCATTATTTGTCAAAATATTTTCATTCAACCCACGAGTCTAAATATTTTGGGCCTACACAATTCCGCACTAGTTGCTAGTTAGATAGTTGTCCAACTGACCAACTGTTATATCAATCAGTAGGTTGGTTATCTATATTTGCTACTATACACTCGCACTCTTAAGATCAGATCATATTATCAGCATCAGACGACTAGAGCACATAGCTCACCTGGTTGTCTCATCTGATCAGCACACAAAAGTTTGAAAATCTGAAAGTCTATTCATCCTTCCTCTAGACTTTCACCAGCATTGATACTCGTTTAGGGACCAACACCCTGAAGGTGGTAATTAGTGTGTTATAATACTCAATCATAGTTTACTTCAATAATCTATTATGTAATGTTTGTTTTCTAATGTTATGCAATGTCTTACTATTTTTCTCCTTTATAATATAAATGGCTATTACATTTTCATTTACCTTAAAATAAAATAAAAATTACTCGTATTAGATTGTAAATTTCTTACTTCTGTATTTTTTTAAAGAAGCAGCAGTAGCCCCTACGTGTGGTCACCGTAAAGTGGAGAGGAAGCGGGCTGGATTAACAGGAGAAAGAAGATGAGAGTGTGAATTCTTTTCTTGGGAAGTGAAACGACTAGGTAATTTGGGAGAGATGAAATCCTTATATTACCGAGAGAATCGAGAACATGGTTGTAGCATGTATAAATTGAGTTATATTAACGGGGCCGAGGAGTTAAACTTAATCAACGGGGCTAGTATCGGTCAAGGGCAGCAAAGAGTGTCCCACGTACAATACGCGGACGACACGGTCTTTTTGTGCACAGGGGAGCAGCAGAACGTCAAGGCGATCAGGGCACTGCTGAGGAATTTTGAGCTTCTCTCAGGACTGAAAGTGAATTTCAGCAAGTGCTCATTATCGGGGGTGCACATTGCCGACTCCCTAATTCACCAATGGGCAGCGGAATTGGGATGCTCGGCGGCATCTATGCCCTTCACTTATCTTGAGATCAAAGTGGGGTGCAATCACAAAATTCACGGGTCGTGGAAGAGACTGATCCAGAAGATTAAGCAAAGGTTAGAATTCTGGAATTCTAAACATATATCCATGGGGGAAGGGCGACCTTAATTCAATCCGTCCACAATGCCAGTCTACTGTCTCTCATTCTTCAAACTGCCGAAAAAATCTCTTAATGAGATTAAAAAGCTGCAACGTGTTTTTCTTTGGGGTGGGAAAGATAATAAGGCCAAAATCTCGTGGGTGAGTTGGGATGACGTATGCAAAAACAAGAAGGAGGGTGGCCTGGGGATTAGAGACTTAGAGACATTTAATTTAGCCTTGATAGGAAAGTGGATTTGGAGATACCTAGAGGAGGGCGAGAGATTGTGGGTTAAAGTTCTCAAGTCGAAATACGGGGGGTTGGGAGCCGAGGCAAACTTTAGAGGGCAGAGAGGGAGGGGTAGAGCGAGTGGGAGCAGGGGTTCGGGATGGTGGCGGGATCTGGTGGCTCTTTACGAGGGAGGGGAGAGAGGTGGGTCGAGAGAAGAGTTTGAGGTGGAAATAGGTGATGGGGCAAACATTTTACTGTGGCATGATTTGTGGGTGGGAGATACCAGCCTTAAGACCAGGTTTAAGAAACTGTATAACCTAAGTAGACAAAAATACAACCTAGTAAATGAGATGGGAGGGGGTATGGAAATGGAAGTGGCTTTGGAGAAGAAAATTATCGGAGAGGGAACTCTTATTGTTTAACGAGTTGCTTGTTTGCATTGACAGGAAAAATCCCGTGCGACAAAAAAGAGACACATGGAGATGGAAACATGCAACAAATGGAATTTACTCCACCAAGCTAGCTTACGAGAGGAGAATGAAAGCGAAGGGGGGAGGCCGTGGAGAACAATCAAAAGACAAAACTTTCGAGAACCTGTGGAGGAATTGGGCTCCAAGGAAAGCTACGATCACAGCTTGGAGAGCTATCCGATTAAGGCTACCTACCATAGATAAGCTACGAGAGAGAGGGCTGCAATTTTCGGAGGAGATGACCAAATGTCAGCTATGCAAAAAGATCGAGGAAAGCACTTCTCACACGCTGTTCACGTGCGAAGAGAGCAGTGGCATATGGAACGAAATAAATGGCTGGCTACACCAACAGGTAGTCATGCATTGGGATTGAGGTTCGAACTTTTTACAATACAATGCGCTGCTGGAAAAAGGGGTGAAAAAAATAATAGCAACAACTATTTGGGTGGGAGTGGTGTGGTCGATTTGGAACCTTAGAAATAATATTTGTTTCAATGATGCAAAGTTGGATAGAAAGAAAATGGTGGAAACTATTATCTGCAGGTTGAAAACATGGCTAGGTAATAAAAACAGCAAAGTCAGGGAGTGCTCTATCACAGATTGGAGAAGGAACCCAACTGTGTGCTTCGAGGGTGACTAAATAGAATAGGGGAAGGGGGGCAAACTGGCGTACTCTGCTTGGGCCCTCCAACTGGAGTTTATGACTGCAATGTAATTTAATTTGGTCCAATAAGGTCTCGTTTTAAATTGTGTAAGGGTTGAGTACCCCTTGTACTCGTTTAGTTCGAATGAAATTACTTTACTGATAAAAAAAAAAAATCATTTACTTTTTTATTTAATTAATAAATAGTAAAAAAAAAAAAAATCAATTAATATATCAAGATAAACATAAATGGTAGAATAATATTATGTTATATCAATATATATTTAGGATAAACATATATATTATAATAATATTGTGTTATATCTTTCTGATTAGTGTGAAAATTGCTCGAAATTCATTTATTTAATTTGCATAATTTTATTGGATTTTGTACATTATTTATACTAAATTGACTAATTGCACTTGATTTGAAGAAATAATGTAGTTTGCGATATTTGTAGAAAAATGAGCATTTTTAGAACAAAACACATCTCGATTATATTGTGAAGTCAATCGAAAAAATAATTCGAGAAAAATTGACATTGAACTTAAAAATTAAGGGCGCGGCTAAAGGCACACACCAATGTCGTGAGGACACCCACTAGCTGAGTACACACACAATGGGATGAGGACACCCACGTGAAAATCCCAAAATTACCCTCCTCTCAATTAAAACCCTAATTCATTATTCTCTTCTCAGATTCAGGACACCCACCTCCCACCTCCATTTTCGCCACCTCCGACACTCCTCTCCACTTCGTCGCGGCGGTCCACGCCTTCCATCTCGTCGCGGAGGCCCACTGCGCGACACTCTCCCCCTGCTCTTCGCGGCCGTTCTCGGCCGCAGCTCCTCCCCCTCCCCTTCGCAGCCGTTCGCGGCCGGCCTCCCTCCGTTCGTGCCTCTCGCCGCCGCCATGCCGCTTCAGGTAAGTTTAGTTTCTGGAAAAAATAAAAAATTAGGTTTCTGAAAATTGAAAATTAGGGTTTTTGGATGTTGTTCGGGAATTTCTTTCGAACAAGGAAACAAATTCGAACAATTTCTATTTGTTTTGTAGAAATTTTTGAACAACTTGAGTTTGTTCAAAAAAAAAAATTTCGAACAAGATGCTCGATCTTTTTTTTCGGACAAATGAAAGTTGTTCATGTTTTTGTTTCGAACATATTGAGTTTGTTCATGAAAAAATTTCGAACATCTTAACCTTGTTCATGTAAAATTTTCGAACGTATTAACTTTGTTTTGAATTTTTTTTCGAACAATTTGTGTTTGTTTTGGAATTGAATTTTTTTTCAAACATATTGACTTTGTTTTGAATTTTTTTTCGAACAATCTGTGTTTGTTTTGGAAAAATTTCGAACAAGATGTTCGATCTTTTTTTTTCGGACAAATTTAAGTTGTTTTGAATTTTTTTCGAACATATTGAGTTTGTTCATTAAAAAATTTCGGACATCTCAACTTTGTTTGGGTAAAATTTTCGAACATATTAAGATTTTATTTTTGTTGTTGAAATTTTGGGTTTTTAGGATTTTTTTTTATCAAACTTATGGTGGTTGTTTTGGTGGTGATGGTGGGGATCCAGATTTATCAAACTTATGGTGGTTCATTCAAAAACTGATGGTGGTTGTTTTGGTGGTGATTGTGGGTGTACTCATCCGTCAATTTTTTTTAAAAATTTGCAGGAACTATACAAACGACATTTCGCATACCCTTTGTGATAAAAAAAAGATTCGATAGGTGTCCTCATAGGATTCGTGTGTGCCTTTAGCCACACCCAAAAATTAAATAAGAAAAATATTTGAAGCCCATTTACAGCAAGCCCTTTTCGAAGGCACAATAGATGGGCCCGCGGCCCCGCAACCAATTCAGCGCACAAAACAGGGAGCATTTCGTTGGTGTAAGTGTAACCCTAATTTCACATTTCTAGTTTCAGATTGAGTATTTAATGCTTTCCTATTTATCTTTCATAAGCTTGCTTTCATTTACTAATTTAGTTGTTGACTAGATTTGTGGTGTTTTTGTGTAGTGATGAAATTGTAATTTTTAGTTTAATTTAGATTTTTTAATTCTATTGGTGGTGTATTGATTAGATTAGTGGGTATTTATTTGATCAGTTGCATGATTTAATTATTAATTCGTAGGTTGATGTATGATTATTGCAACAAGAGTTGAGTATTTGTGTTTGATCGTATGAACGAGGGTTAAAATAATGTGATTTTAGTATATATTGATTTATCGTACTGAGAGTTAGATAAATTCATTAAAAACCTCATTGATTTACATTAATAACTTGAATGAGAATTTAGGTAGTTAGTGAGGAGATTATAGAAGCTTGGGCTTTAGTATTTAGGTGGAAAAATAAAATTAGGGATTAGATGGAACCCCATTGTTATGTGATTACTCGAGTAGGAACGAGTCTATTAATCCTCTCGATCTTAGGTGCTTTATTATATACATTTTTAGTGATTGTTTTTATCATATACCAACCAATTAATTAAACGTTCAAGTTAAATTTTAATCGATTTCCACATAATGAAGAACACCCGAACACTTCTACTCTTCATTTGATCTTGATCATTATTTTTACTTGCTTTTCTTAATTAATATTTATCTTGTTGATTTTTGCATTTAGTATTAATCGCACTCCGTTTCTTTTCACTATAATTACGTGATTACATACAACTCTAAGGCTACGCTAGCAAACTAGTCCCATGGTTTGATAATTTAACCGAACACTTATCATTACCACTAGGATCCTCTTACACTTGAAAGGTGAGTATTGAAAAATACGTGTCAAGTTTTTGGCGCCGTTGCCGGGGATTAGTTTTGCTTTTGGTGTAACTTAGTGTTAGTTGAGCATAATTACTAATGATACTTTTACTTTATTTGTTCTACTATATCTTGTGAATTTGATACTTTGATCATTTGTGTAGGTGAGCTTAAGTGGAAGATGGACGGATATAACCAATATGCATGAAATCAATGTTTTGATCAATATGATATGGTTTATCCTTCTCATCAAGAAGAAATTTGCTACAATAGTTGGGGAACTATGATTACGATTATCAAATGCAACAAGTTCCCACAAATTATCAAGATTATAGAAAAAGGGAGGCTTCACCATATCTTATCGAGTTGCTAAATGCCTTCATTGAAAGTAGTCAAAGAAGATGAAGTAGTGGAGGAATGGATATGCCAAACATGACAAATCAAGTTGAAGATGCTAACTACATGGGAAGATCACCTTACTCACAAGGTAATTTTAAGAAAATTATCAAGGTAATCACTTCCATATCTTATATATATATTGACTAATGACAATATTCCAAGAATATATGTCAAACTCAATACCTCACAACAATAATAATATTTTCTCTACAATTAAGATCGACGAGGTAAGTAGTTGTGCATCTCAAGCACTTCCTAAATGAATTTATTCCTAAATGAAACTATTTTTATTCAGAATATTGGGGCAAAGTATTGGCAAAATAGTATTTGAATTTATAAAGTAACATCGACTTTTACAATTGAAATTTAAAAAATAACAATAACATTTTTTCAAAGTTACAAATTAATCAATTAACGATATATGTGAAATTAATTTATTAAATGAGTCAAAATTGAATACATATGCAATTTAGAAATTAACAAAAAAAATTACATTTACAAATTTTAAAGTTACAATTTGAATATATGTGAAAGAAATAAATTAAATGAATTAAAAAATGGGCAAAAAAAAATATACATATACAATTAATATTAAAAAAGAAAACAAAAGAGTAATCTACCCAAGTGGCGGATGCCCAACAATGGGCACACGCTCACCTGAGTTCAATTTCCACACAAAACAAATAAATGATCATTTAAATAGTTGGGAAGGGGGTAGTCAGGGTGTGGGTGCGAGTTCTTGTGGGGTAGGTGTGGGTGCGGGTTCACGGGCTGGGTTGGACAGACTGTCGCGGGCCGGGTTTTGCAAGTTGGGCTTCTGGGCTGGGTCAGGAATGTGGGTAGGGACATTCAAGTTAGAGACGAAAAAAATCGATTCGAATTAGAGATGAAATTATAGACAAATTCTTAATCCGGATGTAAAAATGATCGTTCCTAGTTTAGAGACATGATCGTTCCTAGTTTAGATAATTGAGTTCATTAATTAATGCTATGGCTCCGCCAGTATTAATTTTTTAATAGAGTATGCAACATGATTATGTAGTGTTATTATAAGGAGTAAGTCTTATTTAGTTAATTTGAAGATGGCAACAAATTATATATATACAGTTTAGTAAAATGAGGGCTCTTGTTTTTAATGGGAGAAGGATTTCTTTGTACAAGTAATGCAGAGTTAATATTTTCGTTACATATCTATCTTAATATGTTGTCAGTATTTGTTAGTGTATAAATATTAAATTTAAATTTAGTTAAGAGTTTTTTTTTTTTTTTGAAGACAAATTTAGTTAGAGTTGAGAAAATAATAATAAAATAATAATACAAATCACAAGTTTATTAAAATTTAAAAGACGTAAAATTCTTCCTACTTATTATTTGGTACATTGAAAAATAATAAACATAACAAAAGAAGCACCATGATGGAGGATAAAGCGAGAATTCCTTATTCGTATAAAATGGTGTAATAAGACCAAGGACATTCTATATCAAAAGATTAACATCTTCTTTAATTCATTAATAGGTTAATTGTGAATTAAATGACCACCTTTCGATCATTTACTTAATTTGCAATCTAATCTAAATCTTAAAATAATTGCAAATAAATCACCAATTTTAAATATTATTGCAAATTAGACTTCTTAGAAGTCTACTTTGTCCCTAAATCATATCTTATGATATTTGGTTTGATTAAAAAATACATTGTTTTATTAAGGTGTTGTTATGTCATTAAGAAGTCTAAATTATGTTAGATCCGAACACAATTGAAATTGTCAAAAATACTAAATTGCAATAATATATAAAGTTTGTGATTTATTTGTAATTATCTAAAAGTTTAGATTAAATTGCAAATAGGAAAAAGTTGTGATTTAATTAGCAATATTTAACCATTCATTAATTGGTAAATGTCATCCGTATCCTCTAGGGTGATCAACCTAAATACGTTTCCATCTACGTAATTAAAAAAAAGAAAATTTTAATGATCATTAGAAAAATAAGAAATCAAATAAATTTAATCATGGATAACATTAAACCAATTACTGAGAGAATAAACATGGTTAAACTACATCAAATTGTCAAACATACATGTTTAAAGACTGAATTTTTTTATACCAATTAAAGACTGATTGGTCGATCTCTAAATAAAATTCAAATTCAAAATTTTAATTTCGATTTAGAGATCGAAATTTGGTCTATAAGCGGTCTGAAATTTGGAGTATTAAAGACCGAACTGAAAACAGTCTCAAAATTTGAATTTTTTTCGGATCGGTCTCAAATCAGTCTCTATTTGAGACTGATTTATGTCGGTCTTAAAACTTTGGTCTCTAATGAACACAATTAAATTAACAAATGAAATTTAAATAAGAGAAAATTAACCAGACATTAATAGTGATTACGTACATTATTGGCGTAGTCCTCAAACTGATATTGGAAAAAGTAAACATGGTGGCAATTAAGAGGAGATAATTAATTATATAATTAAAAGAAATATGAGTGAGTGTGAAATTAAGAGATGGCTAGCTCACAAGAGAATTCAACCCTTACGTGTTAAATTAATCCATACGTGTCATTCTGCATGCATGGTGGGTTACGTGTTGTTAAATAATCCATACGTGTTACTCTGTGTCGGGAGACATGCATCTTTGTTAGTGTATATACGCTTGCACCACATGCAATCATGCACAAAGAAGTTGCTAGTTGTTTCTAGAATATGTTTAGTTGAAGGTTGTTGTATTTAATAAATATTTGTTAGGTAGAAGATTTAGAAAAAATCTTGTGTCTTTTAATTTATAACTCTTCTTATTTGTTAAACAAGATGAAAATAAAATTTACAAATATGGTATCATGAGACCAGGTTTTTCTAGGGTTTGAGGTTTGCAAATTATGTTATCTTCAAATCTTCTTTTTTCTTCTTCACATCTTCATCTACTCACTTCATATCTTCATCGTGTAACCGTTCTGTTCTTCATTTTAACAATTTTCATCTTCCGATCACATTCTTTCGCCGCTCTCACGCTAGTTGTTTTTCTGTAAATCATAACTACATGCATAATCTTCTCCTCTCCCCAGATTCATTACTCTTTCGATTCGTCTGGATAATGATAACTATCCGTTTTGGCGTAATCAAGTTATAGCTTCTGTCAGAGCTTATTGCTTTGAAGATGTTCTCTAATTATGCAAGGCGGTGCCTCCTAAAAATGTCTGTTGGAGAAGTTACCCGCTTTGTAGAAGTGGTTTGGTTTATATATATACCTTCAACTAGTGTGATGAAGAACAACAAGTTCTATCAACACTTTTCTAAGCTTAGGATATGAATGAGATTCAGGCTTAGATATGAAACTAAGAGCTATTATAAGATTCTAAGAATTGAATGATGGCTCTAAAGAACTCGAAATTATTCAGTTAGCTGTGGTAAAATAGTGATCGAAACAGAGACAAGTGAGAGAAATCATATTCTAAGATGTGGTAAAATGCATACCAAGTCGAGAAAGTCGATTCACCCATCTCAGAATAGGTTTTCCAGTCAACCGAACACACACATCGTTGCAGAAATGGTTGCAATTCTTAGTAATGAGATTGTAGGCATTCCCAGGGTAATCCCCTGCTAGTAAGGTTTTAATAAGGCATAATCTTATCTAATGGATATTCAAGGGGTGTCCATTTATTTCCTTCATAATATCCACCATATTGACTTTTTTGTATTTTTGCTACTTTTTATGAACAAAAAGCGTATGAGTTCGTTATAGTTTTGCAAGTATACGGCCAAGTAGTATTGACCTAGGACCTAGGAGAGCGTGGAGTCCCAAAACTATATGTCGACATGGTGTTAAATGGGAGGATTAAGCAAAACACCAATAAGAAAAATAAACAATAAGTAAACAACTAAAACTAACTCTCGAGATGAAAATTTAGGTGGAAGAATTGCTTCGGGTGTCTTACTTATTGATTCGGGTGAAATTTACACGTTTTTATGCATATTTGAAGCTCGTTTTGATTGTGATTTCATTGATTTATTGGTCAATTATGGATGTTTTGGTCAAAATAAGAGAAAAGTGGTGTTTTGTCGATTTTGTAGGGAAATGAGGATTTTTGGAGCAAAACACATACCACATCTCACTTGACCGAAGAAAGAAGTACACCATTGGACCCGGCTCGAAAAATGGAGTGGGATGGAAAAAAGAATCGAGTCGATTGAAGGTCGGAAGCAAAAGTTACACACAAAACAAGTTCGAGGTGCAAACTTAGACAACCAGCAACTCGGCCGAGCTGAAGAAGAAATTTATTTTTCTGCCGAGTGCATCAGATCCGGCCGAGCACAAGTGACGACCTGCAACATGGATGAGCAGCAACTCGGCCGAGCTGGCCAACTCGGCCGAGCATAGGGAGAAAATTTTTCTCGGCCGAGTGCATCAGATCCGGCCGAGTCCGATCACACCACCCTGTCCCGACTCGGCCGAGTCACCCAACTCGACCGAGCTGCTTTAGTTTTGGCAGTTTTTGTGCATTTTCATCATTTTCGAGGGACTTACTTGCAAAATTCGTCCCGAAACCCTACCCCAACATTATAAATACCATTTTTCTGATTTTCAAAAGGGAGTTACCCCTTTCACAAGAAACTTTCACCTAGCAACACACACTTGGAGGTATCCTTTCACTTTTTATTTGCCTTGATCATTAGATTTTGTTATATTTGATTATGTTGATTGTTGGCTAGAACACTTTTGGTTCTAGGGCCATGTAAATACTCTTGATGAAGTTTATGAATTATGTTTTGCTTATTTGGTATTTGTGTTGCTTAATTCTATTTGAATATTTGGTTTTAATTACAAAACATGTCATTAGTGTACATAGTGATGTGTTTAACCTTGGTTAATTGAAATTGGATTGAGAAATCTCTTTTGATTAATTGAATGCAAATATTTAACCTAGTTTATTGTGAAATCGAGAGATGATCAATGATTATGAAGGTGTGTGATGTTCTTAGGAGCTTTAATGAGTTATGTAATACAATTGGTAGAGATACTAAGTTGAATTTTGTTTCTCTTGAGTTAGTTGGATTTAAAAGACTTCTAACTCATGAGAGACAAACCAAAACAAGCATTCCATAAATTCGTTATGAGTTTAGAAATAAAACAAAAAGATAACATACTTGTTTTAATCTCAATGGATATTTCCTTATTTATTCAAGACATAAATATATAATCTGGCCACTAAATAAGGTATTGTATTCCTTCATGATTGACTTGCATCTTCTGAAAATCTTTCAAAATGTGGAGATTTGTTGTTTTCCTATTAAAAGAATAACAAGACTTATAAGTTGTAATAAAGAATCAACTCTTTAGCGAAGCATGTATTCCTGTATTGAGAGTGTGCATTTCAATTTGTAGCATTGTTATCTCTTTCAATATACACTTACTTCTACACCTTGCTTCGTTTGTCTCTTTCTTCTTCCAGTTTTTCAGAGTATTTCTTCAGCCTTGCGTTTTCAACTTTAATTTTTGCTAATGATGTTCTGTTACTCCCCAATGTTGTTTTAATGACAAAATGACTTGGTTCGTATTTTTGCACTTTTTAAACAACTATACGATCCCCACAAGCGTATGGGTTCGATAGTAGTATGATAAGTATACCAAGTAGATATTCGTTCCAAGGACCTAGAGAGAGCATGGAGCCCCAAAACTATACGTCAAAATGGTGTTATAGAAGCTAAACGGGAGGATAAAGCTAATACCAATTAAGAAAATAAACAACTAATGCAAACAACTAAACTAAATCTCAATAATGAAAGTGCAAGGTGGGAAAGTATTGCCTCGGGTGTATCCGTTTTGTGAGCAATTAAGTGAACTAGTGAACTAATTACATGATTTTACTAAGAATTCTGGTTAAGCTAAAGGCTATCACATGTGTGTGTAAACCCCCTCGAAAGGCATAGGTCAACATCGTGCATTGATTAGCAATTATAGGATCTAACCAAATACCATAAGCTCCTAAGATAGTGTTGCATAAGCACTTTCAACACGGTTACTAATGCTTATGAAACGCCCTCTCACCAAACTCCTAGACGACCTCTATTTGTTTAATGTCTAAAGTTGTCGGTCTAGCCATTAACCTCCTCTCGGTTAGCTAATTGCTAATTAACTTCTATTCAATTGACCAAAGCTCACACTCACACTCCCAATCATGCTACCCAACTCTCGTTGCAATAAACATAATCGAACATGCTCGCTAATAGGGTTGATCAACCAAATGAATCAATCAAAGTACAACTCTAGAAACATAAACACCCAAATTCTAAGCTAATCATGCAATTAATCCACAATTACTCTAAATTATCATCAAAACATCAACCCTCAAGGCAATTAAGGATTAGCCCATGTCTAAATTGACAACTAGAATAAAACTTATGTAAATTAAACTACAAAACATTAATGAAATTGAAATTACTAAATTAAATTTGCAATAATGGAAAAATATCACCTTTAAGTCTTCAAATTCTTCAATCCCATAAACAAAATGAAATGCTAATTTAAAATCTATCTAAAAATGAAAGAACAATTAAACTAAACTAGTCTATTGAGTGGAGTGGGGGAGATGAGGGAGGATTTCTCCCCCAATGGAGTTGCTGCCTCTGTTTTTGCCCAATTCGCGTCTGTGTGTGTCCCCTCTTCGCTAATGCCCCCAAAATAAAACAAATAGACTGCTAGATGGGCCTAGAGGTGGGCTTGGTTTAATTGAATATAGTGAAATGGGCTTAACTGTGGGTGGGCCCTCAAGATTAATTAAATGGCGTGCAGCTTAATTCCTTCAGCTGCTAGCTTGGGTTGATTTTGAAGAAATTGGAGTAGCTGCTTGCTTTCCAATTCATACGACAAAATGGGTTAAACAAATGGGCCATTTTCTTGTTTTTTTTTTTCTCACGTCTTAATTGGCCCAATGGAGTGAGCCCTTTTAATTAACTGCATCCTCATTTCCCACTCTCTTTCTTATACAGCCCACGACAAATAAAATGGATCCACGTCTTTTTTTTTCTCTTCTTGTATTATTCTTTCGATTGACTTTGCAAGATAATCGAGGCGTGCTTTTGCTCTAAAAATGCTCATTTTCCTATAAAAAATAGCAAAACACACCATTTCTCCAAATCAAGTGCAATTAGTCAATTTAGTATAAATAATGCACGAAATCCAATAAAATTATGCAAATTAAATCTATGAATTTCAAGCAATTATCACACTAATCACTAAATATAACCGAAAGACCAAGATTTTAGCCTTTTTTTTGTTAATCATAAAGGTTTTTTTTAAATACCTTCTGTTTTAGCTCTTCTACATCAAATTTGGAGATATCATCGAGGATGCGTGAAATAGTGAAAGACTGATATTTTGAGTTGCAATTGTATTCGGTGACCTCGACTCAAAACTTGAATTTTTTTTCCAACAATCTTTAATATGCATGTCCGAGCTTGATCATTCCCAACTTTATCAGCATCCAAGTCATGTGAAAAAAAGAGTTGTTACTGGAATTTTTTTGTAACGTCTCTCTTAGTTCTTAAAGACATAGTAGTTTAATTAGTTCGTTACATTTTTTGCCATTAGAGCAGATGCAATTGTGTTAGTTATTCTTTTTGCATCTCTGTCTAATATGACAAATGTGGTAGTGCCACTTCCATCATCAACTACCACTTCAATTCGAAACCTACATATGATCAAAGCAATCTGATAATGAAACTCGAAACATGAAACAACTATAAGGTTCAATTATTTATAAAGAGCTAACTGAAAACATTTATGCATAGTAAAAAAAAAAAAAATTGAAGTTGCAAATTATGACCACTCATTTGCTATGTACTTGCACACTCCATTTTGTAAGGATACACTTCAATTGATGTACGTTCTCATTCTTATTTCTCATCATTTCAATAGCCACAAATGATATGTCGATGTTAGTTATATCTTCAAATTACACCATTTGATTCCAATGAACTAGTGTTATATTAGAGAAGGGTACATGGAATGAGAGCATTAATAACATCAATTGACACCACAATTTTTACAATACAAATAAACTGTATATTGCTCGTACGTAGTTATTCTAGTTGCAGTACATAATATACCAAAAACCAACAATATATGTTGCTTCTTTTATACAACAAAAAAGCTCCAACTCTAATGTAATATAATTCATTGTTCGAACAATTTCTTTGTAGACTTTACATAAAACATTCAGATAAGACTACCTTGCAGTCACCTCCATAGCTAATTACCTCAAAATAAGCTTTCAAAGCTTATAACTCAACAATAGAGTTTATTGCAGAAAAAATGAAGCAAATTTCAGCTGATAAAAAAGTATTTCTCGATTATCAAATTACGCCACAATAACTCAACTGTGCAAGCTCATATTTCAATGTGAATGATCATTAGTCCTCATTTAAGGCTAGATGAAGTGCTTTTAAGTGATAAAGATCCAAAAAGAATACCTCAACTCGAATATCACATAATGCCTTAAGAATATTCACTCGCATTCCAAGAGCATTGTGTATTTTAACTTCAGTCCTAAAACAACACAGGAGAAAATTTTGTAAGCATGTAAAAAATATCACTTAGCACTCAAATAAAAAAGAACAAATTTGATCTTTTTAGAGGTATATTTCCTCTTACCCATGTGATGCAACTATATGTAGATCACCTTCCGCAACCTACAATAAAGAAGCACAGTAAGTAAATCCAACATTATTGTCAGAAAGATTAGTTAGAGTTGTTCAAGGGTCAATAATGAGATTACCCAGTACCACCAATCTATTTTTGTTGAGACATTATAAAGAAAATTAAAGAGCAGAAAACATACATTTTTTTTCTTTGCAAAAAACAACAATGCCTTGGGAATATTCACTCGCATTTCAGGATCAAGAGTATTGTATGTCTCAACTTCAGTTCTAAAACAACATTGGAAAAACTCTTGTAAGCATGTAAAAATAAAAGAGAAAAAATTTAAATATTTTACAGGAATATTTTCACTTAACCAAAGAACCGAAAGCTCAAGAAAAAGGGAAGAAGTTATACTTGAAACCACTTCTGAATCACTTGAAGTGTGCATTTCTCGAACAAGGTGACCTCTTTCCGGTTATAGTTTCTTCACATTTGAATGATGTTGACTTGGAAAAATTGTTAAGGGTGCTTAGAACTTATAAGTCGACTATTGGTTGGGACATTTCGGATTTGAAGGGCATTCCATCTCATATTTGCATGCATAAAAATAGGCTAGATGAGTCCATTAAGCCTAGAGCCCAAGGTCAAAGAAGGTTGAATCCCATCATGCAAGAGGTAGTTAGAAAAGAAGTGTTGAAATGGTTAGATAATAACATAATTTTTCCCATTAGTGATAGTGAGTGGGTGAGTCCTACACAAGTGGTACCTAAGAAGACAAGTGGTACCTAAGAAGGGGGGCATGACTATTGTAACCACCGAGGCCTTAGAGGTACTTGCTACTAGGACTATTGTGGGGTGGAGAGTGTGCATAGACTATCGCATGTTGAACAATGCCACTAGGAAAGATCACTTCCCTTTACCTTTTATTGATCAAATGCTTGATAGGATGTCAGGGTATGAGTATTATTGTTTTCTTGATGGTTATTTGAGATACAATTAAATTTTGATTGATCCTAAAGACCAAGAGAAAACAATTTTTACTTGCCCTTATGGTACTTTCGCTTTTAGACGAATGCCATTTGGATTGTGCAATGCTCCCGCCACCTTTCAAAGATGTATGATGGCTATTTTTCATGGCATGATTGAAAACATAATGGAGGTTTTTATGGATGACTTTTCCGTATTTGGTTATTCTTTTGATAGTTGTCTACGTAACCTCTCTTGTGTTTTGTAAAGATGCATAGATACTAACTTGGTGCTCAATTGGGAGAAGTGCCACTTCATGGTGAAGGAAGGGGTTGTGTTTGGGCACAAAGTTTCGTCAAAGGGACTTGAGGTAGATAGTGCAAAGATTGTGGCAATTGAGAAGTTACCTCCACCCACCAATGAAAAGACGGTGAGAAGTTTTCTTGGGCATGCCGGATTTTATAGAAGATTCATCAAGGATTTTTCAAAGATAGCCAAACCCATGTGTTTATTATTAGAGAAAGGTGCCACATTCATTTTCAATGAGGATTGTGTGAAGTCATTTGAGATATTGAAAGAGGCCTTAATTAAGGCCCCCATGTTGGTGACACCCAATTGGAGTCAACCTTTTGAAGCCATGTGTGATGCTAAAATGAGAAGTTTTGATTAAGATACCAAAACCCCCCCTTAGACATACCAAATGATTAAGTCAAGTATAAAATGAACATGTTCTAGGGATGTTAGAACATGTAGCTTAAGGCTAGTTGAGAAGCTGAAATGTTAAGCAACTCTTAGAATATTAGATGCACAAGTTGAGGGGGAACACATGCCTAGAAGATCACAAGAATCAAGTGCCCTCAAAGGCTCAAGATCAAATTGACAACAAGTCTGCTGAATACACTTAATGGACAACTATGCTGATCAAGTTAGCTTAGTTGTATGCTAATCCATCTGAAGATCAATGCATCATAAAGCCTAAATCCAGTAATGCATGTGTCAAAGATCAGAAGATGTGAGCAGCAGAGTTGTCTCAGCACACTTGTACCAGAACTGTTACAAAGTAATCCCAACTGTGCTGATGAGATCAAATCTACTAAATCAAAGTCATGTATGACTAAAGATCATCAAAGAATCATGCATGAAGAGTTCAAGAAAAGGGAAAGAGCCAAGTCATCTGAAGAGCAAACAACAGTGCTGATAAGCAAACACTACTGATTCTGATAAGTAGAACTGTCCAAGTGATAAGGAATGTTGTCCTTATCCTAAGACCAATCATCAGAAGTGATGTCCATGTTTGATCAAGTGAATCTTGAAGTCAGACATTAGGAAAAGTGCTACAAAGTCAAGACTAAGTGGTTACATCCGTTTATTTCCCAATCAAAGGACATGTCACTTTCAAGAAACTGTCTTCCATGTTACAGAGTTCAAGGAAGACATTTATAGACAATTGAGGCTGTCTTTACAACGGGCAAACCCTCAATTTTGTCTAAAAATACAGAAGTGTGGAAACCATTTGAAAGTATCCAACTATCCTGCAATCTAGAGGAAACTACAAGCTCAAAGCTTTCGAGCTTTCAAAGAACATTCAAGTTTCCAGAAACACTTCTTCTAAGCTGAACCTCATTGTATATCCATACAAAGCTTAGAGAGATATCCTATCCTTTTACACTGAGCTCATTGTAAAGGATATCTCAAACTAGTTGGAACCAACATCAATCCTTATACTTTTCCAAAAGAGAGATAGAAGGTTGTTGTAGTAGAAGTGGTAGGAATTGACTGTTGAGAGAAGAACAGTTCAATTCTGAGTTGAGAAGAGAGTACTAGGACTCTGATATCCTAGGGATCAAGGCACCAAGGAGTGGTGTGGTTGATCAAGTGCACCTTGGCACTATAAAACAAGTAATTCCAAGAGTGAAGGAATTATCCTGTTAAATCAGGGAAAGTGGATGTAGGAGCTTGAGTCTCTGAACCACTATAAACTCTTGTGTTGATTTACTTTCAAGCACTTACATTCGTACAACACAGCACACAAACTGACCTTTCAAAGATACATACTTAAGACTGTGCAAAACAAGATTTGGACAAGTTCCCTGATAGACTGTGAAACTGTTAAGGAGATTTCAGAACTTAAAAGAAGTTTAAACTAAAGGGCCAACCACTAATTCCACACATATAACTCCCTTAGATAGTTATCTAACTACGTACTCAATAGTACTTAGTAGTTTGATTATCTATAAAGAGTTAATCATATCAGCAGAGTTGTCCAAGACAATCTTGCTGAAGTCTGTTTTGGTTAAGTTTGCAAAAGATTTGCATACAAGTGTATTCCCCCCTATACACTTGTTATATACTCCTTTCAGGACCAACAAGTGGTATCAGAGCAGGGGTTCAAAGACCACTGCTTCTGAAAATCCATTTTGATTTTCAAAGACACATTTTGGTGTGGTCACTGAACTGATCTTTCTGAAATCTTATTACTTGTTGTCTAACATTTTCTTGTTTGAGAAATGGCTGACAACATCAACAATGCTGCTGTTCCTCATGATGCTATTCAAGGAATTAACAACATGGCTCCTGATCCAGTCAATCATATCTCAAATCATAAATTGCCAATGTTCTCAATAGAGAACTATGATTTCTGGAAAATCAGGATGAGAGCTCATCTTGCTTGCCTTCACAATGAGATGCTGAGAGTCATCACAAGGGGTCCTTTTATTTTTACCCAAGTTAATCCCAGAATCACTCAAGCTCAAAGAGATGATGTGAGAGAGGAGATCCCCAAGGTTGAAGATGACCTCAACAATGAGGAAAGAAGGAGGCACAACCTAAACTATCTTTCCATAAACACTCTATATCAAACTATCCCAGATGCAATAATGGGAAGAGTCTACCATTACACAACTGCCAAAGAAATTTGGGTTACCCTTGCTGAAATGTGTGAGGGTATAGACAAGATAAAGGAGAACAAGCTTCAAGTAGCTGTGCAGAAATTTGAGCATTTCACAATGGAGACTGATGAGTCCATTGACAAGTTTGCTGGTAGATTCACAGACATAATGATTGAAATCAACTCATTGGGCAAGGTGTACTCCAGGAGAGAAGTTGCACTAAAGATTCTAAGAAGTCTCACTCAAAAGTGGGATGTATATTCTGTAATGATGCAGAATACCAAGGATCTCTCCACCATGCCCATGCAACAAGTCTTCTCAGAACTCAAAGCTTATGAGTTTGACCTCAACAGAAGAAAGCCTGCTGAGGAATCTTCCCAACCAACCAAAGGAGTGGCATTCAAAGCCAAAGTTGCTGAACCAGAAATGTAGCCCACTCCTAGATCATCAAAGTCAGTCTCTAAGGCTGAAATGAAGGAAGAACTAGCCCTCATGGCTAGAAGATTTGACAAGCTAAATTCAAGGTTTGGTAGATACAAGAAATTCTATCAAGATAACAAGGTCAGGAGAAGATACAACTCTCCTGAAGCCAAGGCTGAGGACAAAAGGCCTGAAGAAAGAAGATCAGAGGAAAAGTACTCTGATAGGAGAAAGTCCAACAGAGCTGAACCTTCATCATCCAGAAGAAGAGATGAACCAAAGAAGGATGATGATGAAGATCTGTGCTATAACTGCAAAAAGAAAGGGCACTTCCAGTATGACTGCCCTGAACTCATCTCAAAATAAAGAAAGGAGAGGCAAGCTAAGAGAGACAAGAAGTTCACTAATAGAAAGGCCATGATGGCTGGTGATGAGTCTGACAGTGCTGAAAGCTTCAACTCTTCTGATGATGGACTGTTCTCAAACAGTGATGATGATGATGTGTGCAACATAGCCATAGAGGATGATGAGGTATCCTCTACTTCTAGCTCACCATCATTTCTATCACAAAACACTAGTGAAGTGAACCTGAAACGTTCTTTTGGAAAGTTAATGGAAGATTTCACTAGATAGCAAGAATTTCATGATAACTGTGTGAGAGAAAATGAAAGACTATTAATAGAACTTGCAAAACACTCTGAATCAGTAGTTGATGTCAAGTCTACTGAGTTGTATCAACAAGTCTTGAGAGAACTTGATGAAGCTTCTCTCAGGATAGTTGACCAACAAAAACAGATTGATGAACAACTGCTCATTCAGAAGAGAAAAGACTTTGAGCTAAAAATTCTTCAAGCTAAGTTTGAAAACCTCTCACATGAATATGACATTCTTAAATCAAGTGAAGAGAGCCTGAAAATAAAGATGTCTGCTATGAATAAATCCTCTAGAGCAATAGAGGAAATTCAAAGCTTTCAAAGACCTATGGCTCAAAAGAGTGGATTAGGATTTGATCCATTCGAATCTTCACATTGTCTTAGTGTTGCTTCAACAAGTAACACTAAGAGAATCTTTGTAAGATCAGTGGCACAACAAGCTGAAAATGAAATAATTCAGCCACTGAACAAAGGAAAGGGCAAAATGTATGAGATGCCCACTCAGGTGCTTCAGGGAACTAGGCCCATACCTAAGGAAAAGGTCAAAGTCCCTGAACACAAGAGGAATGGTGTTCAGCAGAGTAGGCCCAATGGAAGGGTAACTCATTTGAACAACATTCAGAGAGGTTGTCCAAGGTATATCCAGCCTAGGTCAACTCCCCTGAGGAAACCTCAGCTGAACAGACCTATGGTCAACTATCCTCAAGGGCACAATAAAATGAGACAACCAAAACCCTTTATGCCAAAGGGTAATGGTCATCTATATGCACATCCTCAAAGATTCCCTCAAGTAGCACAAAGAACTCATAAGTTCAGGACATATGACAACTCTCCTGACACTTACAGAGTTAACACTTTCACACACTCTTTCCCAAAGGCATTTAAGGGAAAGACAGTGTATGTGGATGCTAGAGGAAAACAACTTAGCCACCTTGAATCAATTAGGGTAATTAGGCAAGTTTGGGTTCCTAAAGGTATAGCTAACCTCTCAAGACCCAAAATTCAAAGGGTACCTAAAACTTGTTAATTGCAAGTACCAATGGGCCACAAGAAGTTGAGGAGCATAAGCAAAAAGTCAGCATGGTACCTTGACAGTGGATGTTCAAGGCACATGACTGGAAACAAGAACCTCCTCACTGAGTTTACTGAAAAAGAAGGCCCAAATGTCACATTTGGAGACAGCTCACAAGCAACAACAAAAGGTTATGGTACCTTGATAATTGGTAATATCAAGGTATCCAATGTATCTTATGTGGCTGGTCTGAAATATAATCTCCTAAGCATAAGTCAGTTATGTGATAAAGGATATAATGTTGAGTTCTCAAGTGGAAAATGTTTAATCAAAGATAGAACTCAACAAACTCTACTGATTGGAACTAGGAGAGGAAATGTGTATTTTGCTGACTGGGACAAGTCTACTGATGCTGCATGTTTCATTGCTAAGAGCTCAAATGAACAAAGTTGGTTATGGCATAAAAGGCTAAACCACTTGAATTTTAAATCAATGAACAAACTTGCTAGAAATGCATTAGTAAAAGGACTGCCTAATGAAGTTTTCATAAAAGAGCATGTTTGTAAACCATTCCAAGAAGGAAAACAGATTAAAGCTTCATTCAAAGGGAAACCAGTCATCTCTACTGAAAGGGTACTTGAAATTTTACACATGAACTTATTTGGACCAATTACCCCTGTAAGCATAAATGGTAGAATATAAACATTGGTTGTAGTAGATGACTTCTCTAGGTTCACATGGATAGTATTTCTCCTTAATAAGAAGGAAACACAAGTCAAACTCCCTGAACTGTTAAAGAGACTATCTAATGAGAAAAGCCTTAATATAATCAAGATAAGATCTGATAAAGACACTGAGTTCATTAATTCATACATCAATGAGTATTGCACACAAAATGGTATAGCCCATGAAACTTCAGCAGCTAGAACCCCTCAGCAGAATGGGGTGGCAGAAAGAAGGAATATAACTCTCAAAGAAGCTGCTAGAAGCTTAATTGCTGATTCAAATCTACCTAAGAGGTTTTGGGCTAAAGCTATAAACACTGCATGCTATACTCAGAATAGATGTTTGATCACTAAGGGTCAAGGCAAAACCCCTTATGAACTCTGGAAAGGAAGATTGCCTAAAGTATCTTATTTCCACATTTTTGGTTGTAAGTGTTTCATTCATAACAATGAGAAAGAGCAGTTGAAATCCTTTGATAGCAAAGCTGATGAGGGAATATTTCTTGGATATTCTCAAATCAGTAGAGCTTTCAGAGTCTACAATTGTAAATCCCTAATTGTGGAAGAAACACCTCATGTTGTGTTTGATGAGTCTACTCTTGAGAATAGGAACAAGAACCTGGATACTGATGAAATCACACAAAGAACAACCAGGCTGAGCTTAAAAGAGAAAGATACTATGTTCATAGATGTTGTCCATGCCAATCCTCCTGAAAACACTAGACTGAACAACACTCTTGAAGGCAATCTACCTGAAGCAAACCCCACTGAAGGAAATGATTAACTGAATGATCCAATCCCAGTTCATAATCAGGTAACAACTACCAATGAAGAAGCAGTTCCTGTTGAGGTAGTTAATGGATCCAATATTCAAGGGGGAAACAATAATGTTGAATATGATCCTGCATTAAATTTTCCTGAATTTTATGATCCTAGTGGCTCAACCTTAGTAGAGGACAACTCTACTGAAGGGATCAGAAAAAGAAGGACTTGGTTATCTGACCATCCAACTAATCTGATACATGGTGATCCAAGTGTGGGATTCAAAACTAGAAGATTTCATGGTGAGAGTGCTTTGTTTTGTTGTTTCCTATTAGAACAGGAACCTCAAGACATTGATGAAGCTCTTCAAGATGCTAACTGGATCACAGCAATGCAAGAGGAGCTGAACCAGTTCACCAGAAATGATGTTTGGGAGCTGGTTGACAGACCATCACATCAAGATGTTATTGGAACCAAGTGGGTGTTCAAGAACAAGAAGAATGAGAATGATGTGATAGTCAGAAATAAGGCCAGATTGGTGGCCAAAGGTTATTGTCAATTAGAAGGCATTGACTATGATGAGACTTTTGCTCCAGTGGCAAGGCTTGAAGCAATAAGGCTGTTCTTAGCCTATGCTGCCCACAAGAGGTTCAAAGTCTATCAAATGGATGTTAAGAGTGCCTTCTTGAATGGAGTTCTGAAAGAAGAAGTCTATGTTGAGCAACCACCTGGTTTTGAGATAGGAAACCAAGTCTACAGATTGAAGAAAGCTCTATATGGACTCAAGCAAGCTCCAATAGCTTGTTATGATACACTGTCACAGTTTCTCTTGGATCATGGATTTGTCAAAGGAACTGTGGAGAGAACTCTATTCAGAATTTGTGAATGAGATGATATCTTGCTTGTCCAAATATATGTTGATGACATCATATTTGGATCCCCCAATGAGAGGCTTTGTGAAAAGTTCTCAAAGCTCATGCAAAGTAAGTTTGAGATGTCAATGATGGGGATGATGAATTTCTTCTTGGGTCTACAAGTCAAGCAATCAAAAGAAGGAATTTTCATCAACCAAGCCAAGTACACCAGAGAAATGATCAAGAAATTTGGGTGTGCTACCAGCAAGCCAGTAAGGATCCCTATGAACACTAATTGGAAGATGGATCCTGATGAGAGTGGTGTTCCAACCAACTCTACTGAGTATAGAAGAATCATTGGTTCACTCCTCTATCTCACTGCCAGCAGACCTGACATCACCTTTACAATAGGTGTTTGTGCAAGGTTTCAAGCCAATCCTAAAAAGAGCCATCTAGAGGCTGCTAAGAGGATCTTGAGGTATCTCAAATGCACTGAAAATCTAGGCCTTTGGTACCCTGCTGATGACAATATTGAGTTAACTGGCTACTCAAATGCTGACTATGGAGGATGCAGAATTGATAGGAAGTCCACTTCAGGGACATGTCAATTCTTGGGAAACAAGCTCATTTCTTGGTTCTCAAAGAAACAGAATACTGTGGCTACTTCCACCACTGAAGCTGAGTATGTTGCAACTGGAAGTTGTTGTGCTCAGATCCTTTGGTTGAGACAACAACTAAGAGATTACAATGTCAACTCTACTGAAGTGCCAATCTTCCGTGACAACAACAATGCAATTGCAATCTCTCAAAATCCAGTATTGCACACAAGATGTAAGCATGTGGACATCAAACATCATTTCATTAGAGACCATGTGGAGAAGAAGGACATCAAATTGGTGAAAATCCACATAGATCACCAAAAAGCTGATATTTTGACAAAGCCACTTGCTGAAGCAAGATTCTTAGAACTATTAGCAGAATTGGGACTTCTTGATCCAGGGAAGTTGGACAAGTAAGCCCAATGGAGTTAATCAATTAAGGGGGAAATGAAAGTGATCATCAGCAGACTTGGTCAAGTCTACTGAAATTCAGAAGAGATGACCCTAATCTCTTTAGAGAAGTTGAACAGGACACTTGTCCATGGGAGTTCAGGACACTTGTCCATGACATTTCAGGACACTTGTCCATGTGGGGTCAGATAAGTTGTATTGGCTATCAAACCAAATCTTGGTTTGATAAGCACCTATTTTGGGTAATCATTGCCTACTTTGGTGGCTGTCCCATTCCTCTTTAAGCCATCACCTTTACAAAGATTTATTTTGTCCCCTACTCAAAAAGTCACTTTCAATGCATTAAATGCCAAGATTTAACTCTTGTTTGCATTAAACATTTCAAGCCACTATCTACCTTGAAAAACCCCCAACCTTTAACTAATATTAACTCCTTCCCACGTTTTGAATAAAAACAGTTTCCAACACTGTTCCATTGGATAATAACCGTTGGATCAAGTCTGGCCAACTCTTCTGAAATTAATCTTGGCCGTTCAAACTTGATTTCCTCATTTGTAAACCCTTGAAATGCCTTAAGACTTAACTACTCAATGACATACATTCCTTTTGGAATATGCACAAGTCTTAAGAAGCCCACAATTTCATTTCTTCCCCATGCACTCAAAACTCTCTTGAAACCCTAACCTCCATTTTTCTCAAACACTTTCAAAGTTTCTTACTGTTCTATCCATGGCACCCAAAGTAAGATCTGAGGGTGGAATTCTAGATTGAACAAAATGACACATGGCAGCACCAGGAGAGACACATCCTCCTTTTATATATATAGTTTTGTGACACTTGGTAGGCAATCTTAGGGTAATCAAACATTCAAGTTTAGATCACGTCTATTTAAAACTAAATCAACAAACTTCACTTTTACACTCCCCCTCCCTGTGGGATCGACCTCGTACTTACTTCACTACGATATACACCGTATACTTGCGGTCGTGTATTTTAGAGTTGTGAAATACGTGAACAAGTTTATGGCACTGTTTCCGAGGAGGGTTTGGTAGTTATAGAGTGTAGGTTGAGATAGTTTTAGTTTAGACACTTTATTTGCTTTCATTATTCTTAAAAATTCCAAAAATATTTGTGTTTGTTATTTATTATCTTGTTTGTGATACTCATTCTTCTTTGAAAATTTGTTTAGACATGGCCTATGATCACCCGAGCTAGGAGAAAACAACAAGAATTGTTACCCCTATACTAGATCCAGAAATCGAAGTCCGTTGTCGAAGACAAAATGCGGAAAGAAGAAGAAGAGATTTGGGAGAGATGAATTGAAGGGAAAATCCGATTGTAGAGGAAGTCGAGGAGGAAGTAGGAAACCAAGAAAATGTTGGAGGAATAGTGGAGCCGAATGGGAATGGAGGCAACCGACCACAAAAAATATTAAGAGATAACTTTCACCGGAGAGTTGGGGAGAATGCAAATGTGGGATGAGACGGAAGGCCAATGGAGAATGAGGAAAATGGTCCACAAAGGGTGTTGAGGGATCATTTCCGCCCAATACCGAGACCGTATGGAGGAGCGGGTCGAGAACCCACGGATGCTCATAACTTTGAGCTCAAGCCGGCATTGATAGTAATGGTCCAAAACAACCAATTTGGTGGACTTTCCAAGGAGGATCCTAACCTCCACTTATCTCAATTCCTCGAGATAAGTGGAACGATAAAGATCAATCGAGTGCCTCAAGACTACATCCGGTTGCAACTATTCCCTTTCTCACTTCGAGACCGTGCAAAACAATGGCATCTATCCCTCGATCTACGTACCAATGAGAATTGAAATGACTTGGTTGATGAATTCTTAATGAAGTATTTCCCTCCAAGCAAAACCATCCAAATCCGAAGGGAAATATCTTCATTTAGACAAGATGATGACGAGTCATGGGAACGGTTCAAAGATTTGATTAGAAGTTGCCCACAACACGGTTTCTCTCGAGACCAACTCATTTGCTACTTCTATAATGGAATGAACCACCGAACAAGATGTATGGTGGATGCATCGACTGGAGGGGGATCTTTGTTGGGGAAGACTACGAAGGAGGGATATGTTCTTTTGGAGGAGATAGCTAAAAATGGAAATCAATGGCCATCCGAACGAAGGCAAAATCGAAGGATAGCTTCAACTCAAGATTCGGAAGAACTTGCCAATTTATCCAATAAAGTGGATAAGTTGACCTCTTTGATGTCGGCCAAGGCGTTAGTAGAGTCGAGCGATGCTCAATACGAAGAGGCCCATTACATGAATAACCAAAGGGACCAGAATCTTATAGAAAGAGGTTGGGGCAAAACACAAAGTCGTGAGAACCATCATCCTCCTAATCCGAACCAATATCACCCCGGTTTAAGGCATCATGAAAACTTCTCTTATGCCAACCCACAGAATGACATTCAACCACCACCAAATTTCAACGTGAGAGACCGTATTATTGTTGAATCTTCACCGAAGCCATCTTTAGAAGAAATGTTTGGCTCCTTCATGGGGGAAACTAAGAACTACATGGCAAAGACATGGCAAAGACTTGATGAACAAGGAGAGATGATAAAGAACGTGGTGTGTAATGTAAAGGCCATTGAGAAGCAAGTAGGCCAACTTGCTAATATTGTGGGAAATCAACACACTTCGGGGCAATTCCCCTCTAACACGGAGCTCAATCCCAAAGAGCAATGCAAAGCTATAAATTTGAGGAGTGGGACAAGCTACGAAGGGCCCAAAATTCCACAAGAGGAGGTAGTGGTGGTGGCACCCGAGAGTGTTGACAAAAGAAAGGGCTAAGATAAATAAAATCAAGAAGAGCAAGTGAGGAAAGAAAAAGAGGCAAGAGGGGAAGAAAAGAAAGATGGGGATAAGAAGAATGAAGAGATCATTCCTCCACAAGATAAGGGCAAGAATATAGTGCCGCTTCCATATCCTCAAAGATTGAAGAAGAAGGCATTGGATAACTAGTTTGCCAAGTTTGTGGAGATGTTCAAGAAAATTCACATCAACATCACATTCGCCGAAGCTCTTGAGCAAATGCCCCATTACTTAAAGTTCTTGAAAGAAATCATGTCGAATAAGAGGAAAATAGTTGAGTATGAAACGATCCACCTCACCGAAGAATGTAGCTCAATAATCCAAGCTAAGGTACCTCCAAAGCTAAGGGACCCCATATCATTCACTTTACCGTGCATCATTGGAGATGGAGCTACATTTCCGGCCTTGTGTGATTTAGGGGCAAGTATAAATCTCATGCCCCTGTCCATCTTTAAAACACTTGGTTTGGGAGAGCTAACACCGACTACAATGAGTCTCCAATTGGCGGATCGGTCTATGACGTATCCCTTGTGTATAGTAGAGGATGTACTGGTTAAAGTTGATAAGTTCATCTTCCCGGTAGACTTTGTGGTTTTAGATATGGAGGAGGACAAGTACATCCCGTTGATCTTGGGGAGGCCATTTCTAGCAACCAGAGGGGCTATCATTGATGTGAGAAAAGGAGAGTTAGAACTTCAAGTGAACAATGAGAAAATTTTGTTCAACATCTACAAAGCTATCAAGTTTCGGGATGATGAGGATGAGAGCTTCGAGTGCAATATGATCAATAGTGTTCAAGCTTGTGTGGATGAGCATATGGAAAGACAAAACTCGAAAGATCCACTTAATTTTTGCATAAGAAATTCTATCACTTCACCCTCTCTTGTTCCCTTTGAGTTTAACTTTTATGAACTTAATGATGTGTATTTGTTTGACTATATTTGCTCTCTTGATGTTTCACAGGAGCTTCCAACCAAAAGTGAGGAGAAATTCATGGAGATACGACGAAAAGCTAAGTTTGGGGGGGGAGGGGGGTTTCTTGAAGGGTGTCAAGGATTTCCTAACAAAAATTTTGACACTTGGCCCTCATGTTTCTCGTTGGAGGCATCAAAAGATGGAGACCTTGATTTTTCTTATCTAAGCAACAAGAACAACCTTGTTTTTGAACCAATAGTCTCTTTTGAGAGTGAGGATCCTGAAATCACTCCAACCTTGAGATGGTTGAGAAGAGCTGGACTACAGAAGTTCATGCAAGAGAAGCCCAGTTCATGCCTGGAAAGCTATATGGCAGAGTTCTTTGCCTTTCTAAAATGGAGAGGTAAACCAGCAGATGGTGAAGTGACAACAAGGTTGTCTTATATTGCTGAGGGAGAAGAGGAGAAGAGAGTCCATAGAGTCAAGTTCACTGCTGAAGATGTGGAAGGTGCTTTTGGATTGCCTTCAGAGGGAAGGAATCCAGAATTCTTTGGAAATGGCCAAGAAAAGGAAATTGCTCAAGCATGGCTACTTGTTCCAGGGCCAATCTCCTCAACACAACACAAGAAAACTCTCAAGCCTGAATTTCTCAATCTCTTTGAGGTAATCACAAAGAGCTTGCTAAGCAACACTGGGAGCTTAGAGCAAGTGAGCTTTCCCAGAATCAGAATCATGGCTGCAGTAATTGATGCTAGTGACAAGGGCATCAAATTCAACTGGAGAGAATTCATCTTGAATGAAATGATGAAGGAAAAAGCTAAGTTCAAGGTGAAAACCCACAACAAGGTGGTGTTAGAAGGAAATCTCAAATACTGCACCAGAGCAAGTCTGCTGATAGAAAGATTTTCTCACTATTCAGAGATGCAGACTTTTGCCAAGCCTCTACCAGCCCAGAAAAACATGTTCAGGAATCTTAGCAAGAAAACTGAACAAAGGAGATTACAACTAGCCAAACCTGCTGAAGAAGAGGTTGAAAAGAAGCCAAAGTTGAAGAAAAGAACTAAGGCTAGAGCTGTAAAGACAAAGAAACTATCTCAAATCTCTTCAGAAGAAAAATCAGGTGCTTTAGCAGAGGTGGATGAAGTTGTTGAAGAAGGAGTGCAAGTGCCTTCTGATTATTCAGAAGAGGTAAGGGAAAAGTTTCCTGAAGTGCAGAAGAAGAAGAAGGGAGAGAAGAGGGTCAGGGAAGTTGTCCCTGATGAGGAAGGAAGTGGGAGCAGTAGAGCTAGCAAGAGAAGAGCTAAGCCTACTGAAAAGATCTTGGAGCTTTAGGAGGAAAATACTTTACAACTTGCTCTAAGGGAGAGTAGAGTTGAAAGGAAAACCAAATCAAAGTCTAAGTCTAGAACCAACTCTTCTGGTTCTGGCACTCCAGAATCCAAGATTCCTGAAACTCAACACCAAGAGCCCAACTCCCCTGATACCCACAAAGCCCCAGAAAACCAACCCATCACCCCCTTGAACCTAACTAAGAGATATTCTCCAGAAGGGGCTGCATAAAGAGGGCCTATAGATGTGTTAGCTGATCTTGCAGTAGATGAGTCAAGACTTCAATCTCCACTTGATTCATCCATGCTCAATTACTCAAGATTCCTAGAAGCTGCACTCTTAGAGCCAACTCCCCTGAGCAAAGCCACTTCAGAACCATTGCTCTCAAAAGCAACTGAAGCAACCATTGTAGCACCCAACCCTTCTGAACCCAATCTTCCTGAAACCAACCCTCAGGCCAACCTTCCTGAACCTAGAGCCAACTCCCCTATAACCCAAAGTCCCCATTCAAGTGGAGATGAGGAGGAGTATACTTATGAAAGTATGCTCAGAGGTGGATCAAAGGCTACTGTGGATAGTTTGTACCCCCAACTTGCTGAGTTTCCAAAGCTGCAACAGCAATTCCATGATTTGAGAGCTCTAGTAGAGGTGAAAGATAAAACCATCATGGAGATTGCTCAAGTGATCCAAGACAAGGGTGCAAACTGGTGGCAAACTGAAGAAAGCAGACTGCTACATTTTGCTGGTGTTACAAAGACAAGATTCCTCACTGATGAAGAAGTGTTTGCAAAACTAGTAGATGATAAAATTGCTGAGGAGAAGGAGAGAATTGCCAAAGAGGTCAAACACCCTGAAAGCAGTTCCAATGATGATGATAGCAAGGATAATCCCTCAAACCCCTCAAATCCCAACCTTCCTGAATCTAACCAACCCTCTACCCATCTCTTGACCTATCATAGGAAGGGTTCCGTTTCATCAGAAATGTTGACCAAAGATGGTGACACAGCCAAAGATGCATCAGCCAATGAGGGTTCTTCTGAACCCAAGGCACAACTTACTGATGCTGAGGCTCCCATTTTAGAAGCTGGTTTGGTTAAGGCCTCATCAGTGTCAGGAGAGCTGGACACTGACCAGCCCTTAATCATTCAGGATGACACAGTGGCTTTAGAACCAAGCACTGTGATCTCCCAACAACTGCCTTCTTTGAACCCTGTTGAGCGTGGAGAAGTTGCAGGTCTAGGTGAAGAAGTTGAAAATGATGTATTAGTGGAAAAACCAGAGGGAGTAGTTGATGAGAGAGATGTTGTGATAACTAAGATAGTGAGTGTACCAACATATGAGGGTGGTATAAGTGAGGAGGGGCATGTTATTCTTCAAGTCAAATCTGAACTTCAAGAAACCCTTGATGAGAGGAGGCCTGACCCTGAATGTGAGGAAATTTTGATTGAAGGGAGAAAAAAAAATGTTGAAAATGAGAAGAAGACTGCTGATGTATCAGAGTCTTATGAAAAAGAAATTGAGGGTGCTGAGTGTTTATTTGCTGACAAATTTGATTTTTCTGATCTTGCAGGTGTAACACTTGATCAAATTTTTGCTGATGAGTTTCTTATAGATGCTCCAATTGATATTGACTCAAACTCAGCTCAAGCCATCTTGGGTGAGCAATCAGCAAAGTTGGACACATTGGTCCATCAAGTGGAAACAGCCCATGCTGAGACTTCAGCAGCCCTGGATGAGCAAAGTAGAACTTTGGCATCAGTTGAGATGAGATTGACAGGCTCTGAAGAAGTGGTGTTGCCTACCATTGAGGCTAGAATAAGTGGAGTTGAATCTGGTCTGCAAACCATCTCCACTGAAGTTCAGAAAGCCAAAAGTAGCATGGAAACCTTCACCAAGGAAGTGAGAGAAGATCTGAAAATGCTGATGGATAATCACAACAAGAATGTGAAAGCATTGAAGTTGGTTGTCAAGCAAGCTTTGGACAAGAAGAGTGCCCTTCAGAAAAAGAGAGCAGAGGAAATGAGGCTAGCCATGGTCAAAGCTGCATCAGAAAAATTTTCTCAGGAAGTGATGGCCAAAATTGCTGAATCTGCAGTGGCCAATCTCACTAATTTCCTGAAGTCAAGCCTTGATGCATCCCTCAAAACAACCATGGAAGAGGTTGTAGAGCAGAAAATGAAGCATGTTCTAGCTTTTTTAATCTTGAACATTGACAGAATGCAGAACATTCATGATGAGAATGTGTATCTGCTTGAGGAGATGAAGTCATTGAACTTAGCCCAATCCCTTATAGCCACTACAATGAGTGAGCTGATACCCCAGTGTTTTGATGCTGCCAAAAAGGGGTAAAGGGAAAGAGCAAGGGCAAAAGGTGCCTTGACTATTGGAGAAGGCAAAGGCAAAGAGAAAGTGCCAGAATCTAAGGGCAAAGAAGAAGCAGTCTTGAACTTGGAGGAGCTAGATGAAGAAGAGCAGCTAGCTATAGCTCTGAAGAACTTAATGGCATCTACTCAAGAGGAGAGAGCAAGACTTCAGCAAAGGCCTGGAGGATAAGTGTCAGGTTTGGACAAGGCCACTAAAGGAATCCAGACAAGAGGCCAAATAAAAAAGGCTAAAGGGAACAAGAGGAAAGCTGAAACCTTTACAGATTTTCCTAACAGCCTTGATCTACCTCTTGAGTTCAGGATAGAAGAAGATGTGCCTACCTCCAAAAAGGCCAAAGCTACTGACAAAGTAAAAAATGCTGAAAAGTCCAAGATTGCTGAAGAGGACAAATCTGTTGAAAAGAGCAAATCTGCTGAAACCAAATCGACTGAGAGCCCCAAGATTGCTGAAGCTCATGAAAATGTAGAAGTGCTGTTTGCAGAAGGATTTGGAGCAGAACTAAAGAAAAAGACAACAATGCTGGATCCATCAAAGCTCTTTGAAGAAGGATATGGCACGGATCCTGAGACTCAGCAAAAGATGGCTATGATGAGAGCCCATGAGAAGATGGATATGATGGAAGAAGCTAACAGGGCAAGGGATAAGAGAAGAGCAGACTTTCAGAAGCCTAGAAGGAAAAGGGCTACCTACAACAAGATGAAGCCTCAGCTGTTGATCCCAATGGACACCAAATATCCACATTTTGATAAATGGGTTCCAATCCAGCTGAATGACAACTGGGAAGAGGCCAAGAGGGAGTTTGTCTATGATCACTATGTCATAGGCAGGTGGAATGAAGAAGATGCCAACTCCACTTTCACACAGTTCATGATTGATTATCATAGGGAGCTCTATCAACAACTTCTTGCAGATGCAGACTTGGTAAGAATTGAGTTCAATGCCCCTAAGCCAATCATCTACATGCCTCCCAAGATAGATGGCTTCATTGATCAGTCCAAGATCTTTCAAGAGTTCTTTGAGATCCTGAAGTTGAACAGGATGGTGCTTGGGCCTAAGGGTACTAATCAGGAGGCCATGGAACTTAAGAAGAGAGTGTGGGCACAATATGGAATGGTGCCACCATCTGATTACAATCTCTGAAACTGGCTAAGTCCTTCTGACCCTTACTTGCATAAGAAAGCCGAATTGGATGAGTATTTGCTCTTGACTGTTGATTTGGATAACATGGTCATCTCTGCTGAATTACTCAAGAATGCTGAATCATGTTACTGCTCTGATCACATGTTCCATTTGATCTGATCATATGTCTTGTATCTGTGTATTGCTCTGATCATATGTTCTTAGTTAAGTTTTGCTCTGATTATGTATGATGTAACTTTCCTGATTCATGCTCTGATATGTTTATTCAACTATCAACATGCCTGTAATTCCAATGACTTTATGAATGATAGTTGAATCCTTATGTGAATCAAGAAATAACATCTTACAATCTTAACATGCCTGACTTAAACCTATATGTGCTTGATCAGTGATTACACTAACATGTTTCTTTCAGGAAATCTGACCTTAGTCATATCTACTGAAGAGAAATGTAATAAGTGTAGTCAAGTCACCTTTGTTAGGTTATGCATAAATTGTATAGGTTTTGGCATCATCAAAAAGGGGGAAATTGTTGGGAATAAAATGAGATGTTTTGATTAAGATACCAAAACCCCCCCTTAGACATACCAAATGATTAAGTCAAGTATAGAATGAACATGTTCTAGGGATGTTAGAACATGTAGCTTAAGGCTAGTTGAGAAGCTGAAATGTTAAGCAGCTCTTAGAATATTAGATGCACAAGTTGAGGGGGAACACATGCCTAGAAGATCACAAGAATCAAGTGCCCTCAAAGGCTCAAGATCAAATTGACAACAAGTCTGCTGAATACACTTAATGGACAACTATGCTGATCAAGTTAGCTTAGTTGTATGCCAATCCATCTGAAGATCAATGCATCATAAAGCCTAAATCCAGTAATGCATGTGTCAAAGATCAGAAGATGTGAGCAGCAGAGTTGTCTCAGCACACTTGTACCAGAACTGTTACAAAGTAATCCCAACTGTGCTGATGAGATCAAATCTACTAAATCAAAGTCATGTATGACTAAAGATCATCAAAGACTCATGCATGAAGAGTTCAAGAAAAGGGAAAGAGTCAAGTCATCTGAAGAGCAAGACAACAGTGCTGATAAGCAAACAGTGCTGGTATTAAGTGTTTTAAGTAAAGTAGAATAATGTTGTACTAAATGTTGAGATAAATTATACAACACTGACTCTAACAGAATATCAGAAATAAAGATACACAGCGGAAGACTTGAAACACTAAAAACAAACAAGACACAATGGAAATATTTTTCACATAGATTTTATAAATAAAAATCTATGCGAGCCTTACGGCGAAATATCAATACTTATCTTCAAGTACAAATGTTGTGTGAAATGTTACAACAATAACCTTCACAACTAAAACTACAAACGAGGCAGGTGCCCAGTTTTGAAAACGAACTAAGTGTATAAGAAATTACACACTGTCGAAATGCTAGTCTATCTATGATTACACTCTCGATAGATAAAAAAAGCACACAGCCATACGGGTGGGATACTTCGTATTATCTAAATGGTATAACTACTGGCCACAATTCCTAACAGGGATGAACGCTCGGTCTAGAAGATTGATCGAATAGAATACACTGAATTATGAGGCCTTCCTTCAGTATTTATAGAAGCGGGGTGCGAATTCAAGAGGCTTCCATATTGAGGTCCTATTTTTTAGGAGCCCAACTTCCATGATCTTTCTAGATCCTTCTTGCACGTTCCAGGTCATTCTAAACTGCTTCCAGCCTCTTCTAGCTCTTCTTGGACGTTCTCCAATATTCTGGAATCTTCCAGGTTCCAGATCCTTGTAGAAGCTTCTAGACTCTGCCAGAAATGCTGTAACATTTAACTCAACATTTAATGAAAAATTTTAGAAAGGACTTAGAAAAAAATCTCGGAAGGTCAAATTAAGATATTGTTGAGAATGTTGATATATATTTAAGGATTCACAACATCTACAATCTCCCCCAATTTGACCTTTCGACTACAACACACCTGATGCACATATATCTATACATACTCAGTATTATGTACTTAGTTGAGGTTAACATCATTGCTAAGCACTAGTCAAGACAATACCTGTTGTAATTGTTGGATCAAATCAAATGAAGATCAAGGATAATCTTACAATGATCTATGCCATAAGATCAAGATAATTTTATCCAAAACAGAACAAGTATAAACAGTACACTTATTCACAACATAAGTAATTTTACTGAAATCCTAAGTTAAGTTTTGGAAGAACTACTTAAGATTTAAGTAAGACACTAAAACAATATCAGAGCAGACAAACAGAAAAGTTAAAACATCAGAGTAAAAAAATAAAACAGCTATGGACAAAAACTAAGGCTAAACAACCTGCAGTAGACACATGATAACCTGTAAATAGTTTAAGCAAAGGCAGTAAACAATATCATCAAGTGGAACCATAATTAAGCAAGTTGTAAAACAATAAACAACCTATCATCTAGAAAATAAATAACAAGTGTATCAGAATTTCAGAATTCAAACTTAAACATCAATTACAGAGATTGAAAATGAATAAATGGCATATATTGCTGTGGTAACAGCTGCAGCATCAACTTCCTGCACAGTAGCCATTATGAATTCAGATCTCCCCCTGTCTTGCAGCTTCTTCCTGTTCATCAATGGAGATCACCATACAAGGTCTCCATGTCAGCATCATCTCCTTCATCAACAAAGTAGGTAGATGCAAGGTGTGCAACTACATCAGTCACTTGATTAATGTGAAAATGCTCGAAATTCATGTGTTTAATTCGTTTAATTTTATAGGATTTCGTGCATTATTTACACTAAATTGACTCATTGCTCTTGATTTGGAGAAAGGTAGTGTTTTGTTTATTTTGTAAGAAAATGAGCATTTTTGGAGCAAAACACGCCTCGTTTATACTGTGGAGTCAATTGAAGAAATAATCGAGAAGAGGAGAAAATGAATGGGCTCAAGAAGAATGGAAAAAATAAATAAATTAAAAGGCCCAATACGAGTTGGGCCTATTTAATTAAATGCATGGAGGGAGTCCAAAGAAGAAAATGCATACTTGGGCCTTTTATTGTGGAATTGAAGTTGGCCCAATTTTAATTGCCCATTTTTGGGCTGCACAAAGCTGGGCCCATTTCATGAAAATAGGGAACAGAAGCCGTGAGCTTCAGCACAGAGGGGGGGCTTCGGCCAATTTCGGCCAGCGCGCAGAACACAGAGCACGCATCACTCATTGGAGGCACCTCCACCCCTTTCCACCTCACTCAATACACTAAATTTAGTTTATTAGTTAGTTTTAAATGTAGTATTTCATTTTCTTGCAAGCAATACAAGACTTGGGGTGATATTTTTCCTTAATTCCATGTTTTATTGTTTATCTTTTAAGAGTTTGATTTTAATTGTTAATTTAGTTATTGGTTAGGTTTATTGGTGTTTGGGTGTTTGGATTTATGATGAAATTAGATTTTTAGCTTAATTTTGATTGTTTAATTTAATTGGAAGGTGTATTGATTAGGTTAATGGGTTTTGGTTGATCATTTGCTTGAATTCAATTATTAGATTATATTTTGACGCATGATTAGTGCAACGACAATTGGTTAGTCTTGATGATAGTATAATCGAGGGTTGGAAATCGAGTGGTTTGAGTATATATTGGGTTATCGCAACGAGAGTTGGGTAATTTTCATTAGAACCCCATTAAGTTACATTAATTATTTGAATGAGAGTTTGAGTGATTAGTGAAGAGACTGTAGGAGTTTGGTTTCTAGTATTCAAGTGGAAAAACATGATTAGGGATTAGATTAGATTAATTTAGATAGAGTAGAACCCCCTAATTGTGTGATTACCCGGGTAAGAACGACTCTATTCTTCATCCCGATCTTAGGTGCTTTATTAGATACATTCTTAGTGATTGCTCTTATCATACACCAACCAATGAATTAAACGTCTAAGTTAAACTTTAATCGATTTCCACATAATGAAGAACACCCGAACACTACTTCTCACAATTGATATTTGATCATCATTTTACTTGTTTTTCCTAGTTAGCATTTATCTTGTTGATTTTTGCATTTAGTTTTAATAGCTCACCCCCATGCTCTTTCACTATAATTACGTGTCGACACACAACACTAAGGCTACGCTAGCTAACTAGTCCTGTGATTCGATAATTTAACCGGGCACTTACTTTTACTACGAGGATCCTCTTACACTTGAGAGGTGAGTATTGAAAAATACGTGTCATCACTGCAGCATCTCCAGCATCAGGTCCATCACCAGCAGCTGGAACTCCCTCATCAGTCATCTCTTCAATCACCACATTGGAGTTCGATGGTGGTGGTACTCCCTCTGTTGTAGGTGAAAGCATATTTGTTCACCTGTCCTTCAGGAACTGGAGCTCTTCAATTGTTTCCTGCAAATGTTGGAGTTGAAGCTTGATGAATTCCTGTGAAAGATACACATTACCAGAAATGTTGATACGAATGTTCTCAACATTTGGGGGTGCATTTCTCTGTCTTGATCTGGAAGATTCTGGATATGATCAGAAGTTGAGGGCCTGTGCTGATGTTCAGAAGTTGAAGGCCTGTGCTGATGTTCAGTACCAGGAGCAGTCAAAGGCAGATCAATTACTCTATCCCCAGTGAGTAAGGCAGGAGCTATGGCCAGTAATGGAACTCCCCCCCTCAACATATCAATGTTTTTGGCAACAAAATCATGATGCCTCAAGTAGTTGGAAATCAAAACAGGATAGGGTAAATTGCCTTTCTCAGAAACTTTTCCAGTAAATTTCATCATGTGATGGAAAATTGTAAGGCCTAGATTGAATTTTTTAAGTACAGAGATCCTATACATAAGAATTGCTTGATCTTTTGTGATTTTGGTAGTGTTTGTGGTGGGGATCCAATTGTAGATAATGAGTTTATATAACACAGAGTGTAGGGAGGTGAGGTCTTTGGCTAGCATATGTCTAGTCCACTTAACTACCCTACCACCATTTATAGCAGAAATTACCACATCCATGTCAGGTTCTTCATCCACCTCAACATTGGGAATTTGCAGAAACTCATTTATCAATTCAAGAGTAAAAGGTACATCCCTCCCCCTAAAACTAACAGTCTCATACCACTTAGATGATCTCCTACCAGTGCTCTTTTTCATACAAGCATAAAATTCATAAGCCCAGTTTGTCAAGAAGGATTCACCAAAATTCACAGCATGCATCAAATTCCTTTCCTCTAAGAAACTAATCATGTCTTTACTTTTAAAATCAGGTATATTAATCCTCTTTTCTATCAGCAGTCTTCTCTTAGAATAAATAGCCAACCTATTCTCTAGAATCTCAAGAGAATCAGAAATACCTTCCTCTTCAGAAGCAAGGTCATCCTCATGTGCAGAGCTTGATGTGGAACCTTTAGTGGAGCTTTTCTCAGAGCTGCTTTCTGCACTGGAAGAGCTATCACCACTGCCATCATCTTCAGGTTCTGGTGCAGCATCCTTTGCAGCAGCAAAATGCTCAACATTTTTCTTAAGAGATTTCAGAATATCTCTTAAGCATACATCAGAATCAGAATTGGAATCTAATTTTGCAGGTTCATCTTCAGTGATCATCTTCTCTTTGCCTTTTGGTTCAGCAACATCCTTTCCTTTGCCTTTCAATTCAGCAACAACTTTCTTCTTCTTTGGTTTCTCAGCAACAACTTTCTTGGGTTTCTCAGCAACAATAGGAGCAGCTTGAGTTTCTTCCTCAGAATCTGTGAACACTTGGATGGGTTCACCAGCATCAGCTCCGGCTTTCTTCTTCTTCCTCATGGATCCAGAATAATCCACACGAGTGAACACACGGTTTGATCTCATTCTTTGTACAGGGCTTCTTTGTCGTTTGCCTTTCTACGCATTCTTCTTAAAAGGAATAATTGAAGATTCGTCAGAAACAGAGAGTGATGAACTTGTACCATTTTCAGAGATGTGTGCGTCCTCCATTTCAGCGTCTTCATGGTTGGAAGTAGAAGTGGCTTCTTCTTCAGCAGCGACCTCAACATTTCCAGCTTTAGAACCGTGATCAGTAGGTTCAGGTGATTTGAGGCTTTTCGAAGCAGAAGCCATTTGAGCAGTTTGTTCGGCCAAATAGCTTGAGATATCCACAGTGATATCTCCGAATGTCATCACGAGCAGATGACCAGTGGATCGCAGTGTATTGGACACTTCTTCTACAGCCCTAGTGAACTGTTTAACGGTGGAATTTTGTGGAATGTTGGTGATGTGAGGAGCTAGCGGTTTGAGGAGCAGGAACGGTTGTTGATGGTGTTGCAGAGACATTTGAGTCAGCATTTGACGAGGTTGAGTTTTGTGAAGCCATGGAAGCAAGAATTTCGAGAGGGTTTGTGCGAGAGTGGGATGACTTTTTCGAATCAGAGTGAGATTGTGAGGAGTTTGAATTTCTTTCAGCCATTTAAGTGAGGCGGTTGGACTTTCAAGGTAATGAATGGAAGTTTACACACACTTCTTTTAGATATACACAACCAAAAATCAATTATACAATATTAGTACTCAACAAATTTAGAAATCACGATTAGCAAATGAATTAATTTTATGATCGATATTTATAGAGAGAATTATGTAGTTGGAGGTTAAATTAAAACAGAAGAAATAATCCAGAAAATTTTCGATAATGCTCCACATAATTAGCCACAATCTAGATCATGGGTAATTAGTGGGGAAAAATCCATTTAATTAAATTAATTAAATAATTAAGAAGCTTCCAGAATTTTCAATATTAAAAATCGCATAATCTGAAAAAAATAAATAAAGACGTGGGTTAGTAATTAATTAAATGAATAAAATAAATCTCAATAAATAATTACAGCTAATAAAAATAAATTCGAATCAGGCAATGTTGTGCTCAAAACTGTTACAAACACCTCAACACGGTTTTTACATGAATTTGCTTCATTTGTGTTGCACCATATTTTTTTTCTTTTTGTGTTATAACATCTAATTTGTATTGATCCATTTTTCATGTAGAGTACATCGTAGTAGCGAACTCCGTGCCCCATACTTACTTAATGGATTACAAATATGTTGATGTTTTTACCAAATATCACTTTTTGAAAAGAAGGCATCGTAGTAGTGAACTTCGTGCTCCATAGTTACTCAGTGATTTGGTACATCTTTTAGTATGCTAATAACATTCTCATTTTTTATGCATTTGAGAGGTGTAAGACATGTTTATTTTTGCACTCCAAGGTTCTTAGATTCGAAGATATTTTACAAAAGAATTATTTAACTAAGTAAGAAATAAATTCAACTCATAAAATTTATACAACCCATGATGTTGTCCCAAATGCTAACGCATTTGTGACAACATCCATCCGAATTCTTTTCAGATAGTGCTCATGCCAAGAGATTTCCTCAAAATAGAGAATCTCTCATGGTCTAAGGCTTTTGTAAAAATGTCAGCATTCTGTTTTTCAGTAGGTACATACTCCAACTTGACAATATTCTTCTCTACTAAATCTCTCATAAAATGGTATCTTATGTTAATGTGCTTTGTGAGTGAGCGTTGTACAGGATTTTTTTGAAATGTTAATGTCACTAGTATTATCACAAAAGATTGTAAGTATACCATTCTCAATACCGTAGTCATGGAACATCTTGCTCAGCCACAAGAGTTGTGTACAGCAGCTTCCAACAGCTATGTACTCAGATTCTGCAGTAGATTGTGAAACACAATTCTGTTTCTTGCTGTGCCATGATACAAGATTGTTTCCCATGTAGAAACATCCTCAACTCGTACTCTTTCTATCATCTATATCTCCAGCCCAATCAGCATCACTGTAGCCTATCAAAATGTTGTTGGTGTCCTTAGTGTACCAGATTCCAAGTTAACTTGTACCTGAAACATACTTGATAATTCTCTTCACAGCATTCAGGTGTGATTCCTTTGGATTAGCTTGGTACCTAGCACAAACACACACACTGTACATAATATCTGGTCTACTAGAGGTTAAATACAATAAACTACCTATCATAGATCTGTAAAGTGTTGGATCAATATCTGTTCCAGCACTGTCTTTGCAAAGTTTCAAAGAAGATCCCATAGGAGTTTTCATTGGTTTTGAATTCTCAAGACCAAATATTTTAACCAAGTTCTTAGCATACTTACTCTGGGAGAAGAAAATACCATCGCTGCATTGTTTGATTTGAAGACCTAAAAAGTAATTCAAGTCTCCAACCATACTCATTTCAAATGTTGCAGTCATTGCCTCAACAAATTTACTCAACATTTTATCACAAGTAGAACCAAACACAATGTCATCAACATATATTTGAGCAATAAGTATATCATCTTTAGTGTGCTTAGTGAACAAAGTTTTATCTGCCTCTCCTCTAATAAAACCATATTACAAAAGAAAGTCAGTAAGCCTACCATACCATGCTCTAGGAGCTTGTTTAAGACCATACAAAGCTTTCTTAAGTTTATATACATGATCAGGATATTGTGGATCTAAAAATCCTATAGGTTGTTCAACATATGCTTCTTCATTCAATATGACATTTAGAAATGCAGCCTTTACATCCATTTGATGAAGTTTAATATCAATAAAACATGCAATTGCTAGCAATAATCTAATAGATTCTATCCTAGCAACAGGTGCAAAAGTTTCATCAAAATCAACTCCTTCAACTTGGGTGTAACCTTGAGCTACTAACCTAGCCTTGTTTCTAACAATATTACCAGATTCATCAGTTTTATTCTTGAATATCCACTTTGTTCCAATGACATTAGTATGACTAGGTCTAGGAACAAGTGTCCACACTTCATTTCTTTCAAACTGACCAAGTTCTTCATGCATATCATTAATCCAATTTTCATCAGTTAAGGCTTCTTTAGCACTCTTAGGTTCAATTTCAGATAAATAACATTCAACATTTACAACATTACACATAGAAGACATGCATATTGTTCTTACCACATCTACCTTATTTGATCTTACTCTTCCTCTTGTTTGCACTCCAACTGTAGCATCGCCTATGATCTGGTCAGAAGGATGACTTTTGCCTATTCTTGAAGAAGGATTCGTTTTGGGAACATACTGGTCATTCTGTGAAGTTACAACTGACTGTTCTGTAGATGTTGACCTAGATGTGTTAACATTTGGTGCAACATTTTTAGACTTCAGTGTATTCTCAGAAGTGTCAGTAACCTGTGATACATCTTCTTCATCTTTGTCATCTGTAAGACCTTTATCATCATCAAACACAACATTAACAGATTCTTGAACAGTGTTAGTTCTAAGGTTATATACTCTATAAGCTTTACTATTTCTAGAATAGCCTAAAAAGAAACCTTTATCACTTTTAGAATCAAACTTATGAAGTTGATCCCTGTCATTCAGAATATAACACACACAACCAAATACATGAAAATATTTCACACTTGGTTTTCTGTTGTTCAAAATCTCATAAGGTGTTTGATTTGTGCCAGAACGAATAAAAATCATATTAATAATATGGCATGCAGTATTCAATGCTTCTCCCCAAAATTTCTTAGCAAGACATTTGGATGTAAGCATGACTCTAGCAATTTCTTGTAAAGTTCTATTCTTTCTTTCAACAATTCCATTTTGTTGTGGAGTTTTAGGAGATGAATATTCTTGCAAGATACCCTTTTTATCACAAAAATCATTAAACATGCTGTTTTCAAATTCCCTACCATGATCAGTTCTAATACGGCCAACATTCAAGTTAAACACATTTTTGAACCTCTTATAAAGAATTTTTAATGCAGCAAATGCTTCATATTTGTCTCTCAAAGACTCTACCCTGGTAAATCTAGAAAAATCATCTACCACAACTAAGGAATACCTCTTTCCTCCAATGCTTTCAGTTTCCATAGGACCCATCAAATCCATGTGCAGTAATACAAAGCATCGATGTGTAGAACAATGTGACAGCATTTTATGCGGCATTCTTACCTGCTTACCTTTTTGGCATGGTCCACATACAGTGGTATGGTGAAACCTCAGTTTTGGAATTCCTTTTACTGCATCTGCTTTGATTAGCTTTTTCATTGCTCTGTAATTTGCATGACCCAATCTTTGATGCCATAAAATATTTTCATCATGTTTTGACAAGTTACACATATTTGTTCCAATAAGATAGCAATTATCAGCTGACCTAGTACCAGTCATGACACAAACTTCATCTTTATTAAGAACATAACATGAATCTTTATCAAATTTCACATGCAAATTATCATCACAAAGTTGACTAATGCTAATCAGATTTGCAAGTAAGCCATCAACATGCAAGACATTTTTAAGCTTAGGAAAACCTTCAACATTCAAAGTTATTTTACCAACAATCTTTCCTTTAGAACCACCACCATATGTAACACTACCACTATTCAATGTCACATAATCAGATAAGAAATCAATACGACCTGTCATATGTCTAGAACAACCACTATCAAAATACCATAGATCAGGTAGACATGCTTTTAAGGAGGTATGAACAACATTACAGGTAGCTTTCAGTTTCCATGCGGATTTCAGAAACTGTTTACCAGGAGGTGACAGTTTTTTATGCAGCATTTTCAAGTTTTTATGTTCTTCAAACAATTTTATACAGTAAGGACGAATATGACCAACTTTGAAACAGTAATGACAGATATACTTCCTCTTAACCTTGTGAGGATCTGATTGTGCAGATGTTGCATCAGATGTGTCAACATTTGCCTTCACAAATTTCACAGGTTTTCTAAAATTTTCAGAAATAGAAGCAGTTACACCATCATAACCTAAACCATGATTATTAGACTTGCCAGTAGCTATAGCATTATTTATCAGTTTCTTGAAATATTTCTTGAAACATAAAGTGAAATTTATCAGTTTCTCCTTTAAGTTACAGATTTCCAGATCTCTTTTGGTAAGTATAACTTCTAGCTTGGTGATTGTGTCTTTCAGATCCTCATTCTCTTTATTCAAGGAATTAAGAGTGAGTTTTTGATTGTTCCAATCATCTAACAACTTTTGGGAGAAAAATGCACTCTTGGTCCCACCATCCACGGGCACTCATGGTTTTGGTCCCAACATTCTGAATTTTGGTCCCGAAGAAAAAAAACTTGACACATTTGGTCCCAAAGTTAGTCAACCGTTAGTTGACCTTAGTCAACCGTTAGTCAAACTTAACACCCCCGTTCGATGAGTACACACCCTAAGAAAGTACAAAAATACCCTTATCCACCATAAAAACCCTAATTCATTAATTAACAGTTTAATAAACCCCCAATTTACTCATCTCCTTCCTCGCGTCCATCCTCCGCCACGCCGTCTCCCTCACCAGCCACTCCGCCACGCCGTCTCCCCCACTCGATACGCCGTCTCTCCCTTCATCCACACCGCCTCGCCGTTCGCCGACCGTTCGCGGCGGCGACCATTGCAGACCCAAACGCCGTATCTTTGTGGCGTTGGCCCTCTTCCCTCGCGCTACCATCGCTGTTTCAAGAAGAAGGGTCGACGATGTCGCTCCAAGCAGGTCGCATCGCATTTCGCCGCCGCCCGTTCGTACCTCACCGCCGCTCCTCCGCGTTTGGCCGTTGCCACGCCGCTTGTTCGCAAGCATTGCTGAGCAAAAGCTAGCTCTCGCCAAGCGTTGTTCTCATGGTATTTATTTTATTTCCTAATTTCAATTATTAATCTGATACAGTTGAAATTATAATGTTTTTGATTAAGGAGGAATTGAAATCTGTCGATCTCCCTCGTCCAAAAAGGTATTACCCCTTTCAATTTTTTTGACAGAGTTTTAAGCCTTCACCCCTTTCAATTTTTCTATCGATCTCTCCGCCTTTATCCATTTTCGATTTTTTTTTTTTTAATTTGACAGAGTTTTAAGTCTTAATGTGGATTTTGTTTGGGAGTTTTTTGATGTATTTTGTTTGTTTGGGAGTTTTTTATATTTGTTCTTTGGAAAAAATCATTTTGAATTAAATGGATCTGGGAGTTACGAGTATATTTCAGGCGTGAATGTGGCTGCGAGAAATGGTGGTGACGATGGAGGCGATTCTGTAATGGAAATGGGAGGTGGGTGTACTAATCACGGAAAATTTATTTAACTTTAGTTGAGGGGTAGAACTGGCTTTCAAAAAAAATCTCGGTGGATGTCCTCAGTAAAGTTGTGTGTGCGTATAACCACGTGACACGCACGTGAGTCGTTCCGTCAACATTTAACGTGGATGGGACCAAATGTGTTAGCTTTTTCGACTTTGGGACCAAATGTGTCAAGTTTTTCTCCTTCGGGACTAAAATTCAGAATGTTGGGACCAAAACCATGAGTGCCCGTGGATGGTGGGACCAAAAGTGCATTTTTCTCCATCTTTTGGTATGCATTGTCATCAGTCCTTTTTCCTGCATCATCAACCAAACCATTAAAACAGTTCAAATTTGGGTGACTCTGTTCTGATGTTGTTGTAGATGTTGAAGCATCAGGTACAGCATCAGAATCTGTTTCATCCAGATCATCATCTGAGGAATCATTATAATCAATTCTGGTAAAATTAGAATATTCATTCTGATTTAACTTATCAAGATCATCATCATCAGATTCATCATTCAAGGTAGCACTAAAATTCAGTTTTTGCTTAAGTCTTGTATTGGCACATTCATTTGCATAATGACCATAACAAGAACAAGCATTGCATTGAACTGGTTTTCGAAATTCAGGATCATACCTTGGTTTACCTTCACTCTTTGATGGTCTTGGTGTGAATTGACCTTTTCTCCTTTCTGGTTGAGGTGTTGATGTGTTGATTTGAATCTTAGGCTGAATGTTTCTAGATTTGTTCACATATTTCTTAAGAAACTTATAAAAGTGCTTAGTGAGCAAGGCAATGTTGTTAGGATTGTTGAGGCATTCATCAAGCAACTCTTCATCTGAATCAACTTCAGTAATGATAGGTTGAATCTCAAATTTGTTTGATGTTTCCCCTCTAAAAACCACAACTTTCTTATCATCATTTGTTTCATCAACTTGATTAGTGTTTATCTCATATGTTTTAAGGATACTCACTAATTCATTTTGACTTAACTTATCCGTATCTTTTGCCTCTTCAATAACACAAATTTTAGCATCAAATCTTTTAGGAACAAATCTTAATATCTTATGAACTACTCTAACATTAGAAATAGGGTTACCAAGAGAATGTGATTCATTGATAATCTCACTTAACCTTTCATTGTAGGATGAAATTGTTTCATCTTCCTTCATTCGGAGATTCTCAAATTTTATTCCCAACATTCGAAGCTTAGTCCTTCGAACACTGTTTGAACCCTCACAATGCTCTTGCAACCTGTCCCGTGCATCTTTAGAAGTAGAACAGTTAGATATAATATTAAACATTGAAACATCAACATAAGTAAAAATAGCATTTAAAACTTTAGAATTGTAGCTTGCTGTTGTTATTTCATCAGCCGTCCAGTCAACTTCTCTCTTGAGTTGAACTTCACTATCTGCATCTGCTGGTCTCTTCGGAGCTTCCCAGCCAGTAAGTACAGTCCTCCAAGCACGTTCATCAATTGACTTGATGTACATACGCATCTTAGGTTTCCAATAAGCATAATTCGAACCATCTAAAACGGGTGGCCTAAGTATCGTGGATATGTGATGTGTTTCCATTGCTAACCTAAACTAAAAACACACTTGACCAAAGATCTAACCTAGTGTCGTCAGGTATCAGCCCTGATACCAACTGAAAGTGTGCTGGTATTAAGTGTTTAAGTAAAGTAGAATAATGTTGTACTAAATGTTGAGACAAATTATACTACACTGACTCTAACAGAATATCAGAAATAAAGATACACAACAGAAGACTTGAAACACTAAAAACAAACAAGACACAATGGAAATATTTTTCACATAGATTTTATAAATAAAAATCTATGCGAGCCTTACGGCGAAATATCAATACTTCTCTTTAAGTACAAATGTTGTGTGAAATGTTACAACAATAACCTTCACAACTAAAACTAGAAACGAGGCAGGTGCCCAGTTTTGAAAACGAACTAAGTGTATAAGAAATTACACACTGTCGAAATGCTAGTCTATCTATGATTACACTCTCGATAGATAAGAAAAGCACACAGCCATACGGGTGGGATACTTCGTATGATCTAAATAGTATAACTACTGGCCACAATTCCTAACAGGGATGAACGCTCGGTCTAGGAGATTGATCGAATAGAATACACTAAATTATGAAGCCTTCCTTCGGTATTTATAGAAGTAGGGTGCGAATTCTAGAGGCTTCCATATTGAGGTCCTATTTTTTAGGAGCCCAACTTCCATGATCTTTCTAGATCCTTCTTGCACGTTCCAGGTCATTCTAAATTGCTTCCAGCCTCTTCTAGCTCTTCTAGGACGTTCTCCAATATTCTGGAATCTTCCAGGTTCCAGATCCTTGTAGAAGCTTCTAGACTCTGCCAGAAATGCTGTAACATTTAGCTCAACATTTAATGAAACATTTCAGAAAGGACATAGAAAAAATTCTCGGAAGGTCAAATTAAGATGTTTTTGAGAATGTTGATACATTTAAGAATTCACAACATCTACACATGTCACTTTCAAGAAACTGTCTTCCATGTTGCAGAGTTCAAGAAAGACATTTATAGACAATTGAGGTTGTCTTTACAACGGACAAATCCTCAATTTTGTCTATAAATACAAAAGTGTGGAAACCATTTGAAAGCATCCAACTATCCTGCAATCAAGAGGAAACTACAAGCTCAAAGCTTTCGAGCTTTCAAAGAACATTCAAGTTTCCAGAAACACTTCTTCTAAGCTGAACCTCATTGTATATCCATACAAAGCTTAGAGAGATATCCTATCCTTTTACACTGAGCTCATTGTAAAGGATATCTCAAACTAGTTGGAACCAACATCAATCCTTATACCTTTCCAAAAGAGAGATAAAAGGTTTTTGTAGTAGAAGTGGTAGGAATTGACTATTGAGAGAAGAACAATTCAATTTTGAGTTGAGAAGAGAGTACTAGGACTCTGATATCCTAGGGATCAAGGCACCAAGGAGTGGTGTGATTGATCAAGTGCACCTTGGCACTATAAAACAAGTAATTCCAAGAGTGAAAGAATTATCCTGTTAAATCAGGGAAAGTGGATATAGGAGCTTGAGTCTCTGAACCACTATAAACTCTTGTGTTGATTTACTTTCAAGCACTTACATTCATACAACACAGCACACAAACTGACCTTTCAAAGAAAGATACATACTTAAGACTGTGCAAAACAAGATTTGGACAAGTTCCCTGATAGACTGTGAAACTATTAAGGAGATTTCAGAACTTAAAAGGAGTTTAAACTAGAGGGTCAACCACTAATTCCGCACATATAACTCCCTTAGATAGTTATCCAACTAAGTACTCAATAGTACTTAGTAGTTTGATTGTCTATAAAGAGTTAATCATATCAGCAGAGTTGTCCAAGACAATCTTGCTGAAGTCTGTTTTGGTTAAGTTTGCAAAAGATTTGCATACAAGTGTATTCCCCCCTCTCCCATACACTTGTTATATACTCCTTTCAGGACCAACACTAGCGACTATATATGCCGTTGGAGTAGCTTTGGGTCAAAAGAGAGACAAGCTCTTTCGTGTGATATACTATGCGCAAGACCTTGAACCCTACTCAAAGGAATTATACTACAACGGAGAAGGAGATGCTAGCCGTGGTTTATAACTTTGACAAGTTTAGAGCATATTTGGTGGGAGCTAAGACCATTGTTTACACGGACCACACATCTCTCAAGTACTTAATTGAGAAGAAGTAGGCTAAACCGAGGTTGATACGATGGGTTCTTCTATTACAAGAATTTGATGTGGAGATTCGAGATCTAAAAGGGTGTGAGAATGTGGTGGCGGATCACCTCTCAAGACTTGAGAATATGGAAGAAAAAGATGTTCAAGTCCCTATCAAAGAGTGGTTCCGATGAGCAAATCCTTGCTATCAAGGAAGCATGTCCATGGTTCGCCGACTTTGTGAACTACATAGCCACCGGAACACATCCACCAAATCTCACATTTCATTAAATGAACAAGTTCTACCATGATGCCAAATTCTATGTGTGGGAGGATCCATTTCTCTTTAGAAGGTGCTCGGATATGATCATGAGAAGATGCTTACCAGAAGATGAGTGGGAGAAAGTGATTAATGAATGTCATTCATCTCCATATGGAGCAAATCGAACGGTCCACAAAATTCTTCAAAGCGGTTTCTATTGGCCTTCCATCTTTAGAGATTGTGAAGTTTATGTGAAGAAGTGTGATAGGTTCCAAAGGATGGGAAATATTTCAAAAAGGCATGAGATGCCTTTGAAGAATGTGATTGAAGTGGAGCTCTTTGATGTGTGGGGAATAGACTTTATGGGGCCTTTCCCAACTTCTCATGAATTTTCTTACATCCTCTTAGCAATTGATTATGTCTCTAGATGGATTGAGGCAATTCCCACCACTACCAATGATGCTAAGGTGGTCCTCAACTTTTTAAGGAAGAACATTTTCACCCATTTTGGCACTCCAAGAGCACTAGTGAGTGATGGTGGTTCACACTCTTGCAACCTATGGCTAGATCAACTCTTGACAAAATATGGAGTGAAGCATAGGGTGACCACACCTTATCACCCTCAAGCTAATGGACAAACGGAGCTTGCAAATCGAGAAGAGAAGCAAATCTTGGAGAAGACCGCTGGGAAAAAGAGGAAAGATTGGGACATCAAGTTAGATGATGCCCTTTGGGCATATCGAACCGCCTACAAGACACCTTTGCGCACATCTCCTTACCAACTTGTGTATGGTAAGTCTTGTCATTTACACGTGGAAGTGGAGTGTAAAGCTCGTTGGGCCATTAAAGAGTTGAATCTTGATTTCAAGGCATCCGGAGAAAGAAGAAAGATGATGCTTAATGAGCTTGATGAGTTTAGAAATGAGGCCTTTGAGAATTTCAAGATCTACAAAGAAAGGGCCAAGAAGTTTCATGACAAGATGATAGGGAAGAGAGAATTTCAAGTGGGAGAACAAGTCTTGTTGTTCAACTCAAGGCTAAGACTATTTCCGAGCAAGTTGAAGACAAAGTGGTCGGGACCCTTTGTGATTAAGAATGTGACGCCCATGGGAAATGTGGAGCTTGTTGGTAAAGATAGAGAGACTTTTGTGGTCAACGGTTAAAGAGTGAAGCACTACTTTGGAAATGAGCAACTTCGAATGGTGGAGGCACTCCACTTGGATGAAGCTTGAAAGGATAAAAACTCATCCGACATAGGACATGAAAAATAGCGCTACTTGGGAGGCAACCCAGGATTTTATTGCTTTCATTTTATTCTTGCTTTGTTTTCTTAGTAGTTTTTGATAGCTTAGTCACTTTTGTAGATATGGATGAGGAACATTGTGGATCCAACTCTTGGAGAATGGAGAGGAAATCAAAGTCAACCTTGGAAAGAGAGAGCAAGTGGTGCAATGGTGATCCTTTAGAGAAGATTTGGATGTGCAAAGAGGGAGGCAATAAATTGTAGCCCCAAACTTAGAATTTTACTATGTAAAAATTCTAAGTTTGGGGGAGTTATTTTTTTTATTGCTTTACTAGTTTGTTATCCCTTGCACCAGTTCATCATTCTACTTGTGTTACATTTTACACCGGTGCACGATTGCATCTCATGTGCTTATATTGGTTGAGTTGGCTTTGATCATGTTATTGGGTAATATAGATGGGGTGAAATGTAAGCATGGGTAATCTTTGGAATCCATAGTTGAGGAGTTGTGGTGATTTTCATTCTTTGAATGTATGCATGATTGGTGATGGATTATAGTGCTTATGTTGTGTTCATTTTTATTGGTTTTTGATGCTATAAGTGCATGATGTGTTATTGTTGGGGAGATAATTGATGAATGTATTCATTCTACCGCTTTGACATCTTCCTCGTAATTTTATTCATTTGACCACTTTGTTGACCTTTTTAACGTTCAACTTTGGTAGTCAATCATTTCAGAGTCATGCTGATAATGGATGCATCAATCTAACAGGTGATGGACAAATTTATTTTTTAAATTGTTTCTTAACTTGATATTGGTTCACCGATATTGAAAAATGCATTTTATAGATTCACCGGAGTAAAGTGCTGTTCAAAACACATTCAAGGAAGTGAATAATGTAAGGCGCCGTGTGATAGTTGAACAATCCAGTAGTAATCTTGTTGCCATTCCTCCCAACATTGGGGCCCCACCCCCTATCAGGCAATTTTTTTCCAAGCATAAGTAGTGGGTCGTTTCTTGCTATACCAAATAAAAAGAAAGTATCCCCTGCTCCTGTATCCCCAAGTCAAGAGAATAAGCCTCACGAGACAAGTAATCCTGGTCAACAAAACGATAAACACAATGGAAATTCTAAGAACTCATTGAAGCTTATAATTGGAATTTCAAGTACAATTTTCCTTCTCATTCTTGTAGCAGTTATGTTGATCATTTTCAGAAGCAAGGCAACTAGAAATATTAGTCCTTGGAAGTCTGGATTGTGTGAGCAGTTGCAGAAAACTTTTGTTACAGGTATGCTTTTGTGTCATCTTTTTACTCTACCCACTGATATATAATGATTTTGGCCTGGCCTGCTTTTGAATAGATTAATTTATTTGGGAAATATTTAACATATCTTACAATTTTATCGTTGTTTCAAATTGAAATATGCTTGTGCTTTGTTTGTATGGGTGCCTAAGTTGAATCGAGGTGAGCTAGAAACTGCATGTGAAGATTTCAGCAATATTATTAGAGTGGATGATAGTGTGGCCACTTTGTACAAGGGAACTTTATCCAGTGGCGTAGAGATTGTTGTGGCTTTAACTGCCATAGCTTCTATAAAATAGTGGTCTAAATGTGCAGAATTAGCATACAGGAAAAAGGTTAGACAATAATAATTCACAAACCGTGTTTATCTCCACAATGAAATCATCCTAAAATTGTTCATTTTGCGTTGCTACTCCATAGATTGATAGCTTGTCGAGAGTGAATCACAAGAATTTTGTTAATCTTCTTGGGTTTTGTTAAGAAAATGCACCTTTCACTAGGATGATGGTTTTCGAGTATGCTCAAAATGGCTCCCTCTTTGAACATCTGCACGGTAACTCTCTTTCTCTCTGTCTGTAGAATTGTTACTAGCTAGGTTGAATATTTTGTTTGTTTTTTCAGTTAAAGAACTTGAACACCTAGATTAAATAACTTGAACACCTAGACTGGGGTACAAGGGTGAGGATAATCATGTCGACAACTTATTACCTTCAATTTATGCACGAGCTCATTACGCCTGTTACACATTTCAACTTGACTTCCAAATAAATTGTTTTGACAGATGATTGTGCTGCTAAAGCAAGTATTTTTTACTTTTCTCACCTCATAATTGCTTATTTCTTAATTTGTACCATTCATGCCCCATACTAAGAACAACTTGGCCCGTATAGATCTCTGACGTATCTTTCTGGAAAGAACTCGTAACCAAGTCCAAGAACAAGGGAGAAAGTGAGTCGGAGCACTCTGAACTGCCTCCACTTGCTGACGTGGAAACAAATGTTCATAGTTTCGGGATGTTGTTGTTTGAAGTAATCTTTGGGAAGCTTCCTTACTCAGAAGAGCATGGGAACCTTCTAATCTAGGTATCCATTTTACTCAGATTTTCAATGATATGTGCAAAATGGGACTGATACAACTACTTTAATTAACCATGATTTCTTCAATTGTCACCAGGCTTCTCAATACATGAATGATAAAACAGCCGTAAAAAAACGTTGGTAGATCCAACTTTGAAGTCTTTCAATGAAGAACAACAGGTTACAATGTGTGAGGTAATACAGAGCTGCACTCAACAAGATGCAAGACGAAGACCTTCAATGACGGAAGTCATTCAAATATTGAGACACTGGATTGATATATCACCCGAGGCAGCTACTCCGTGACTTTCTCCACTTTGGTGGGCTGAACTTGAGATCTTATCGGTAGAGGCACCTTGATTCAACACCATTTCACACAATGTAAGTCCATTATATATATTGCAGCTTCCCATATATATACACACCCCAGAAAATGCCTAAAATTGTTTGTCTCAAGGTAAATAAGATAGGGCGAGAAGAGACGAAGTGAAAGTTTTGTTGCATCGGATCATACGGAAGAAGATGATGACACAGAATGACATTCAATTGATCGAGCGAGCTTAAAGGGTGGCAACCTACGCCTTCAATCCAGGAACTTCGATGCAAATTAATCAAGCTTTTAGAAGTGGGTAATGGTAATTTGTTCGTTTGACTTGAGTTTTTTTTTTCTTTTTTAAGATGTTAGATTTTAATTGGGTGAATTGCAGTTTTGGTCCCATGTTCTTTCTTTATCCCTTTTTTTTGCAAAAATAGTCCCAACCATTAAGTTTCTAACCGTTCCCCTTAGTTTTCAATTTTTTTTAAAAATCAATTAATTATGTAATTAATGAATGAATTCATAAATCACAAATTACGTATAAAATTATATACATAAATTTGAATATAAACAAAAAATACAAAAGTTAATTTTTCCCACTAATTAAGTGGAGTAGTAGTTTTGTGTAAAATATAATAATTTTAAAAAAAGGTATATCAATCATTTACTTGCCGCTCATCTGCTCATCTCACCGTCGTCCCCGTTGTCATCGCCACCGTGCTGCCCCGGCCAAATTCGAAAAATCAATAGCTCAAAGATTCTTGTCACAAATTAAGCCCTCTAAAAAAACAAAAAATAGTTTCAAATCCAAATCGCTGGATCTGATTTAATTTTTTTTTGCTTGAATCCGTCTCGAAATCGCTGAATTCGGTTAAACTCATGGCGAAAACCACCACCACGAATCGCGAAAACCCCACCACGGCCACTGCCTCAATGCACCCCCACCATTCCCGACGCCACCAGCCCCACCCTAAAACAAATACCAAATTTCACACTTAAAATTGCAAAACCTTTCTAAAAAAAATAGCGAAAAATCGGTAGTCGAAATATGGAATTGATGAGGGGGTTTGTTTCTTAGTACTTAGACGAGGCGGTGGTGGTATGGAGGGAGGGGTTAGGATATGTGCAGCAGCGCATAGTGATAAAAATTTATTAATATTTTATTTATAAAAAAATTGCAGTATAAAATTTTAATTAATAAAAAAAACTTTGAAACTGACGGCGCGTGACATTCACTTCTCATTATCCGTTAACTTTGGATGAAAAAATCACATGGGATCAAAATTGTTTATAAAGGGACAAAATTTGAGAGGAAATTCACATGGACCAATGCAATTTACCCGATCTTAAATTAAAATAGAAATAACATCTTTTTCTTTTTCCTTTGTTTGTGTTTTTCATTTTGATTTGTACTACTCTTGAATTTAGAATTGAGAAACTCTACATTATTGAAAGTTAAATTTTATAAAAGACATACAAACCCACAACATAATCTAACTAAAGTAACCTACATACACATAATACACAGTGTAGTGGCTACAGACAGAAACCTACATACACATACACATAATACACGGCTACAAACTGCCACCGATTTATTGCAAGTCGGTACAAAAGATCGGTTTTGAGATTGGGGCGCCTAGACACGGCGTTTAAAAAAAAACATCCTACAAATTCTCTATTGATTATTAGCCCCATTCTCTCATCTTAATCTGAAACTCTCATCTTAATCTGAAACGTACACGTGGCAGCTAAGAACTCAACGCCCTGTCTAGGACTCAACACTTCCAACACTCCTTTCAACGTCTTCATCCTCACACAATCCGCCATTTTCATCACTCTTTCCGCTCCGCCCACTATCCCTCCGATTGCCACCTCCTCCCGAGTCTAAAATAAATACAATACAAAAGTAAAAGTAAAAACAAAATAATTTACCCCCGTTCAAAGTATAAGATTACATATGTCATTTTTTATGTTTTGTATTTTAAATTATTCACACGTGTCATGTCAACAAATAATCAACATCTCAAAAAAAAAAAAAAAAAACAAAGTTGATAATAGCCTCTCCATTTCCATCATCCCCACTTTCTCCTTCTCGGCCATAATATGCCTCTTCATTTCAATCCCCACCTTCTCCTCCTCGGAGATAATATAAGGCTCGACCTGGATGAGCCCTTCTTGAGCGACTCAACTAGACGAAAAGCCAGGGAGGGTTTCCAGCCGGTGACCCAGAGAAAAGCGTTTTCGAATGCTTTTTCGAAAGGAGTCAACCAGAAGAAGTCCAAAACATCTCCATGGGTCCATTTGACTTTGTAGAACTCCTTGTGATGCTCAATGAGTTTGTTAATAGTGGCCACGCAGATTGCAGTGTCGGAATTCTCTGTTTGGACCTTGAGAAGAAGGGCAAGGTGACCCTCCAGCTGCTCCATCCACTTCTCAAAATATTCTGAAAACATTTTATCGACTTGCAGGCTTCTCATCATCTGTATTGAGAAGATATAAATAGAAGAAGAGAGTGTGACTGGATTAGAATGAATTAAGGGTGTGGGGTAACCTTTGGCCATGTGAAGAGACATGGCAGGCACCGCGTTGCCACAAGAATGCCATTCTTGCACAAGTTCCAGTACACTTTTCTGTGTTTTCCTAATTTGACCCAATTTAATTTTTTAATTTTTTTAAAATTAAATTAAATTAAATAAATAATATAATAACTTTGTTCTTCATTTTATGACCCCAAATTATTTCTTTTTACCACCTCAAAGTATTTTTTTTAAAAATAATTATATTTTAAAAACTATACTCCCTCCATCCCGTGATTACTTGCACACTTATTTGGACGTCCCAAGATTATTTGCACACTCTTAATATGGAAATACCCCACAAAATTAATACCCTCCCAACATCATTTTATTTTCAAAATTGCCACCCTCTTTTTACATTCGTTTTACTTTACACCTCATCATATCTACTTTACACATCACCAAATTACCTAAAATATCCCTCATTTATCTTACATCACCAATCACTAAATTCATTTTTTTTTAAAAATTGTGTCGGTCAAACCATGCAAGTAATTACGGGACGGAGGGAGTATTATTCTTTTATTAATTTACACAAAATATAATAAAATCAATCTTAATTTCTATATTTATAATATGCAGTCGAGTGACTCGAGTTACCGTCTATTCACACCTAATTACCCATATTTTTAGAAAAAAACTATCGAAATTAGTTACAAATCTCGATTTCTTTTTAATTTTTCTTCCCTCTTCTCTTTTCCTTTTTTTCTTCACATTTTTTATTTTTATTCCAAACTTTTTATTTCTTCATTTTTTCCCTTATTTTTATCCCTACCTTTCTTTTCCATTTTTTCATTTTTATTTTTTAAAATTTTAATACGAAATAATATTATAGATATAATCTTACTGTAGTCGGTAATACAACAAGTAATAACTAGTAATACCATAACTAATAATCAGTAATACCATTAACAATAATTAATAATAACATGAATAGTAATCAATAATACCATGAACAGTATATACAATAACAAATAATTCCACACATCTAATTATATTCCGTAATTAGTAATACCATAAACATTGATTTAGTAATATACTATATAATAACAAATATAATTATATTCAGTAATACAAAAAACAATTATCATTAATACCATAAGCAATAATATGTAACACCATCATTAATGCTTTAAACAATAATAAATAATTTCACATAATCAGTAATACCAACAATAACAACCAGAAATACCACATTTAATAATCAATAATACCATAATCATTAATATTAATTGACTTAATTCTAAATAAATACACCAACTTTAGTCTCAATATCAATTTAATCATCACCTTTATATTTTTTTTTCTCCGCTCAACAATTGATGATGTGACTTGCTTGTCACGTCAGGTTACACATATATATTTTTTTCATTTTTCACATTAGATTACACTTTATAGAAATAAAAATAAAATTTTATAAAAATAAAACTCCAGCTTCTTCTACATCTTCTAAAACTCACTTCTTCTTCTAATTTTTTCTCACTTCTTAAACTCAATCAAATTCTTCTCTTCTAACCCTAACATCAAACTCACTTCTTCTTCTAATTTTTTCTCACTTCTTAAACTCAATCAAATTCTTCTCTTCTAACCCTAACAGTCTTCTCCGCCACACCCTCTGCACAACTCACATATACAACATTCTTCTTAAAAATGAATATAATTATGAGAAATATACAAATATTTAATAAAATAAGAAACTTATTCTCATATAAATAGTACCATAGGCGCAAATCAATACACCCTACTTAGTTTGCAATTTTAATTACGTTTGCAATTTTAATTACGTTTGCAATCTCTTTCTTTTTTGAGTAGATGTGTTGGTCACACAACCACTAGCACTTGCTCCACTAACTTTTGCTCCATTTGCTCATATTCCACTTGTTCTAGATCCACTTGTTTCATTAGAAAGAAGTTGCATCCTTTCTTGGTCTACCTCTCTTTTTCTAAAAATTGCAGTAAATAATATGACATTTTTAAATGTGGTTGTAAGAAGATTTTTAGGGTTAGAACATGACATTTAAATGTGGTTCTAAGAAGATTTTTATGATTAAAAATTTGATTGAGTTTGAGAAGTGAGAAAGACGCAGAAGAAGAACTCTAGAAGACGCAGAATAAGAGGGAATTTTATTTTAATTATGTATAATCTAACGTGACAAGCTCCGGATCAATTGTTGATCGAAGAAAAAATGTGTATCTAATTGCAACACGAAAGGTCGAGGTTTTTTTACAATAATCGTAAAGGTGGTGATTAAATTTAGGAAAAATCTTATATGCACAGTGTGCACAGATCCCTTTTCTGTGCACACGCTTTTTTGACCGTTTTTTTCTACAAATTCTTCCTCCCTTCTCTCTTCTCCTCCGCAACCGCTCAAAGTATAAACTAGTCCAATGATCTCATATTCATCAACGTCGTCAGATCTGGTGGTGGTGCTTTCATTGCTGCTCCTTCCGCCGCCGCTCCTACTGCCGTCCCACCGGAGAGCGTCGTCGAAGCAAGACGCGGCTGAAGAAGAAAGTGGAACGCGTACTGATGACGAGCTTTCGCCGGTATCCGACTCTGTATCTTCTCTCACGTACGTCAGTTGCCATATACTTTGTTCTCGTGATTAATCCCTCCCTGAGGAATTCTCATTTCGAAATTTCTGGTGTTTTTCTTCTTTTCCGTTTTCTTAGGTGAATTTTAGCGTCATTGTCATGATTAAGTCAATCGATAGTATGGAAATTGGATTTGAATGAATACTATGCCGTAATATATGCCCTTGATAATCTGGAAAGATGTTGCATACAATTTTAGCTCGTTTTTCTTTGAACTTAAGGAGTATCTTTTTGTTATTGAAAAATGGAAATTTTTGTTATTGAAAAGTGGTAGATATTTTAACTGAAAAGTGTAATTTTTATTATTGAAAAGTGGTAGATATTTTAACTAAAAAGTGTAATTTTTATTAGGGAAAATATCAATTTTGGTCACCCAATTTTACCTCTTTTCATATTTGGTCACCAACATTTAGTCATTATCAAAATTGGTCACCCAGTTATTATATTCTATCAAAATTGATCACTCTGTTAGTCAATCTGTCATTGACTAACGGAGAAAAAGTTTTGAGCCGTTAAATTTCTCAAAACCTAAGGTTAAAAAAATTTCATGCATCTTCCAGAACTAATGAAACAAACGCAGAAGCAAGAATGAAACATGTGCAAAAATTACAAATATTTACATTATATTTATAATAGGTCAGAATTCTGATGCATCTTGTAGAACGTAATATAATAGGTCAGAAGGAATTCTGATCCATCTCGTAGAACGTGATATAATAGGTCAGAAAGAATTCTGATGCATCAGGAAATGAGAAACTCAGGAGATAAAAATTTATTTCAATTAATTTTAAATGCCCAATTGTTTGACTAACATTTCAAGAAATCTGCAATAATGATCTTAATAGAAAAATATTTAGAATGAAAAATAAATTTATGAAATTTTCTTGAATCGATAATTTTAGAAAATTCTTTACAATTAATCTTCACCACAAATTATGCCCCATTATGCTCCAATAATTATAAATAGGGAAATGAATTGAAATAAGTTTATATCTCCAATTATTATACAAATTCAAATATGAAACCAAGAATTGGAAAATAGAGTACAATTGTTAAAAAAAAAGAGAGTATAAAGTTAGATTCTATCTCTTGAGTTTATTTTCTATAAAATAAAAAGTAAACCAAGAAAAATGAATTCATATTTGAGTTAAATAATTATTAAAAACTTACTGAAATTTTTGACACGTTCTAGAAGATATATGAGAAAGAATTCTCATTATCTATAAAATAAAAAGTAAACCAACAACATGATTGATTGAATCACGTTCTAGTAGAAGATGCATCAGAACTCCTTCTGACCTGTTATAAATATAATGTAGTTCTAGAAGATGCATGAGAATTTTTCAACCTTAGGTTTTGAGAAATTTGACGGCTCAAAACTTTTCTCCGTTAGTTAATGACAGATTGACTAACAGAGTGATCAATTTTGATAGAATATAATAACTGGGTGACTAATTTTGATAGTGACTAAATGTGGGTGACCAAATATGAAAAGAGGTAAAACTGGGTGACCAAAATTGATATTTTCCCTTTTTATTATTGAAAAGTGGTAGATATTTTAACTGAAAAGTGTAATTTTTATTATTGAAAAGTGGTAGATATTTTAACTGAAAAGTGTAATTTTTATTATTGAAAAGTGGTAGATATTTTAACTGAAAAGTGTAATTTTTATTATTGAAAAGTGGTAGATATTTTTATTGAAAAGTGTAATTTTTATTATTAAAAAGTGGTAGATATTTTTATTGAAAAGTGTAATTTTTATTATTAAAAAGTCGCGTTTTTATGTCTTATAGTTGTTCACTGGTCGCATAGTGTGCACGTGCACACTATGCACAGGACACTAACTCTTAAATTTAATAATGAGACAATGTGTATTTATTTAGAATTAACCCATATTAATTCAATGGTGTATTAATAGAAAATAATCAATAATATTATATTCATAAACAGAAATCAGTAATAACATAAATAACAATCAGTAATACCATGAACATTAATCAGTAATATCGTATGCAATAAAAAATAATTTCATACATTTAATTATATTTCTTAATACTACAATAATTTGTAATACCACAATCCGCAGAAATATCACCAAAATGAGAGAAAAAAATCCAGCAAAACACTAGAAGCCATTGATTCTCATATGATTAAAGATCAGTCCCAAATTCAGTAGCATCCCAATTCCAATTAGAGGTTTCCAAATTTTGAAACAAGATATTCTAAATATAGAGAAGAAAAAATGCTAGCTTAAAAATTAAATTTCTCCAATAAAACATTGAAAGTGTTAAAAATGAATTTCACCTTCGTCGTTAACTTGAAATCACCATTCTTCCACTAACCAATCCTCACATCAAGGGCGGAACCAGGATTTAAATATCTTATTTTATAAAAAAAAAAAAATTATCAACCAAAATCATGCACGTGCAATTAAAAAATAATGATAATAACAGGATTTTTATTATCGTATGTTTCACCTATTTGAAACTTTGGAAATGCTTACATTTTAATTGTTTCATATCGTCCTCCAAAAAAAAAAAAATTTGTTTCATATCATGTATGTGAATTTCCATTTTTACCCATAATTGATTGCAGATTCCAAGGAGTGTCCTCACCCGGACAACAGGCCGAGGACCGAACTTAGTCAACATTTGGGGATGGAACCACTGCAGGTCAAGTTTTGGTTCCAGAACAAGAGAACTCAAAAAAAGTACTCCATCCGTTTCATAATTATTTGCACACTTTTCTTAACGGGCGTTCCAATATTATTTGCACACTCAAAAAAAAGAAATAACTCACATAATTTTGCCCTTACAACATTCATCTAATTTAAAAAATACCACTCTATTTGGGCCCACAATTTAATATCTCCCTTCACTTTAGTCAAATCTCATTCACTTTAGTCAATGAATTACCAATAATATCCCTCCTTTATTTCACCATACAAATCACTATATTCCATTTTCTTAATCTCCGTGCCGGTCAAACCATGCACAAAATTTTGGGACGAAGGGAGTAGTATTTAATTATCACCACACCTTCTAATTCTAGTCGAGGCCGAATCCAGGATTTGAAGTTAGGGGCAATTTTTTTTTTAATTAAAATATGCACTGGCATATGTATAATTATAATATTTATGTATATATATACATCAAAATACATTAATATTAATTATTAGGTTCTCAAATTTATCAATATGGATTTAATCTATTAGACTAATTAATTGAATATATATTCACATATATAATAAAAAGGGGAAATACATTTTTTTTTTGTCCCTTAAGTTGTACCAATTTTGATTTTTGTCCTCTAAATTTTTCGACTTTAAAATTAGTCCTTTATGTTTACATATTTTAAGATTTTAGTCATTGTTACCTGCAATCAAAGGTAAACATCATATAATTACTTGTAAACCGCTAGCCTTGTTGCATTGTATCGTCTAATATTGATAATTGAAAAAAAATGAGCACTCAAATTATTAAACAATGAAAACATTGTTTATTTATTTATTTTTCTTAATATGATTAAAAAATTTAATAAATTAAACTCTCAATCATATTTTCTCCATCAATCTCTTTTTTTAAGGGTCTATGTTTTTTTTATTTATAATGCTACTACTTAGATTAATTGCGAACGTGTATAAAAAAAATACTAAATTCATAAAAAAAGTGATCCTCACTTTATATCAATAATAATATGAAACAGGTAGGGGATGTTTCTTTTGGGCTTTGGGTGGTTTTAAAAACCAGATTTTTGAAATCCTGGTTTTTGAAATCCCGATGAATAGTAATATGGGTGTTTCTTTTGGGTTTTGGAATAGTGAATGATTTAACTTTATGTCAAATCAAGTTGTAAGATTGAATGAGTTTGTATTATTATATTATTGTTTGGTGAGATTATAATGATTAGTTGATTAAATGTATTATATTATTGTATTATTATATTATTATAGTATTATTATATTATTGTTGAAAAAGAATATAATGATTGGAGTAATATTATATAGATATAACTTTATGTCAAATCAATATGTTTGATAAGGGTGATTTTGAGTGGATTTTGAAAACCGGTTTTTAAATCCCGAAGTAAAACGGGTTTTGGATCTTGAAATCCAAAACCTGGTTTTTAAAACCAAAAAGAAACATCCCGTAAGGTGTAATTCTTTTGAAATCAATTTTGCAATACTTTTTTTAGACAACTTTTACAAAAAACGCACTACTACAATGATTTATTAAAATAATCATATCTAACAATTAATTTTACTTAATTTTAAAAAATATTCCCTCTGCCCCTATAAATTTTCCATTTTCCCTTTTTTTTTGTTCGTCCGCAAATAAGTTTCTTATACCATTTTTGACAAATATCTTTAAATTTTTATCCTTATATTTTACTTTATATCTTACTTTTTCTCCCTCTCTTATTCACCTCACTTGTATTATATTTATTATTTAATCATTTTTATTAATTTTTATGTCAAAAAATAGTGACAAACTTATAGGCGTACGCAAGAGTACCAAATTCTTTTTTTTTTTAAAATTTTAATATATATGTAGATCTTGGCCCCTTTGCATGAACGTGGGTCCACCCCTGATTCTAGTCCTATTTCAATCTAGTATTTGTCCTATATCATTTTGCACATATTTCTATTTAGTTTGTTCCACGTTAATTTGCATATTATAAAAAAAAAATTAAATTTCTCACAACTCTTAACGTCAAAATTTTAATTTATTTAGCTTTTTTGTCACATTATTTTTTCTTACATAATATTCTTACTTTATCACTAAAATAAAATTGAAAGACTTGCGTACGTACCCTTACTTTATCACTTTTCTTAATTTTTGTGCCAGATCAATTTGAGAATTGATTTCGGATGGAGGGAGTCATTTGTTCCATCTATATATGCACAGCATTTCGTATAAAACATTGCTTTAAAAAATATCACCAGTGTTTAAAAAACATGATATATATATATATATATATATATATATATATATATATATATACTATCACACTAATATCAATTTGGCTCCGTTTGGATGGAGGGATTTGATCAATGGATTTCAAATCCTTCATTCAAATCCACTCCACTTGTTTGGATTAAAAAACAAATGAATGGATTTAAAATCCTTAGCATATTTTTTTAGTTAAAATTGAGAGGATTTTAAATTCTCTCTAAAACCATGTCATTTGAAATCCATCTATTTTCAAAACCTTCCATTTGAAATACCTTCCCAAATCAAATCCCTCCATCCAAACACAACCCTTATTTATTTTGCAGACGCAGCACGAACAAAAAGAGCACAATCAACTGTGGCTGGAAAATGAAAAACTTCGGAGCGAGAATTTGAGGCTCTGTTTGGATGGAGGGATTTGATCTATGGATTTCAAATCCACCATTCAAATCCACTCCCCCTTGTTTGGATGAAAAAGTAAATGAATGGATTTAAAATCCTTAACATATTTTTTTAGTTAAAATTGAGAGGATTTTAAATTCTCACCAAAACCATGTCATTTGAAATCCATCTATTTGTAAAATCTTTCATTTGAAATACCTACTCAAATCAAATCCTTCAAACATAAACTCAGGTTTAAGGAAGCTCTCAGCAATGCTTTTTGTCTTCACTGTGGAGTATCAAGGCAACAGGTAATTTAACTTCCTTCGTCGCGTCCGTCCGTCTGTTAGCTTTTCATTTTTGCTATTTTTGTTTGTATAATTAACACACTAGAGCTGATGAAATATTATTACAGATGGATCATATTTCTTCTACAAAGCACGTTGGGAGGAGCATGGAAAACACTGCTGGTTCGATGATGAATGAAGGGCAGAATGAAGGGAATAGGTCGTTGGCTATTTCTGCCATGGAAGAGCTGATGAGGGTTTCTCTACTGCCCCCGTTCACTCGCGGACCTACCTGCAACTCACTTGTTTGCGCCCACATGTCACCGGAATCAAACACCACCCACAGCCCACATGTCAACTGTGTCGGGTTCAAGGCCACACCGTGAAGACATGCCCAAAACTCCCACCCTGCGCTTGCTGCCCAGATCTAGAACTCACCGAGTCGACTCAGTCCCAACTCACCGAGTCAACTCGGTCTTCACTCACAGAGTCTCCACACTCACTCTTCTAATAAATACACCCAACCGACTACCCACACACACTCTTCCGGTAAATACACCACCTCAGCCCACAAGACAGTTTCACATACCCCCTCCATCCCTTGGATCTTGGACTCTGGGGCATCCCATCTTATCACGACTAATCTTCAAAACCTATTCCACCACTCTCCGCATTCCGGGCCGGACAACGTAATTATTGGTGATGGTAACGGTTTAAAAATTTCTCATATCAGTTCTTTATCGTTTCAAGATCTTGGTATGTTGAAATTTTCAAATGAACGTTTTAGTTGTTCCACAAATGGCGAAGAATAAAATTTCCGTTTCAACCCTATGTCGCGATAATAATGTCGATGTCATTTTTGGTCCTTTGTCTTTTCAGGTGTGGAATGATCGTACACGGAGCATTCTCTTCGAAGGGAGTTGTATGGATAATCTCTATGTATGGCAGACTCGAGTCTCTAGTCCTTCACCCACAACTTTCACTACTGAAATACAATCAGAACCAACTTCGCATGCTCGCTTAGGGCACCCATCCCTTAAAATCCTATCGCACACTTTATTCATATTTAGCTTACCAAATAAGAATTCAAACCTTTTTCATTGTGATTCTTGTAAATGTATTAAAAGCCATAAACTTCCCTTTAGTGATTCAAGCATTATTTCTCGTGCACCCCTTGAGGTTCTTTATTTTGATATTTGGTCCTCACCTATCCTATCCCTTGATGGCTTTAAATACTATGTCATATTTGTTGATCACTTTAGCAAATATATGTGGATCACCCCTCTCAAACGTAAATCTGATGTTCTTTCCACCTTCTCAACCTTTAAACCTCTTGTCGAAAACTACTATAAACCAAAATCAAAACCCTTTACACAGACAATGGAGGAGATCGAATTTATCGCTCTTCGCTCATATCTTCAAACTAATGGCATATCCCACCTCACCACCCCACCCCACCCTACACCCCTAAACACAATGACATGTTTGAACGAAGACACAGACATGTCGTTGACACACTAATACAAATTTGGCTTTGCACAGCCCTTAAAAAGGGTCTTAGACAGCGGTAATGAACAACTCTCCAAGTAACAGTTGTCTAAGTTTAGACAACCGTTGTCTAAGAAAAGCACTTGAACAGCGGTTTAAAACCGTTGTCCAATCCAAGATTTTTTTTTAATATATATATTTTTTTAATATATTTTTTCTTTTAATAATTATTTTGTATTTTAAAAATCCTGTTTATACAAAATCAAAACTTATACCACTACAATGTACCAAAACATCAAATAAATAAATATACACCCAAAACATAAAATATCATCACAAACATACACATACATACACAAAAAAAACAATGAAATCACTTACAAAAAAATAACAAAATAATGGAAAAGTAAAAAGAAATATATTAAAAAAAATGAGACATTTGCTAAAACTAAAAGCACTGAAAATATACTCCATTTGAATATTTGACGTAATAGCCGCCGCTATACTATTCCTCCTACCTCTTTTTCCTTCCCCGCACCCAGCCTACGCCCTCGGCGGCTCCTCTGCCACCATCGCCGTCGTCTACGGCTCCGCCACCACCATCTGCACCATAGTTGCTGAACAACCCATCCAACAAATGCAGTGCTGGAGTAACGGCCAATTACTGCCACCTATCCTCCCCACAACCTCCTTCGACGCCGTCACCAGCGGCCGCGACACCCTCTATGGCGTTCGCTCCGGCGGCTTCAGCCTCATCTGCTGGAACACCACTTTCTCCCCCAAGAGAATCTACAACAATGTTTCGGCTCCGTTAACTTCTCTCTCGATCGGCGACTCTCAAATATGCCCACAACGGAAAATGCAATTTGCTGGAGAGGAAACATAAACCTAAAAAAATGAGCGTTTGCTAAAACTAAAAGCACTAAAAATATACTCCATTTGAATATTTGAACAGTAAGTAGACGAGCAGTTGAATTCTTGTTTATTTGACACTGTTGAAACTGACGAAGCCAAAAAACCTTGAATATGAAAATTCTGAATTTCTATGCTGAATAAATCGACCATCCTTCGATTAACATTTAGTCATTACTATCCTACTTTTTCAATGACAAAATGAAAATAAATAAATTGAAATGTGAAAAAAACATCACAGATTTCAAAACCTATATGTGGCGGTTTCAGGCGCATTTCACCGGAATTGAAACTTTTAGCGGCCAAATTGAATAGAATAAACACTGGTAAAGAAAGAAATTACCTTGCTTCAAGTTCACCACATCAGTTCGCTGTCGATTCTCACCCTAATTCGAATCAGGACATTTCGGTAGAAGAAATTCGAATAACTTGGGAATTCTTGTCAAATCGAGGCGACGGCGAGGCGGGAGAGGGAGGCCAGCGACGGCGACAGCGCGAGGGCGGGAGGGGAGGCAGCGACGACGACGGCGCAAGGAGGATTTGGGGGAGAACGGTTTTTGAATTTGGGGGAGAAAAGCTTCGATCTGAAATATTTTTTTTTACGGGACTTCGATCTGGAATTAACAGAGGGAATTAATAGCTTTGACCTAAACCAATACTTGGACAGCGGTTATGAACTGCTTTCTATGTGTTTTTTTTTTTTTAATAAAACTGCTCTCCAAGCTTGGAGAGCTATTTGAAAAAAGGGCTCTCCAAGCTATATCTTGGAGAGCTGTTTGAAAAAAGGGCTCTCCAAGTGCAGTTCTCCAAGCTTAAATGTGTAGTAGTGACACTGTCTTAGCCTTATTACACCATGCCTCCATGACCCTCACATACTGGCCTGTGTGCTGCCACCTATATTATAAACCGTCTCCCAAATATCAATCTAAACATGCTCTCCTCCTATCAATGCCTCCTAAAACAAAACCCTAACCTCACTAAACTAAATTAGACCCAGATCCACACCATGTGTCTTCGTTGGATACTCCCTCACTCAAAGTGCCTACCTATGTCTCGATCTATCCACTAACAGATTGTATACCTCTCGTCATGTTCAATTCGTTGAGCACGTCTTCCCTTTTGCCAACAAAAATTCACCTACTGATACACCCTCTGAATTGGTAGATACACCCACCAATTTGATCAGTTCACCCCCTCCACTGATTCCATCCACGGTTCCCCTATATACATCACCACCTTCGCCCAATCTACCCACTGATATGATAGATCCACCCCCTATACCACCAAATCTGCCCGACACACCACCCGAAATACTAAACGCACCCCCGCCCTCCGAATCCCCGTCAACCCTAATACCCTATACCACCAAATCTGCCCGACACACCACCCAAAACACTAAATGCTCCCCCCCGCCCCTCTGAATCCACCCGTCAACCCACTCCCCGACCTACTGAATACACCCCCACTCCTAAAAGCCTCTCCTCCACCCAAAACACCCCTCTAATCATACCCTCGAGTCACCAAGTGCTCCTCCGCGGCCACCTTCACCGCCTCCTGTCCAACACAGATCCAACATGGTCACCCGATCTCAAAACAACATCTTTAAGCCTAATTTGAGGTATTGTCTTACATCAGCTTTACCTTCTGATACTGATCCAAGTTGTGTTTCATAGGCCCTAAAAGATATAAGGTCGAGGGAGGCTATGTCAGCTGAGTTTGATGCCCTTCTCAGGAAGGGCACTTGGGACTTGGTTCCCCTGATGAGTCTCAAAATATAGTTGGCTCCAAGTGGGTCTTCTGCATCAAACGTAAACCTAATGGGTCTCTTGAAAAATTTAAAGCTCGACTCGTCGCTAAAGGCTTTCATCAGCGTCTGGGAGTTGACTTTTCTGAGATCTTCATACCGGTTGAATTGCAGTTGGGTGCCCATGAGTTTGAATAATTCTCGCCAAAAGGTGCTAAGGAAGATGCGGTCACGATCGGAGACGATTGTACACGGAATGCCGTGTAATTTAATAATATGGCGCACAAACAGTCTAACAATGTCTTTAGCGGAATAAGGATGACGTACAACAATGAAATGGGCGTATTTCGAAAGGCGATCGACGACCACCAAGATGGTATCCCGCCCGCCTGACCGAGGTAATCCCATGATAAAGTCCATTGAAACGTCAGCCCAAATCTGTTCTGGAATTGGCAAGGGGGCGAGCAGTCCGGCTGGACTTCGACTCTCGGTCTTATTGCGTTGGCATACGTTGCACGCCTGAATGTATGCAACTATGTCTTTCTTTTGGGCCGACCAGTAGAACAATTGAGATAGGCGTTTGAATGTTCGAAGAATTCTGGAATGGCCGCCGAAAACTGAACCGTGGAATTCGGCAATGAGTTTGTGGCGGATGTCGCCGTTCGGAACCCAAATTTCTCCCTTTTTTGCTAGGCACTGATGGCGAACAGTCAGATCGTTGACGCGACCACCTGCTTCGATCGTCTGTTGTAAGAGTGGTCCCAATTCGGTGTCTTGGTGAGTGTTCTTTGCGATGTCCTCCCAAATGCCTGTGGATGGGGTGGATAGTGCAAGTAATGATTCTGAGGCTCTTGAGTGCAGATCTTCCCGTTTGGAAAGGGCATCGGCCGCATCGTTTTCTCGGCCTGGTCTGTATATGATCTCATAGTCAAATCCTACGAGTTAGGAAATTCACTTCTGCTGTTCGGGAGTTGTAATCCATTGTTCCAATAGGTAGCGTAGGCTTTTCTGATCTGTGATAATTTTGAAACGACGGCCAACAAGGTATGGGCGCCAGCAGCGAACCACTTCCAGAATTGCGAGCATCACTTTCTCGTAAACGGACCACGAGCGCTTGGATGCTCACTACAAGAAACAGGGGGAATAGTGACCTATCTCTGCTCAAATCTTGTCTTTCACTCTCGAATGAAGCATATTGCAATTGATTTCCACTTTGTTCGGGACTTGATCAAGACGTACATCTCAACTTTGGATAGATCAACTTGCTAATGCCCTTACCAAGCCTCTTCCTCATTCTACGGAGCTCCATCTTGAGGGGGCGTATTAGGAATATATTATTAAAGAAATGAATATATCTTTTAGTATTATATGATCTCTTAATTATCTTGTAAATATTTGATAAATATCTTGTATCGATACTCCACATTCAATGAAATTATAATTTCATAGTCTCTATAAGAAAATCATCACTATTTCTAGACACACCCGAACAGATTTAGAACTTTGCTATCCACGTCACGTTCTATTTCAAGATCTATAAATGTATTTTAATCTCCTAGATACAGCACACTTTATACATTTTGAAATGATTCAACCATCTAACCCACCTTCTTTACTCTTCATAATGCATTATAAATAAACATATAAATATACAGAAAAGTTAAAAATATTTGTCGTCCTATAACTTTTGCCTTTTATTCAATTTAGTCTCATATTGTCTTGTCGTTGCTCAATTTTAGTCAAGTTTGGAGGTTTAAAATTCGCATGTCACAGCATCATTTTAAAATTTTCGGTCAAATTGAACTAAAACTGGGAAATATAAAAACATATGGGGTTAAATTAAAGATTTTTTTTTTTTTAACTATATATCTTGAGAACATTTTGTGAAACGAAAGTTACGATACAATTTTTTGTTTCAGTAAAAAATAGTATGTACACATTAATTGATGAGTGAGGTCAAATAAATGAGTATTTTGGATGATTTAGTGAGGTTTAAAAAAGATTTAGTGAGTTGTAAAATGAGAGACAAAATTAACAATTAATTTTGAAAATAAATTGATATTTGAGTTTATTAATTATACGGGTTATTGTATATTTAGAATGTTGGGCATTGTGGAAGGAGACGTCAAATTAGTTGTGTATGCTATTAACTCTACCGATATGATAGACTAGTCTTGCTATATGGAGGTTTGGTATTAGCTTGTACGTATAGTCTTTTTGGCTCAATTCACGAATGTAACGGTTACTTTTACTAAACGTAGAGCTAATTCCTGTCGTTTCGATACTACTTTTAGTCGGGTAGATCCATCGAATTTTGTGGTCGAGCTACCTACTTTGTTATGTGTGTGCAATATCAGAAGTTAAACCTTTATAGCTTTAAAAAATAAAATAAAAAATGTGTAAACGAAATGAAAGGAGTAATTGTTTTACTTAAAAGTGAGATCTGGTTGTTCAATAAAAAAATATATAAGTACCAAGAATAACAGTAAATATAAATTCATGATATCATATGCTTACACATGCTTTCGCTTCATCCATGGCAATATATATTAATTTCTTCAAACCCATCACAAATATTCATTCTATTTTTCCCATTACAGAATTGTCATAATTTCATTTAATGTAATTAAATCATCTCTAAACACTACACGACAAATTAATATCGGTTACCGTTGTTCTTCATCCTCATCTCTATATCCGACATAGTTTGATGACTACACTAAGGTAATGTTTGTTTTGAGTTTTAAGTGACTTTAAAAAATTGATTTAGGAAATTTAGGGATATTGAATTATCGATAAATAGTAGACGTGTATTTGGTTGGGTTATAGGGGTGAGAGTACGTCCCACTACCAATTCAGTTTCCTCAACAATACCCCCTGAATCTCATTTCAGTACGTATGATAAATTCTCTTCTGCTCTCAAAGCCTTGTTAGTGGCCATCACATCTCGTGATGAGCCATGCCAACTCATTTTACCCTGACAATCAAAGGACCAATTATGGCGCCAAGCCATGGAAAAAGAAATTTGTGCCTCGGAGGCAAATAAGACTTGGATCATAACTGATTTACCTCCTAGAAAGAAAGTCGTTGAATCGAAGTGGGTATATAAGATCAAGTACAAATACAATGGAGAGGTGAAAAGGTATAAAGCTCGTTTGGTAGTCAAGGGTTTTACTCAAATTGAAGGAGTCGACTTTCATGAAACATTCGCCCCTGTGGCGAAACTTGTCACAGTCCGTTGTATGCTAAGTGTTCCAGTAAGGCGGAATTGGGAAGTTCACCAACTTGACATCAACAATGCCTTCTTACACGGAGATTTGCATGAGAACATCTACATGCGTATGCCACAAGGTTTTGCAAAAGAAGGCGATTCTCGAGTTTGCAAGCTCCAATAGTTTATTTATGGCCTTCGCAAGCTTCTTGAAAGTGGTACGAAAAATTCACTCGTGCTCTTACAAATATTGGTTTCCGGCAATCCCAAGCCGACCATTCCCTTTTCATTTATAGTAAAGGGACCACCAACGTTTCTGCACTCATATATGTTGATGATGTACTCCTTGCTAGGAATGATCCCACCCATATTGCTTATGTTAAATGACACTTGGATGAGAAATTTAACGTTAAAGACTTTGGAACGTTCATATATTATTTGGGAATCGAGGTTGCCCGTTCTCCCGAAGATTTTGTGTTAAGCCATTGACAAAGGCACCTTATGGCAGGATACCGCGTGTGTCGGTACCTCAAGCAAAATCCGGGGCAAAGCATCTTTCTCTTTGCCCATGCGAGTTTTGATCTTCAGGGATATTGCGACGCAAATTGGGTGGGATGTCCATTCACATGACAATCGTCCACGGGATTTTTTATCACCCTTGCCGACTCTCCCGTTTCGTGGCGTACCAAGAAATTGTCTGTTGTCTCTCGATCTTTGGCAGAGGCAGAATATCGAGTTATGGCCACCACCGTTTGTGAGATAATTTGGTTATGGTGGTTGTTACCAGATTTCGGCATCCATCAAACTTGTTCCCACACCTTTATTTTGTGACAATCAAGCCACTCGTCACATTGCCATCAATCCAGTTTTTCATGAACGAACGAAGCATGTTGAGATGGATTGCTATTTTTTTCATGAACGTTTGGTGAATGGTGATATAAAGCCTAGCATGATTTCCACAGCTAATCAAATAACCGATATTTTAACGAAACCTCTTGGTGCCGAACGTAATTCGTTTTGTTCAAAGCAAGTTTGGGTGTTCGAGATTTACACACTCCAAATTGAGGGGGAGTATTGGGAGATATGCTCCAATATATTGAGATATGCTTCAAATATATATGTCGAATATGTTTGAATTGATTATATTTGGTTTACGTATATATGCTTTCCCTATCTACAAGATACTTTCTTTATTTTACAATACTAGGGTTTCTCTTGTAGATATAAATATTGTATTGCTGCGGCACTTTCAGAACTATCGCTGTAAAATGTGAGCCAAAATGCGTAACAATTAATTAATATACATGTGGGTTATTTCTATATTGAGAATGTTTATCTAAATTAAGACGTTCCAATAAAAAAGTGTGCGGGTGTATTAATTGCGGAAGGAGACGTTAAATTAGTTGTGGATGCTATTAACTCTTCCCTCTTTAACGAAGATTTTGCATTAGTTTGTAGAACCTTATTGACTCAATTCAGGAATATAATGTAACAATTACTTTTGTTAGATGCATAACTAACTTTTAGCCCATTTTCTTGTTAGGGAGTTCCGTTATTTCGATACTACTTTTAGTTGGGTAGATTTATCGGACTCTGTGGTCGGACTATCTATTTAATTTGTTATGTGTGTGCAATAACAAAAGATAAACCTTTCTAGCTTAAAATACATAAAACAAAAAAAGTGGGTAAGTAAACACGGAATGAAGGGGATAATTGTTTAAAATTAAAGTGAGAACGGGTTGGTGCACCGTTCAACAAAAAAATAAGTACTACCAAGAATAACAGTAAATAGAAATTAATGTCATATGCTTACACATGCTTTTGCCTCACCCATCCCAAATATTCATTCTATTTTTCCCATTACAGAATTGTTATAATTTCATTTAATGTAATTGAATCATCTCTAAACACTGCACGACAAATTAATTCTATCTGTCTTGTTTTTTTAATTTTTTCCTAATTCCACTTTTTTACTTTTGATCCAAAGTTCTTATCTCTCTATATATCTTATCGGTTACCGTTGTTCTTCATCCTTATCTCTATATCCGACAAAGTTTGACTACACTAAGGTAATGTTTGTTTTGAGTTTTAAGTGACTTTTAAAAATTGATTTCTGAAATTTAGGGATAAATATCGATAAATAGTAGACGTGTATCTGTTTGGGTTATAGGGTGAGAGTACGTCGTTGTTTTTTAAAACTATAGTACATCGTTGTTTTTTAAAACTATAGTACATCGTTGTTTTTTTTATAGTAAGTTTATAGGGGTTGTGATACGTCGTTTTTTAAAATTACTTTTCAAATCCCGAACTAGAAACGATTTTAAATTACAAAACCTAAATTCTGATTTTTAATCCCAAAACAAACATGACCAAGACTTTAGTCTATAAAAGCCCACAAAAAATATCGAACAATATCACACACTCATTTATTGGTAGAGTTAAGAAAGTCGTTTCATAACAAGTTCGTTCATATATCGTGCATAATTTTCTTCTTTCTTTCTTCTAAATTCAATGAGCAAGGTAACTTTCTTGTTTTATTTTCAATTTTTTGTTTCCTCAATTAATGTACATATAAATTCATAAATTTTGTTCTGATTTTGTTCTTTTGCCTGCTCATCCTATATATGCATGTGGAGCTCGATCGACTTCAGCTTATATATATGTAAAATATATTTATTCAGTTTTAATTTGCAATAAATTGTCTTCTTGTAGGAAAAGATGACTGAGAACGAACTTGTAAACACGACGTCAAACTCGTCACAAATTCAGCACACGATAAGACGAGATGGAGAAGCTAGCATCGTAGAGGAATCACAACGAAAGAGAAAGAGTTACCATCGCCACACTCCGGAGCAGATTCAAGAAATGGAAGCGTATGTTTTATTGCATTTATTTTTTTAAGTATCTAGTTTATTAATTTTTTATACATGGAATGCAATATTTAAATTGTGTTCTTTAAATTGATATATTTTTATTATACACACATTTACTAAAAATGCATAGCTTTAAATGCATCTCTTTTTTTGGAGGTTGAAACAAATACCATTTTAAATATCTTCATAATTAGAACACTTTTTTAAATCATATTAATTATATATATGTACATTACTTTATTTCATTACACAATAATGAGAAAATTATTTATTTTCATCACAAATTGACAGTCCAATAACTTTCATTTTTTAACATTTTGGTCGGGTGATCAACTATAAAAGCGAGGCGAAACATTCAGTTGACCTATCTGGTTGACAAATTAAACTTGGCGACGTGGACAAATTAAATATAACATTTTCATTATATATGTTTTATAAGTGCATATCATGTGTATATCTTATTTTATAAAAAAATTATCAACCTAAATCATGAACGTGCAATTAAACAAATAATGATAATAACAGAATTTTTACTATCCTTCTTAAAATAAATAGAATTTTTAAAACTTTGGAAATGCATGTGAATTTCCATTTTTACCCATAATTGATTGCAGATTCTTCAAGGAGTGTCCTCATCCGGACGACAGACAGAGGACAGAGCTAAGTCAACATTTGGGGATGGAACCAATGCAGGTCAAGTTTTGGTTCCAGAACAAGAGAACTCAAAAAAAGGTATTCCCTCCGTTTCACTATAAGTTTCCCACTTTCCTTTTTTGAATGTCTCACTATAAGTTTTCCATTTCATTTTTGGCAAATTATTTTCTCTCTCTCAATCACATCACTTCTACTTTATCTATTATTTTATTATACTTCATCTCTCACTAATCTATTATTTTCTCCCGCACCATCACATCACTTCTACTATATCTATTATTTTATCATATTTCTTAATATAAACACCCAAAAGAAAGGAGAAACTCAAACCGGGACGAAGGGACTAATATTTAATTGTCACCACACCTTCTAATTCTAGTCGGGGCGAATCCAGGATTCGAACTTAGGGGCAATACTTTTCTTAATTAAAATATGCACTATAATATTTATGTATATATATACAACAAAATACATTAATATTAATTATTAGGTTCTCAAATTTATCAATATGTATTTAATCTATTAGATTAATATTTAATTGAATATATATACACATATATAATTAAAAGGGGAAATACATTTTTCGTCCCATAAGTTGTACCAATTCTGATTTTGGTCCTCTAAGTTTTTCGACTATAAAATTACTCCCTTATGTTTACAAATTTTAAGATTTTAGTCCTTATTACCTGCAATCAAAGATAAACAACATGTATTATTTGCTAATCGCTGACTTTGTTGCATTGTATCGTCTAATATTGATAATTGAAAAAAATGAGCACTCAAATTATTAAACAATGAAGACGTTGTTTATTTATTTATTTTGCGTACTGTGATTTAAAATCATATTTTCTTTATCAATCTCTTTTTTTAAAGGTCTAACATTTTATTATTTATATAATACTATTACATGGATTAATTGCAAACGTGTTTCAAAAATACTAAATTAATAAAAAAAAAAAAGCGATTCTCATTTTTTTAAGTGTATTTTTTGTAAATCAATTTTACAATTAAAATACGTACAAAATAATCACTTTAATATATAAGTACCAAAAGTGCAATAAGATTTTTTTTTGAGATAAAGTTTGCAAAAAAATGCACTACTAAAATGATTTATTAAATTAATCGATCTACCATTAATTTTACTTAATTTTTAAAAAATATTCCCTCCGGCCCTTCTAAATTTTCCATTTGCCATTTTTTGATTAGTTCGAAAATAAGTTTCTTATACCATTTTTGACAAATATCTTTAAATTTGTATCCTTACATTTCACTTTATATCTTACTTTTTCTCCATCTCTCATTCACATCACTTGTACTATATTTATTATTTAATCATCTTTTTTAATATTTGTGCCCAAAAATAGTGAAAAACTTATAGATGGAAGGAGGAGTACGAAAAAAAAAATATATGTATATATATATATATATATATGGCCCCCCTTGCTTGATCTTGCATACATTTCTATTTAGTTTGTTCTACATTATAAAAAAAATAAAAATTAAGTTTCTCTTAACGTCAAAATTCTAATTAATTTAGCCTCTGTGCCCCATTTTTTTTTTTTTTTACACAATATTCTTACTTTATCACTTAAATAAATTTTAAAGACTTTCATACCCTTACTTTATCAGAGAGGGAATCATCTGTTCCATCTATAAATGCACATCAGTTCGTATAAAACATTGCTTTAAAAAATATTATCAGTGTTTAATTAATTAATTTATTTAATATATAAGTTATCAAAGTGCAATAATAAATATTTTTTTGAAACAACTTTTGCAAAAAATGCACTATTAAAATGATTTATTAAAATAATCTAACAATTAATTTTACTTAATTTTAAAAAAATAAAAAATATCCCTCTACCTCCTATAAATTTTCCATTTTCCATTTTTTGGTTTGTCCGCAAATAAGTTTCTTATACCATTTTTTACAAATATCTTTTAAATTTTTTATCATTACATTTTACTACCTCTGAAAAGTTTGCATACTCACTCTCACGATATACACATATTTACTCTTTATACAATATTTTTTTGGAGCTCATAATAGACTCAATCAAATTACGTTATTTACTCTATATAAAAATGTTTACAAAATTATCCCCAAGACATTAATTATTACACTTTTTCCTTAAACTTCGTTCCAACAAATGAAAGTTTTTCAGGGACGGAGGGAGTACTTTATATCTTACTTTTTCTCCCTCTCTCATTCACACCACTTGTACTGTATCTCTATTATTTAATTATCTCTCTTAATATTTGTGCCCAGATCAGTGAAAAATTTATAGACGGATGAAGGAGTACTAAAAAAAATTAAATATTAATATATATGTAGATATGGGCCCCCTTGCATGAACGTGGGTCCGCCCCTGATTCTAGTCCTATTTCAATTTAGTATTCGTCCTATATCATTTTGCACACATTTCTGTTTAGTTTGGTTCCACATTAATTTGCACATTATAAAAAAATTCTAATTTTTCACAACTCTTAACGTTAAAATTCTAATTTATTTAGCTTCGGTGTCAAATTACTTTTTTTTACACAATATTCTTACTTTATCACTTAAATAAAGTTGATAAAACATGATATATCAATTTATTTATTTTGCAGACGCAGCACGAACAAAAAGAGCACAATCAACTGCGGCTGGAAAATGAAAAACTCCGGAGCGAGAACTTGAGGTTTAATGAAGCTCTCAGTAATGCCTTTTGTCTTCACTGTGGAGTATCAAGGCAACAGGTAATTTAATTTTTTTTGCCGCACTACATTTTCTATTCCCAGTTTGAATATTTCATTAATTATGTATATATAGTTATTCCATCTGTCTATAAGCTTCTCGATATTTTTGAATATGGAGATTAGTACAAATAATGTGATTGAGAGAAATAAAAAAAAGATATAAAGGGAAAATTTAGTGACATTATATGTAGATGCACACCAAGGTTGGGAGGTTAGGGGGATCGGAGCCAAAAAATTTACATGTATATTAAATTTACATCAAAATACATTAATATTAATTAGCAAGCTTCTAAATTAGTCACAAATTAAATATAAACATACACTTATAAATATACATATATTATATATATTAGAAATAATGACGTTGAGTTGCACGAAAAAATATAGTGTTGTTGTATTATGTTTTCTATAATTGATAATTGAAAAAATGAACACTCAAATTATTAAACAATAAATATTTTATTTCATGCGACGTAAAATTAAAAAAAAATAAAATATATATATATATATATATATATAATGGTGGGTGGGGTAGGGTTGGAGGACACTTGGGGTACCTAGATACGCCTCTGCTTATATGTAAATAAGAGGGAAGGGTAGGAATATAAATTAGAAGATATTTGTTAAAAATGTTACTATCAGAAGTTTATAGGCGGACATACCAAAATAGCAAAATGGAAAGCACCGCACACATAACACACTAGAGCTGATGAAATATTATTACAGATGGATCATATTTCTTCTGCAAAGCACGTTGGGAGGAGCACGGAAAACACTGGTTCGATGATGAATGGAGGGCAGAATGAAGGGAATAGGTCGTTGGCTATTTCTGCCATGGAAGAGCTGATGAGGGTTGCTCAACTAGGAGAGCCATTGTGGGCTCCGAGCATGGATCGGAACACTTTGGTGTTAAACGAGGACGAATACCTCTCGGCGTTTTCAAGGGTTTTCAGACACAAGATAAACGGATTCAAATTTGAGGCGTCGCGTGAAAGCGTTGTTGTTCCCATGCGTGCTACTAATGTGGCAGAGATCCTCATGGACGTGGTATGTATTGTATGTTTATATTAGTATGCATGATGTTTGCACAACATTTTTATATTTCTTATTTTAATTGATGAATATATATATTAGTATTATATTGTTTAAAAATGAATTTAAGGGATTTGATATTGTCACAATCCCTCCGTCCCAAAATGATGGTCCCCTATTGTTCAATTAGCGTTTTCACAATTCCTAATTCGACCTTAATATTAATTTGTATCAACTTAAATAGCCTTCAATTAATTAAGCTCATTTCGTGCTTAATTTGTGCAAAATATATCATGTGCAGGAGCAATGGGCGAATGTATTTTCGGGCGTAGTTTCACGAGCTGTGAATTTGCAAGTGATTTCATCTGGACTAGGTGGAACATACAACGAAGCCGTACTACTGGTACCAATTTTTATTAATTTTTAACATTTATATTTGAACATTTATGTGTAACAATTTTTTTTTATATATGTTGCAGATAAATGCAGAGTTTCAAGTTCCTTCCCTTCTTGTACCAACTCGTGAAAGCTTTTTTTTGAGATATTGCAAACGACATGTGGATGGTATGTGGGCGGTGGTGGATGTTTCCGTAGACCACCTCAACACAACGCCGTCTGTAACATGCCGTAGACGACCCTCTGGTTGTCTCATCCAGGACATTACGAATGGACATTCAAAGGTAATACCTAAACTAATTATTTTCCCATTCAATTTTTCTTACCATAATTTCGCGCAGTTTTAATAAAATAATATCATGGGTAGGTTATATGGGTTGAGCATGTTGAAGTAGAAGATGGAGGCATTGCTAGTATATACAAGCCTCTAATTACTTCTGGCCTAGCATTTGGGGCACGACGATGGGTTGCAATCCTCGAGGGATATTGTCAACGACTTGTAAGAACATTTGCAACCGGAGTGCCCTCTGGAAATGCCAATAATGTCTTAGGTAATTTTTTGTCTATAGATAATTTATTTTATGCATAAATAAAGAATTTTCAAATGATCATATATGTGTTTGTCTTTATTTAATGTGTTCAATTTAATGTCGCGTGTTTAACAACCTGAGGTAATATCAAGAATCGTCCTTAAACATGTGATGCCCAATTTTTAGTCTTTAATGTTTTTATTTTTTCAATTTGGTCCTTTTTTGTGTCAATTTTGTTTATTCCGTTGTCAATTTAGCTTTCAAATTTTAGTCCGTATGTTTTTACAATTTCCAATTTTTGCCGTAAGGACCAAATTGAAAAAGTTAAAATTAATAGACAAGACTAAAAAAAGTTATATAATTATTTTCTCATAATGTTGTAGATGAAAATCAAGATGGTAGAAAAAGCATGCTAAAGCTAGCAGAAAGAATGGTGACAAAGTTTTGCTGTGGAGTAAACACCTCGATTGTGAACACTTGGACTACCATATCCGGGAACGGAAACGAGAACGTGAAATTCATGACCCGTACGAATGTGGATGATCCGAGCGTGCCATTTGGGGTCTTGCTCAGTATTGCAACTTCTTTATGGCTTCCCGTTCCACCTAAAAGAGTGTTTGATTTTTTGTGGGATGACAACACTCGAAAAGTGGTACTAATATTTTTATGTTTCCATATTTACTCGAAAAGTGTGATGGCAACTCACTATACAAATATGTGTCTTTGTTAAATATAATCCATGTTTCTTTTAAATTGTTAATAATTTACATATTTTGCAAAATTCCAATTCCTTAAATTTCAGTGGGACACGCTTTTGAACGGAGGAGACATTGAAGAAATAACGCACATTGTGAGTGGCAAGGAAGAAGTTAATCGTGTCACACTCTATAAAGTAAAGGTGATTAATTCGCATTCCAAAATGATATTCAATATTTTTCTTAGTTTTCGTGCCCATATCAGTGTGAAAACTAATTTGGGACGGAGGGAGTATTAGTTTAAATACGGGATTTTAACCCAACTTTTCCCTCCTTGATAGGGTTCGGACTCAAGTTCAAGTTCAAGTTCAAGTCATGAGATGCTAATGTTGCAAGAAAGCCGAATTGATCCAACATCATCTTACATTGTTTATGCACCAATCACCATGGTTTGTGCAAATGCGGTTTTAGGTGGAAAAGATCCTAGCAACATACCCTTACTGCCGTCGGGATTTGCAATTCTTCCAGACGGACCGACTGGCCGTGGCCAAGGAAGAGGGATGGCAGCTCAAGGTGGCACAGGTGGATCTCTTTTAACAGTTGCACTTCAGGTAAACTTTCTTAAAAAATTACAATTTATCAATTTTTTAAAAAAATTTACATGAAAAGTACAGATCATAAAAGCTAGTTGCGACATAACCATTGATTATTTTCCAAATATTTACTTCAGATTTTGATTGATTCTACTCCAAATGCAAACGTTTCTATGGGATCGGTTTCTGTTGCCAGCAAAGTTATGTGGAGCACCGTCGACAAGATCAAACAGGCATTGATTCCCAGATCTTGATGATATGATAATTAAATGTTTTATTTTGTATTTGAACCTTCCATTCCCAGCTAATTTATCTATAATATTTTATATCAAATTTGATGTTGAAATTGTGAAACAATTTTTTTGGCAAGGATTTCATCTTTTGGACAACGTTAATCTTCAAGTGAGACAGAGGAGAAACTATATGTCAAGAATAGTGGGATCAATGAACAAACCTTTTATTATCTATTTTGTATTTAATTAGGTGTTGGAAAAGCAATAAAAATAGTTCTCTAAATATTCACTTGTTAATTACCTTCCCAAAGCTAGCGCCTTTCTTTATACATGAAACTCTAAAGTAATATTGAAAAACATGAAACTCTTGAATTTGTTTAAGTGAATCTTCATTCTTAATTAAGACCATGAACTCTTGACAACAAATGGATTAGTCCGGACTTCAACTCAAAATTTGTAACATATTAGGATATTGAATACAAAATAGACGTGGTTGTTGGTCAAGATCCAATTTTGTGAATTCTCTCAAAGTCTTATCGCTTTGTGCATTTTCATTTCTTTGTCAAAATCACTCGCACCTGATGAAATGGTTGAACAAAGAAAAAGTTAAATAAAAAAGGATTAAATTTGAAACATGTTGACTACATTTTGATAAAGAAAAAAAAAACGGATTAATATAGAATACAAAATGATATTATATAAATTTACATTACTCGAAGCTAGCCTCGGTATCTGATGATATGCTCGTTTGAGCCTCATTGGACGGTGAGATTTGTCCCCGGTTTAAAGCCAGAGCAAAGCTTTGTATGGACTGGCCCCTTATGAATTTTCGCAATTTTTTCAGGACGATAACTTTATGGGGTAGCAAAAAAGGACAGACAAAGTTAGACCCACAATTTATTTATTTTCAAAATTTTAGGCCCAATTAGCCCGACTGGTCCAATTTTGAGCTAATTTCACACGTGATTGTCACATGAGCCCATTTTTCAGGCTAAACTTTGGAGAGGTAGCAAAAAGAGGACTGCAACTCTATGGGCTGGTAAAATTAGACCCGTAATATTTTTTTTCCGCAACTTCAGGCCTAAACTGCTCCTACGTCCACTGATAAATAAGCAATATGTAACATAACTACTTAAACAATAAAGTAAATGCAGTAAGTAAGAACACAAGATGTATAGTGGTTCAGAGGCTAAACTGCTTCTACGTCCACTCTCCTAACTTAATAGGATAATTCCTTAATCACTTGGAATTAATTAACTTGTTTTTACAGTGCCAAGGTGCACTCTCCTCTTCTTCTTCTTCTCTTCTCTTGATTTCTTACAACCTTCTCTCGTTGCAATACTCTCAAACTTCTACGAACACAACAATACTCTCAAACTATCTCTCAAGGTGAAAGTAGGGTTTTGTTCTTGTACCAACTTAATGTGATATCTTTTACAATTTAAGAACGAATGTAAAGGCTAGGATATCACTTTCTAGGCTTATGATAATAAACTATAAGCTTGCCTAGTGGGGACTAAAGATAACACTCACAAACAAAATTCTTAAAAGCTTTAAACTCTCGACTGTTTTGAATACTTTTGAATGCTAAGAATATTGCTAGAATGTGTATGGCTTGTATGTCTGGTAATCTTGAAATGTTTCAAGATATGTCCCATTTATAGATGGAGCAAACTATCCGTTGGTGGAGATAGCAAGCTTATCCATAAAAGTGGTCCTGTAACTTTTCCCGAATCCGTAAAAGGTCCGGCAACTCATTATTTTATCAATTTTAGTCATTTTTGTCAAGTTTTGGTCCTTTGAGACAGATTTCAGTCCAATTTTAGTCATTTTAATCCAATTTCATCATATTCACCGGAATAGAACATGTGTATTTTATGTGACAAATTTTTTTTTTTCGATATTTTTAACACATCATCCGACATATAAGTTGTTTTGAATGAAAATAATTAAAACTGATATATTTAATACAAAATTTTAATTAATATTTATTTATAATCAAATATACATAATTGCAAAAATTCTTGTATACATAATTTTATCAAAATCTTAATTTTATCTTTTTTATGATCTATTTTACCAAATTTTTATTTATAATCAAATATATAATTTTGTAGGGATTATATTTTTTTTAGTCCATTAAGTTACTACAATTTTGAATTTAGTCCATCATGTTACCACTTTTTGAATTTAGTCCATTAAGTTTCGATTTATTTTAATTTTGGTCCAGTTACCTGCTACAACAGGTTTAACAGGTCATTTTTTAAAACACACCCCATAAAATGTTAAACACACCACACTAAAATTTAAAAACCATTTTTTATTACTATACACACCCCCAAGTCTTTCCTATTTAATAAATTGCAAAAAATAATTAAATTAAAAAAAAAAGAATTCAAATTAATATGAAAAATATAAGTAAAACCTATAAAAAAATATGTTATCTTCAAAAATTAATCAAAGCTAAAAAAAATGAATTCATTTAATTAGTTTTGAAGATTTAGTTGATTTTCTACTATTTTTAAAATTTATTTAGCCTTATTTTCGACATTTTTTTATAAAAGCTAGAACACAAATAAAACATTAATAAAATAATGGAGTTAATTTTTTTTTTAAGTATTTCTTTTATATTACATGAACCTACTAACACGCCATAAATTTTATATACACTCCAAACGTTAAACACAAAAATTCAAAAATCAAATATAGTTAAATAAAATCATAAATATATTTAATAAATTGCTAAAAATAATTAAATTAAAAAAATGTAAGAATTCAAATTAATATAAAAATACAAATAAAACCTATAAAAATCACCATAAACATCAAAAATTATACAAAGCTAAAAAAATTAATTAGTTTAATTAGTTTTGAAGATTTAGTTGATTTTTTTTTACTATTTTTGAAGATTTTAAATAAATTTAAAAACTAATCAACTTGAAAAAATTATTAAATTAAATAAAAAAATCTTTAAAAGCATTAAAAAATCAACTAAAATTTTAAAACTAATTAAATTAATTAATTTTTTAGCTTTATTAAAATTTTGAATATTTATGTATTTTTCATATTAATTTGAATTCTTACTTTTTAATTAAATTATTTTTGACAATTTATTAAATATGTTTATTATTTTATTTAATTATATTTAATTTTTTAATTTTTGTATTTAACGTTTGGAGTGTATATAAAATTTATGGGGTGTTAGTAGGTTCATATAATATAAAAGAAATATTTAAAAGAAAAAAAATTAAAACTATATTGCTTTATTAATGTTTTATTTGCGTTCTAACTTCTATAAAAAACTTCGAAAATAAGGCTAAATAAAATTTAAAAATACTAGAAAATTAACTAAATCTTCAAAACTAATTTAATTAATTAATTTTTTTTTAGCTTTGTTTAATTTTTGAAGATAACATGTTTTTTATAGGTTTTATTTATATTTTTCATATTAATTTGAATTCTTATTTTTTTTAATTTAATTATTTTTTGCAATTTATTAAATAGGAAAGAGTTGGGGGTGTGTATAATAATAAAAAATATTTTTTAAATTTTAGTGTGGTGTTTTTAACATTTGGGGTGTGTATAACATTTAATGGGGTGTGTTTTAAATAATGACCTGTTAAACCTACTGTAGCAGGTAACTGGACCAAAATCAAAATAAATTGAAACTTAATGGACTAAATTCAAAAAGTGGTAACCTGGTGGACTAAATTCAAAATTGTGATAACTTAATGGACTAAAAAAAATATAATCATGTTCATTTAAATTAATCAAAAAAAGGTACTCCCTCCGTCCCGGAGGAACTTGCACCCTTTGACCGGCACACATTTTGACCGGCACACATTTTAAATTACAAGCTAGTTGCGACATAACCATTGATTATTTTCCAAATATTTACTGCAGATTTTGATTGATTCTACTCCAAATGCAAACGTTTCTATGGGATCGGTTTCTGTTGCCAGCAAAGTTATGTGGTGCACCGTCGACAAGATCAAACAGGCATTGATTCCCAGATCTTGATATGATAATTAAATGTTGCTATATGTTTTATTTAATATTTGAACCTCGATCTTTCATTCCCGGCTAATTAATTAATTTATCTATAGTTTTTTATATCAAATTTGATGTTGAAATTGTCTTGGAGTATTTTATAACTTGTTCGATCCACTTGTTTTCATCTTCAAATTAAAGTGTATATAACGTGTAGTTGATGGAAAAATATTAAACTTGGTGGAAATTAAAATTAAAGACAATTTTTTTGGCAAGGATTTCATCTTTAGGACAACGTTAACCTTCAAGTGAGACAAAGGAGAAACTATATGGCAAGAATAGAGGGATCAATGAACACAGCTTGTATTATCTATTTTTTATTTAATTAGGTGTTGGAAAAACAATAAAAATAGTTCTCTAAATATTCACTTGTTAATTACCTTCCCAAAGCTAGCGCCTTTCTTTATCGTCTTTAATTAGACATTCCTGACTCTTCAACCTTTACATAGTTCGGAAAATCTAAAATAATATTGAAAAACATGAAACTCTTGAATCTGTTTATGTGAAATCTTCATTATTAAGACCATGAACTCTTGACAACAAATGGATTACGTCCCGACTTCGACTCAAAATTTGTAACATATTAGGATATTGAAAACTTTGAGTCGAGGATCTTTACCCAAAATTCTTTGGGTTCTGCCTGAATCCTCCATGCCCACCTGCCAAGAAGAGATTTGTTAAAAAAATCAAGACTTTTTACACCTAGACCCCAACTGGTTTTGATCTACAAACATCATTCCATGAGACCCATGGAATTTTTGTAGAATTCACACCTCCCCCCATAAATAGTTTCTATGTAATTTAATAAGATCTCTCGGGGCTTTTTTTGGAATTTGGTAAAAGGATAGATAATAAATGGGCAACAAGTTAGTACTGCATGCATTGAGAAGATCGAATAATCCTGCCCCCAAAGAAAATTTGTCGATCCTCCCACTTTCTGGATCACCTCGCGCCAAGCGTTTGCCTTTTGATGGTTTATCCCTACTTGAAATCCAAGAAAATTCATTGGTGGGGACCCTACTCCACAGCCAATGTATGCTGCTATTTGTTTCTGCAAATCTAGGTCCATGTTAATGCCAAATAGGCTGCATTTGGAGAAATTAATTTTGAGCCCTGAGATTCTCTCAAAATTAAGCAACAGATTTATTAGTGCCTAGATGTTTTTAGTAGATGCTTGCCCCACCAAGACAATGTCGTCGGAGTATTGGAGATGTGACACCGGGATGTTGTGTCGGCCAACAAGGGCTGCATCAAAGAGGCCTAGGCGCACTGCCCTATTAATCAACACATTTAGACCCTCTACAGCTATGATATAAAGGAGTGGAGAGAGTGGATCTCCATGCATAAGGCCTCGCTCAAGTTTTAACTCGGACGTGGGGCTGCCATTGACCAGCACGGATGCTGATGCGGAAGTGATGCAGTCCTGAATCCATTTCTGCCAAGTCGGATCAAAACCCATTTGTTGTCATCTAAGAATTTCCAATCAACCGAAACGAAGGCTTTGGAAAAATCTATTTTGAAAAGTAGCCTCTCAAATTTCTTCTTTTTTGCTTCGTCAATGAGTTCGTTCAATACCAAAATCCCTTCTAAAAACTATCGACCCTGAACAAAGGCAGTTTGGGGCTCGGATATCACACTTCCGATAACCTTGGAGAGCCTTCGAGCTAACACTTTTGCTATTATTTTGTAGTAGTTGGTGATCATGGAGATAGGCCTATAGTCACCGATACTCTCGGCATTCTATTTTTTCAGGATCAGGGTGATGAAGGACGGGTTAAAACCTTCGACGAATTTCCCGTTTGAATGAAATTCATTGAAAAGATTCTGGAAGTCATCTTTTAAAAGTTCCCAATTTTCTTTGATGAACGCGAAGGTGAAGCCGTCTGGTCCCGAGCTCTTGGATGACCCACAACTCCAAACTGCTTCCTTAATTTCTACTGACGAGAAGGGCTCTGTGAGCATGATGTTATCTTCGTTACGCACCTTGTGGATTGCGAACACTGTGGGGATGGTTGGTTGAGCAGCGGCCGAGGCCTAGAAATGTTGTTTGAAGTGAAAGAAAATGGCGTTTTTAATGTCTGCTGGGGAGGAGAACCATTAACCGTTCACACATAAGTTTGACAAGTCCTTTGTTTTTCTTCGGGTGTTGATGCATTTGTGGAAAAAATTGATGTTTGCTTCTCCCTCATTTATCCACTGATTTTTTTCCTTTTGACGTAGGAAGCTTTGTCTTGTGCTGCTATCTGTAATTATATCATTCATAAGGCTTCTCCTCTGCTCAATCTCCTCTTCTTCTAAGCCAAAGGCATCGTCTGTGATATCCAATTCCAACAACTTTTGTTTGTTCTTTTCAATTCTTTAATCTAGTTCTCCAAAGGTCTCTTTACTCCATTCACGGAGTCCGACTTTGACCCTCTTGAATTTGTCTTTTATGATGTAACTATCACTACTACACATTTAAGCTTGCACAGCTGCACTTGGACAACCCTTTTTTCAAACAGCTCTCCAAGCTATATCTTGGAGAGCGGTTTTATTAAAAAAAAAAAATTGACAGCGGTTATAAACCGCTGTCCAAGAATTACACTTGGAGAGCGGTTAAAAACCGTTATGCAAACTCACCTAGACAGCGGTTTAGAACCGCTGTCCAAGTAAACACTTGGAATGCAGTTAATAATCGCTGTCCAAGAGCTCGGTTTTCAGTCAAACCCAAATGCGCGATTCCAGAAGCATTATCTCCCCCCAAATTCGTCTCTTCCAAACTCGTCTCCCCCAAATCGCCCGCGCGCTGTCGCCTCCCTCTCCCCAATTAATCGAACGTGTCTCCCCCAAATCGAAATCGCACGCCGTCGCCCTTCTCTTTCCTCTACCGCCGTCGCCCTAGCTCCTCCATATATAGGTAATTTTTTTTTATATTGGTGTATGTATTGGTGTATATATATCATGTTGTATGTATATTAGTGTATGTATATCATGTATATTGGTGTATATATATAATGTTGTATGTATTGGTGAATGTATATTAATGGTGTATGTTTATTGGTGTATATATATTGGTGTTTGATGCACTCAAAGTGTTTGATAATATGCTTGTGTGAGAATTTAAGCATAAATTAGTGTTAATTTGTTAGGATTAATGTTGTTAATGTTAGAGATGAACAATTTATTCTTGGTTTATATATTGTTAATTGTTTATATATATATTGTGTGGCTTGGATTAATTGTTGTTAATGTTAGAGATGAACAACTTGTTAGAGATGAATATATATTGTGTGGCTTGACTTGATTTTTTATGCTAATTTAGATATGAACAATTGATGAACTCAAGGTGTTTGATAATATGCTTGTGTGAGGATTTAAGCATATATAAATTAGGATTAATACATTAGAATATATTTTAGTTATATTCATTTGATGATTTGGTGAATGGATAGTAGTGTGTTTGCTTTAGATGATTAATGATGGTACATTAAGATATATACATATATATCTATATATCTAACTATATTTATTGATCGTTGTTTGCAGTTTGTCTATCAACGTTCGCTCAAAACTTACAACGACAAAAGAATGGATAAATGGAAAAGAGATTGGACGGGGTACCTTTACAATCGATTTTTGTATATTTATAATTAAAGTGGTATAACTTTTGGTAGGATGTAATTAACTTATATATTTGTGATGATATTTCATATTTTTTGTGTATATTGAACTTATGTATGTGTATTTTTATTTATTTGATGTTTTGGTATTTGACATATATATAAGTTTTGGTTTTAGTATAAACAGGATTTTTATTATACAATATAAAATAATTATTAAGAAAATATATATATTAGACAGCGGTTTTAAACTGCTGTCCAAGTAAAACGCATTAAAAAATATATATATATTAGACGGCGGTTATGAACCACCGTCTAAGTTCTTTTCTTAGACAACTGATTTTTAACAACGGTCTAAGCTTAGACAGCTGTTAAAACCGCTGTCTAAGGCCCTTTTTAAGGGCTGTGCAAAGCCAAATTTGTATTAGTGTATATCTGCCTTCAGTGTGATTATGTTTCCAGAGATCTGTCGTGACACTTGTAAAAGACAGATGCCGAGTCCAAGCATTGAAAAATCTAAAGGGTTTGGGGCCCCAATCGATTTTCTGATCTTCCAACCGGTTCTCTCCACTCTTTCATTTTGTGCTCTAACTGCATTGAAATCGCCTGCGACGCAGATTTGTTTTCCCATGTTTTGTTGTATTACCAAGCTTAATGAATCCTATTGCTCACTTTTCTCACGAGGATGGCAAGGTGCATAGATGTTGATGAGGCATATGTCTGCCGAGTTCTTGTTGCGAGTTGCATTTACCACAAGAATTCTTTTTGAGTGCCATGCACTTGAACATTGTAAGAATTCCGCAACCCAGAAAGTCGCGATGCCACCTGACGACCAGTGGATGGTTGAAATATGAGCAAAGGGTTATGACGAATAAAGAAATTGTCTCCACCAATTATGACTCAATTCGATTTAATTAAATATGAGCATTCAAATTTGTGCAATTTTATGTATGTGCATTTCATAGCACACTTTGTGCATCAATTTTGAATAAATTTATGAATAAATTAAGTAATATATACAACCACATGGTTATTATCAAGTTGAATGTTTTTTTTTAGTACAAAGCAACAAAAAAAATTATAGCAAAATAAGTGGAATTGACAATAATTTTCCAGACGATAAAAAATAAAATTACAATCGTCTTGTGTATCGCACGGACAAAAAATTAGTAAAAGTAAATAAAAAATAATATCATATGCTCACACGTACATGTTTTCGCTTCACCCATAGTAATACATATTTTTCAAACCCATCAAATACTCATTCTATTTTTCCCATTTCAAAATTGACATAATTCCATTTAATGTAATTGAATCATCTCTAAACGCTGCACTACAAATTAATTCTATGTGTCCTGTTTTTTTATTATTACCTAATTTCACTTTTTTTTTTTTTTTACTTTGATTTTTCCCTCTCTTCTTGAACGGTGGACTATTTCAAAGTTCTTATCTCTCTATCTTATCGGTTACCGTTGTTCTTCATCCTAATCTCTATATCCGACGTAGTCGTCACCACCGACCCGCTACCACCAGTGTCGTCGTTGTCATCGTCATCATCCACTACAAAAAAAAAAGTCAAAATTGCGAGAGCTTTTAGCGAGGGCCTATAATCCCTCGCTAAATAACTAGGGATTTAACGAGGGAGGGAAATGGTGAGGGCGTTGCCGAGGGATCTTTTAATTTGCCCTCGCTATTTAGCGAGGGATTTTTTTTGCCCTCGATAATTTTTACTTTTTTTAAAAATGAATATATTATATACATGTTATTAAAAATGTGAAAATACTATAATAAATAAATATATATACATATATATGTGTGTGTGTTATTAATTATAATTATGATGTGGACATATAGTTTTATTTCAAATGAATATATATTGTATGTTTAAAAAAATTAAAAAAATAAAATTCAAATGTGAAATTTAATTTTCAATGTTAAAGTTTTAATTTTAATTAATTGATGTGCATTGTTTTTATATATATGGTGCAATTTATTAACTTAATTATTGATTTAGGGTTTATGGTTGTATATATTAATTTATAAGTACTTATTTAAAAATGTAAAATTTAATCATCAATGTTAATGTTTTAATTTTAATTAATTGATGTGCTTTGTTAGTTCATTAATTGTGCAATATATATATATATATAGTTCCAGTCGGGGTCGAGGTAGATCGAGTAGGGGTCGATGTATAAAACGCGCTTAATTATCAAAGTTTTTAATTTTATTTAACTTTTATGTATTTTGAAATGATGATAAGTATGATCCGGGTTAGGGTTGATATATATATTTTTTTTAATGGTATGCTATTGAAGTTTTAATTTTAATTATTTTGAACGTTTTATCTCAATGTTGAATATGAAAGTCACTAATTTTATTTATATGTGTGTTTTTACTCTTTAAATTTACATATATGTGGGTAATTATAAATTTAACAAATGATATTAAAATTGAAAATATATGATGAGAAAAATGAAAATATTATTAAAAACGAAATTATATGTTGTGTAAAATTATGTTGTCAATTTTATGAGATGTTTATTTTGGGATTTTGAAATTCGGATTTCAAAATCTTGTGGGATTTTAAAATCCTAATACTTTTTAGGCAAAGTCTCAATTGCACTGTGTGCACCAACCATATTTGGTGCACACGGTTTTTACCCCACCATATAAAACTCCCTTTTCCAAGGACCAGCTTCTACTCGCCCGCCTTCGCCACCACCGGTGTCTTCACTCCGCCGCAAATACCAGGCTCACATTATGTCCTCCCAAGCACCGACATGATCCACCTCCTTAAAGTTGTGGGGCTGGAGAGTCTAGTATTTGATCCTAGCGGCAGAGGGCCCTATAATGGCGTTGCCGATGGCCGTATTCTCAACTAGAACAACGCCGATTGGGTGGAATTCGCCCTTACTTCATCACAGAGTTAAATCTGCTCGTTTTGATTTCTCAGTTTTCCAGGTTAAATTAAATTGTAAAATTTCCAATCGTAATTTCATTGTTAAAAAATGCAAATTTTGTTATTGAAAAGTGACAATTTTGTTATTGAAAAGTGTGGTTATTTTTTTTTTATAGAAAAGTGGTAATTTTGTTATTGAAAAGTGTAGTTTTTTCTTATTGAAAAGTGGTAATTTTATTATTGAAAAGTGTAGTTCTTTCTTATTGAAAATTGGAAATTTTGTTATTGAAAAGTGGTAATTTTTTTTTTTTTTGAACAATAAATCTAATAACTATTATTATTGAAAAGTGGTAACTATATTATTATATATTAAAAAGTTGTATTTAACAAAACTGAAAAGCGGTAGCTATTATTATTGAAAAGTGATAATTTTATTATTGAAAAGTTGTAGTGGTAATTTTATTATTGAAAAGTGGAAAATATTATTATTGAAAATTTGTATTTAAAAAAAAAATAGAAACAAGGAAAAATTACAAAAAAAGTTGTACTTGGAAATTGAACATGTGACCTATAACCGCTGGGACAACAATTACTTGGTTGAATATTTTAGCCTTTATTAATACATAAACGGTTGACATGTGCATTAGTGTGCACGGTGCACACTATGCACAAGAGACCAACTCTACTTTTTATATTTTATGTTTTTTTTTTTTTTTTTGAAATTTAAGTAGAGTAGGGTTTAACTTTATGTTATAGATTTTATATATAGATGTTTATATAGGGTTGACTTTTGTAGGATTTATAAATCCAAATTCTAAATCCTAAAGTAGAACATGCATGAGTTATATTTCTAATCCTGATTTTACATCCCAAAACAAACTTCCCTTTAGTGATTTTGGTGTAATTTTGGGATTACGTTGTATCGTGAGGATGTAGATTGCAGTAGGATGGTGGGATTAAGGTGTGATGAGATTTATGAGATCTGTGAAGATATTCCCCTGTATATTTTCCTTTTTGCTGCATATCTTTTCTTTGGGCTTTTATATCTTTAATTTAGGCCCTGTTATAGAGTAGGGTTTCTCTTTTGCCAATAGTATATATATATATATATATATATATATATATGTGTGTACAGTGTCGTGAATAATAGATTAATAAAATTACAGTTTTCAGCAGCCATATTCATTGGTTTTCCATGCGCTTTATCATGGCACCAGAGCAGGCAAAATTCTGAGAAAGCTTTCACAATATTTTCTTTTATTTAATAACCTCTGATCATTCCTAGCGTCTTCCATATGGCGAAGGACAACGAAAGCAATAAGGGTAAAGATGTCGCTTTCACCGTCAATGGCATGCCACCATATTACATACATCCCTCCGACAATCCCGGACAACTGTGCATTAGTGAGGTTCTCCGTGACAGTAATTATGGGGATTGGGTGGAAGAGATGAGTAATTTCCTCTTTGCAAAGAACAAGATAGGTTTCGTTGATGGCATGATCCCTCTCCCGGAGGGCGGAGATCCACAAGAGAAAGCACTGTGGATACGATGCAATGCAATGGTTAAAGGGTGGCTTGCCACATACATGGAGAAGGAGATTCGAAGCAGTGTAAAACACGCAAAACTTCAAAGGACGTTTATGACGATCTTGAAGAGAGATTTGGCAAGGTAAGTGCGCCACGAGCCTATGAGTTGAAGAGGGCTCTCACTCTTATCTGGCAAGACAAGATATCAGTCTCGACATACTACACAAAACTAAAGGGGATCTGGGATGAAATCAGATATGTGTCTTCAATTCCCAAATGTAATTGTGGTAAGTGCGTATGTAATGAATAAGGCCCACAAGTGACATGAGTTGGGCCTATATAAGAATATATAAATATTACTTTAGATATATTCCTAATAGGCCCATTCAAATCCGGATGGGCCAATCCCAAACCAAACACACCCTAAATGTATTTTAATCTCCTAGACACAGCACACTTTATACACTTTAAAATGAGTCACCCATCACTCTTCTTAATGCATTATAAATAAATATGGAGTAATAATTATACTTATAATTGTATATTTTTAACAATATATACATATAAATATATATAAAAAAAGTTTAGAATATTTTTCTTCCCATAACTTTTGTCTTTTATTCAATTTAGTCTCATATTGTCTTGTCGTTGCTCAATTTTAGTCTAGTTTGGAGGTTTAAAATTTTCGGTCAAATTGAAAGGAAACTGGGAAATTAAAAAAAAAACACATGGGGATAAATTGAAGTTTTTTTTAACTATCTTGAGACCATTTTGTGGAACGAAAGTTATGAGACAATTTTTATTTCAATAATTGAGATGTGGGTCATATAAATAACGAGTAATTTGGGTGATTTAGGGAGGTGTATAGAGGATTTAGTAAGCTGTAAAGGAATTTTGGTGAGGTGTAGTGTAGTGTAAAATGTGAGCCAAAATGAGTAAAAATAAAAAATTTATATTGTGAGCATTTTAATTATGTGTGTTATTTATATATTGAGAATGTTAAACTAATTCTTGACGTCCAAATAAAAAAGTGTGCAAGTGTGGATGCTATTAACTCTACCGATATGATCGACTCTTTTAACGGAGATTTTGCATTAGCTTGTAGAACCTTATTGGCTCAATTCACGAAGTTAACAATTACTTTTGTAAGATGCAGAACTAACTTTTAGCACATTTTGTTGTTAGGGAGTCCCGTCATTTCGATACTACTTTTAGTTGAATAGATTTATCGGACTATGTGGTCGGGCTACCTACTTAATACCTTTCTGGCTAAAACAACAAAAAAGTGGATAAGTACCAAGAATACCAGTAAATAGAAATTAATGTCATATGCTTACACAATATATATTTCTTCAAACCATGCTTTTGCCTCATCCATGGCAATATATAACACTAATTTTTAATTAGCAAATTTTGTTGTTAGGGAGTCCCGTCATTTTGATACATGCTTTTGCCTCATCCATGGCAATATATATTTCTTCAAACCCATCCCAAATATTCATTCTATTTTTCCCATTACAGAATTGTCATAATTTCATTTAATGTAACTGAATCATCTCTAAACACTGCACGACAAATTAATTCTGTCTTTTTTTTTTTTTTACTTTTGATCCAAAGTTCTTATCTCTCTATATATCTTATCGGTTACCGTTGTTCTTCATCCTTATCTTTATATCCGACAAAGTTTGACTACACTAAGGTAATGTTTGTTTTGAGTTTTAAGTGACTTTTAAAAATTGATTTATGAAATTTAGGGATATATTGAAATATCGATAAATAGTAGACGTGTATCTATTTGGGTTATAAGGGTGAGAGTACGTGTCGGGTGAGAGTACGTGTCGTTGTTTTTTAAAACTATATAGTACATAGTTGTTTTTTTTAGAGTAAGTTTATAGGGGTTGTGATACGCCGTTTTTTAAAACTAATTTTAAAATCCCGAATTAGAAACGATTTTAAATTACAAAATCTAAATTCTGATTTTTAATCCCAAAACAAACATGACCTAGACTCTAGTCTATAAAAACCCACAAAATTTATCGAACAATATCACACACTCATTTATTGGTAGAGCTAAGAAAGTCGTTTCATACAAGTTCGTCCATCGTGCATAATTTATAAATTCAATGAGCAAGGCACCTTTCTTGTTTTATTTTCAATATTTTTATTTCCTCAGTTAATTAGTGCACACATATAAATTCATAAATTTTGTTCTTTTGCGTGCTCATCCTATGCATGTGGAGCTCGACTTCAGCTTATATATATGTAAAATACTAATATATTCAATTTTAATTTGCAATAAATTGTCTTCTTGTAGGGAAAGAAGACTGAGAATGAAATTTTAAACATGACGTCAAACTCGGCACAAATTGAGCACACGAGAAGACGAGATGGAGAAGCTAGAAAATCTAACAGCGAAAACTCAACTGTCAACACCGTAGAGGAATCACAACGAGGGAAAAAGAGCTACAATCGCCACACTCCGGAGCAGATTCAAGAATTGGAAGCGTATGTTTTATTGCATTTATTTTAATTTTTTAAGTATCTAGCTTATTACTTTTTTATACATGGAATGCAAAATTTAAAGTATGTTCTTTAAATTGATATATTTTTATTATGCACACATTTACTAAAAATGCATAGCTTTAAATGCACCTCTTTTTTTGGAGGTTGAAACGGAGTACCATTTTAAATCTTCATAATTAGAACACTTTTTTAAATCATACTCCATTAATTATATATATGTACATTATACGTTCAAGTGTTAGATTTAAATCTGTGACTTTTTCTATTATATATGCATTACTTTATTTCATTATACAATAATGAGAAAATCATTTTTTTCATATCACAAATTGAAAATAGCCGGTAACTTCGATCCATTTTTTGACATTTTGTTCGGGTGATCGATTGTAAAAGTGAGGTGAAACATCCGGTTGACCAATCTGATTGACCAATTAGACTTTGCGACGTGGACAAATTATATATTTTCATTTTATATGTTTTTATAAGTGCATATCATGTGTATATCTTATTTTATAAATAAAAAAATATCAAAATAAATCACGTGCAATTAAAAAATTAATGATAATAACAGTATTTTTATTATCCTTCTTAAAATAAATAGAATTTTTAAAACATAGGAAATGCCCATGTATGTGAATTTCCATTTTTACCCATAATTGATTGCAGATTCTTCAAGGAGTGTCCTCACCCGGATGATAGACAGAGGACAGAACTTAGTCAACATTTGGGGATGGAACCATTCGTTAAAATTGAAGGTACCAGTAAAGGATTTATTGTTAGATATCAAGCCCCACATCATGACTCGGACATCATCGAACGTCTTCTCAGATTTGGTCTCCTCATTCGCGAATACTTTGTTGTTTCTGGCGCTCCAAATATGCCACACCGTGCAGCTCCAAAATGAATTTAAGTCGAATTCCTTCAAGCATTCCACAAAATTGATGAAAATGGGCTGTGGGATTCCTATGCATAGCCGAGGGGGAGTTCAGCCATGAGTGGCATAGATCCCATATCTTGCTAGAGAATTTACATGTGAATAAAAGATGTTGCACCGTCTCGTCTTCAAGTCCGCATAACAACCCACATGAGACGTCGACACCGTTGCCGAGAACCTGGCGCCTCTTCAGTTCCACTCGAGTGGCTAGCCTTTCCCAGAGGACTTTCCAAGCTAAACCCGAGTACTTGTTGGGGGTTAGTTTATTCCAGATTTTGCGCAGTGCTGTTCGAGTTGCTTCACCCAAAATTTGTCTAGGGGCTGATTCTTCTTGAGCACCATATGCAGAGAGAAGGAGTTGGTGTAACAAGGGTTCTTCCCAAGAAAAAAGATTACGCCTCCACTTTAAGTCCCAATGCCAGATGCCATCTACCCACGCACCCGACTCACTAATCAAGGCATTTTTGTTTGCTGTTATAGAGTATAGTCTAGCAAAGGAGACACACAATTTCGAGTTATTGACCCAACAATCTTTCCAAAAATAGGTGAGGCTCCCATTACCCAGTTTTTTAAATAGATTTGCATTGAACCAGGGGCACTTTGTATCTGAGAGAAGAATAAGCTAGAAATATTTTTCCACCAAGCTGACTCATAATTCCTAGAGACCCTACTTGGTGTATCAGCGATCGGGTTTAAATCATATTTTGATTCGAGTATCCTTACCCAATATGAATTGGGTTCAGCCCGAATCCTCCACGCCCACCTGCCAAGAAGAGAAAGATTAAAAGAGTCTAGATTTTTTACTCTGAGACCACCTGCAGTCTTTGATTTGCAGATATCATTCCATGAAACACAAGGAATGTATGTTGATTTTGCACACCCCCCTCCCCAACCCCAAAGGAAGTTCCTTTGGAGCTTGATAAGTTCACTCAAGGTTTGCTTTGGTATGCGGTAAAAGGATAGATAATATATGGGTAGCGAGTTGAGTACCGTGTTGAGGAGCACGATCCTGCCTCCGTAGGAAATCTGGCGATCCTCCCAAACTTTCAGCCTATTTTGCACTTTCTGGACAATTCCTTTCCAGGCCTCAGGTCTTTGATGATTAAGGCCTACTTGGATTCCGAGGAACTTCATCGGAAAAGAACCTAATCCACATCCCAAGAACGTGGCCATTTCATTATGAATATCTCCGTCGATATTGACGCCGAACAGGCTGCATTTATCATAGTTTATTTTAAGGCCGGAGAGGAGCTCAAAATTTACCAAAATACATTTCAATGCCCAAATGTTCTTCACTATTATTACGGCCCACCAAGGCTGCATGTATTTAAGTCTAGTCAGGGCGAATTCAGGATTCGAAGTTAATTTTTTTTTTTAATGAATCAAAACAATATGTATAAATATAATATTGATGTATTGTATATACATCAAAATACATTAACATAATTAATTATCAGGTTTTCAAATTTATAAATATGTATTTAATCTATTAGACTAATTAATTGAATATACTGTATATACACATATATAATAGAAAGGGGAAATACATTTAATTTTTTGTCCCTTAAGTTGTATCAATTTTGATTTTTGTCCTCTAAATTTTTCAACTTTAAAATTAATCCTTTATATTTACAAATTTTAAGATTTTAATATTTGTTACCTACCATCAAATGTAAACATAATGTAATTATTAAACAAATGAAGACGTTGTTTATTTATTTATTTTGCTTAATGTGATTCAAATTTTTAAAATTTAATAAATTAAACTCTCAATCATATTTTATTCATCAATCTCTTATTTTTAAGGGTCTAAGTTTTTTTTATTTAAATAATACTACTACTTGAATTAATTGCAAACATGTTTAAAAAATACTAAATTAATAAAAAAATTATCCTCGCTTTATATCAATAATAATCTGAAACATGTAAAGTTTAATTCTTTTGAAATCAACTTTTCAATTAAAATATGTACAAAATAACCAGTTCAATATATAAGTACCAAAAGTGCAATAATAAATATTTTGTTTGAGACAACTTTTGCAAAAAAGGCACTACTAAAATAATTTATTAAAATAATCTAACAATTAATTTTACTTGATTTTTAAAAAATAACCCTATGTCCCCCTATAAATTTTCCATTTTCCATTTTTTGGTTTGTCCGCAAATAAGTTTTTTATACCATTTTTTACAAATATCTTTTAAATTTCTATCCTTACATTTTACTACCTCTGTCGCTGAAAAGTTTGCATACTTACTCTCACGATATACACATATTTACCCTTTATACAATATTTTTTTGGATCCCACCATACACTCAATCAAATTACGTTATAAACTTTATATAAAAATGTTTACCAAATTATCCCAAGACATTAATTATTTCAATTTTTCCTTAAACGAGTACCAAAAAAAATTAAATTTTAATATATATGTAGATATGGGCCCCCTTGCATGAACGTGGGTCCGCCCCTGATTCTAGTCCTATTTCAATTTAGTATTCGTCCTATGTCATTTTGCACACATTTCTATTTAGTTTGCACATTATAAAAAAAATTATTTTTTTCACAACTCTTAACGTTAAAATTCTAATTTATTTAGCCTATGTGTCAAATTACTTTTTCTTACACAATATTCTTACTTTATCACTTATGTACCCTTACTTTAAAAAATATCATCGGTGTGTTTTAATTGGAAAAAAACATGATATATTAATTTATTTATTTTGCAGACGCAGCACGAACAAAAAGAGCACAATCAACTGCGGCTGGAAAATGAAAAACTTCGGAGCGAGAACTTGAGGTTTAAGTAAGCTCTCAGCAATGCTTTTTGTCTTCACTGTGGAGTATCAAGGCAACAGGTAATTTATTTATCTTCCTTCGTCCGTCTGTTAGCTTTTCATTTTTGCTTTTTTTGTTTGTGCACATGACGTGCATGCACACACATAACACACTAGAGCTGATGAAATATATATTATTACAGATGGATCATATTTCGTCTACAAAGCACGTTGGGAGGAGCATGGAAAACACTGCTGGTTCGATGATGAATGAAGGGAATAGGTCGTTGGCTATTTCTGCCATGGAAGAGCTGATGAGGGTTGCTCAACTAGGAGAGCCATTGTGCTTTGGTGTTAAACGAAGACCAATACCTCACGGCGGTTTCTAGGGTTTTCAGACACAGAGCGAATGGATTCAAATTCGAGGCGTCGCATGAAAGCGTTGTTGTTCCCATGCGTGCTACTAATGTGGCAGATATCCTCATGGACGTGGTATGTATTGTGTATATATTAATGCATGATGTTTGCACAGAGAAAATTTCATTTTACGTCCTGTAAATTAGGCCTAATCCAGTTTATATCCTTTAAGTTTTTACTTTTTCAATTTACGTCCTAGGGTGTCCAATTTATATCATTTTCGCCGGAAAATTGGAATTCCGGTCAAATAGTCCAATTTACATCTTTTAAGTTTGAAAATTAGAAATTAATAATTAAAAAATTCTGAAAAAAATTAAAAATATCATTAAAATTTATAAATTGTGTAAAATAAAAATAAAAAATTCTAAAATTCTAAGAAAATTAAAAAATCTAAAATTTGAAAAATTTGTAAATTAAAAAAAAAAAATTCTAAAAATCTCAGAAAAACATAAAATTCTATATATAAAAAATCTATAAATTAAAATTTTAAAAATGTTTAAAATAAAATAAAAAATTATACCATTCTAAAAACCTCATTAAAATGAATTTGACACGGTTCTACAATCAATCAAGGCGTGGAATACAAAAAAAAATTAGGAGTTCGAGAAAAACTTTAATGGCGGATGAGTCCGAATCAAGTCTAATTTTTTAATAATTTTTATTATTGTTATTGGGTTTTTAGAATTTTTAATATTTAATCTACACATTTTTTAAAAATTAAAGAGATTTTTAGAATTTTTAATGATATTTTTTAATTTCTTAATTTTAAGTTAAACATTTATATTTTTTGAATTGTAAAATTTTTTATTTTTATTTATCACATTTTATAAATTTTAATGAGATTTTTAAAAAATTAAATAATATTTTAAATTTTATTTTATACATTTTATAGTTTTTAATTTTAATGATATTTTCGGAATTTTAATAATATTTTAAAATTTCGAATGATATTTTTAGAAAATTTATTTATTAAATTTTAATTTTCAAACTTAAAGGACGTAAATTTGACTATTTTGCCGGAATCCCAATTTATTCCTCAAATTCCGGTGAGTTTGAAAATTTTCCGGCAAAAAGGACGTAAATTGGACCAAAAAGGACGTTAATCGAAAAAGTGAAAACTTAAAGGATATTAATTGGATTAGGCCTAAGTTACAGGACGTAAAATGAATTTTTCTCTGTTTGCACAACATTTTTATATTTCTTATTTTGATTGATCATGAATATATTAGTATTATATTGTTTAAAAATGAATGTAAGGGATTTGATATTATCATTGATATATAGTCCCTGTGTCCCAAAATGATGGACCCCTATAAAAGCCTAATTCGACCAATATTAATTTGTATAAATATTGTTCAATTAGCGCTTTCACAATTCCTAATTTGACCTTAATATTAATTTGTATCAACTTAAATTGCCTTCAATTTTAATTCTAGTCTTTAAGCTCATTTCGTGCTTAATTTGTGCAAATTAAATATATCATGTGAGGAGCAATGGGCAAATGTATTTTCGGGCGTAGTCTCACGAGCTGTGAATTTGCAAGTGATTTCATCTGGACTAGGAGGAATATATATTTGAACATTTATGTGTAACAATTTTTATTTAATTTTTTTTTATATATGTTGCGGATAAATGCAGAGTTTCAAGTTCCTTCCCTTCTTGTACCAACTCGTATGTGTGAAAGCTTTTTTTTTTGAGATATTGCAAACGACATGTGGATGGTATGTGGGCGGTGGTGGATGTTTCCGTAGACCAACTCAACACAACACCGGCGGTAACATTCCGGAGACATTACTAATGGACATTCAAAGGTAATACCTAAACTAATTATTTTCCCATTCAATATTTCTTACCATAATTTCGTGCAATTTTAGTAATATAATATCATGGGTAGGTTATATGGGTTGAGCATGTTGAAGTAGAAGATGGAGGCATTGCTAGTATATACAAGCCTCTAATTACTTCTGGCCTAGCATTTGGGGCACGACGATGGGTTGCAATCCTCGAGGGATATTGTCAACGACTTGTAAGAACATTTTCAACCGGAGTGCCCTCTGGAAATGCCAATAATTTCTTAGGTAATTTTCTGTCGAGAAAAAAGCTATTTACGTCCCGTAACTTTTACCTTTTTTTAAAAACGTCGCAAAATAGTTAAAATTTTAATTTACGTCCCACAACTTTTTTAATTGTTTAATTTACGTTCAATTTCGCCGGAGTTAAAAAAGTTCGCCGGAAATCCCCAAATTCAATATAGAAACGACGTCGTTTTGGTCACTCCGACGTAAAAAAAATTTAACAGTTGCACTTTAGGTAAACTTTGTTATCAACAATTTATCAATTTTAAAAAAAATTACATGAAAAGTAAAGATCATAAAAGCTAGTTGCGATATAACCATTAATTATTTTCCAAATATTTACTGCAGATTTTGATTGATTCTACTCCAAATGCAAACGTTTCTATGGGATCAGTTTCTGTTGCCAGCAAAGTTATGTGGAGCACCGTCGACAAGATCAAACAAGCATTGATTCCCAGATCCTGATATGATAATTAAATGTTGCTCTATATTTTTTTTAATATTTGAACCTTCCATTCCCGGCTAATTTATCTATAATATTATATATTAAATTTGATGTTGAAACTGTCTGGGAAATATTTTATTATTGGGAAGCAGTATAGTTTGTTAATTATGTTATGATTTGCTATCTTTTGTATGTTGGGCTAATTAATTAAAGCCCATGCAATTAATTATATTCGTATATGTCGTCGTATATAAGGCCTTGTGTATTTACATATATTCTTCTTCTTTATAAAGATTCAATCCAAATTTATCATGGTATCAAGAGCCTAGTTCTTGGTAATGATTCAATCAAGATTCTTCGACGTTGTGCTAGATCGTAGAGATATTTATGAGCAACGAGAAGATGGGTTCAGCCGATGGAAAGATGACTGAAAAGGGTGTTGCTTCCGATAGCGCGTATATACATCGTCGATCGTGATTGCGCATGTCACCGTACTTCCTCCATGCCTCCAATAAACCTGGAGATGTGTTCGTGAGAGTGTTGTTGAAGGACGAGAATTACGGAGACTGGCTGGATGAAATGACTAACGCATTGTACGCAAAAAATAAAATAAGATTTGTTGATGGGGATGATATTATGATACCGTCGCCCACGGATCTGCTATTGCCATTTTGGAAATGAGCGAATGCAATGGTAAAGGGATGGCTGCTTAGTAGCATGGAGCCAGAGATAATTAGACAGAGCGTTAAGTAAAGAAAGTGCACCTCGTGCTTATGAGTTAATCAGGCAAGAAAACCAGTCTATTTCCGCATATTATAGTAAATTGAGAAGAATCTGGGATGAGGCCAATTCAATATCTCCAATGCCTATTTGTTCTTGTGATGGATGTACCTGCAATTTGATGAAACAAATAAATGAACACAGAGGCCGAAACCGATTTCGTCATTGAGTGTGGCTTATCATCTTATGTCGGAAGAAGAACAACATAGGTCTATCTCCTCGGCTCGCATGATTCTATTGCCTTTCAGGCTCAAGCGAAGCGTGCACCTGATTCAACACGCCGATCGAATTTTAAAGAAGGACGTCATTGTGATCACTTTGGAAAGAACAATCACACAACCCACACATGCTTTAAGCGTATTAGGTATCCACCAAACTGGAATTGACGTGGGCAAGATGGAAATTAAATCAAACAACGGACGGAGCACTCGGACTGGTGATCAATCATCGAGTAGGCACCATCGTTGAGAACAGTTGCACCTTCACAAACTAAAGTTTCCAATGTGAACAGTGAAGGAGGTCTGGTCGCTGGGCTAACTGTTGAACACCTGCAGCAGTTGCGCTCATTCTTGAGAACAGACCCAGATTGTGAAGCCAATTCGGCCGTTGGAGGAGTTGTTAATATGGCAGGTATGGTGTTAAATTTTTGGGGAATTGGGTCATTGATACGGGGGCGACGGAACATATTACTTGCAATAGAGATGTGATGTATGATGAAGTCTTTGATCATGTGGAGCCACCCATTAAAATTCCTAATGGTGAAATAATCCCTGTTTGCAGTGTCGGAAAGATAAGGTTAAGTGACAAAATATGCCTTAGTCGTGTCCTACACTTGCCACAATTTCATTGCAATTTATTGTCTGAAAGTCTTCTCATGAATGACTTAAATTACATCTTCACATTCTTCCTGAATTTTTGTGTCATTCAAGACTCACTCTCGAAGTAGCTGATTGGAGTGGGTAGACAACGAGGTAGTCTATATTTTTTTGCAAATAATGTGGGGGCAGCATGTACTTCAATTGGAGGATCGAATTTATGGAATCAATGTTTGGGTCATGCATCCATTAGCAAGCAAGGCCAAATAAGTTTGTTAAACAATGTTAAAGACGTTGCAGCATTTTGTGATTCGTGACACTTCATTGCTTTGAATTAATTCATTGCAATATTTGGGGTCCTTACAAATGTGATACGTTTAGTGGAGCTCGTTATTTTTTGTCTATTGTTGAAGACCATAGTAGAGGCACTTGGTTTGAAGCAAAAGTCGGAAGTGGCTGTCTTCCTTATTCAGTTTCGCAATTTCAATCGCCCATTTTATTAGCTTATTACATGGATCACGGGATCCTCTTTGAAAGCTCTTGCATGGACACACCACAACAAAATGGATTGGTGGAACGCAAGCATGGACATATATTGGAAGTAGCTAGGGTGCGTCGTTTTGAGTCGGGCCTGCCTGTTGAATTCTAGGGAGAGTGTGTCCTTACTGCGGTGTAAATAATCAACCGACTACCCTCGACAGTCATAAAATACAGGACACCTTATGAGGTGTTGTACGGTAAACAACCACCATATGCACATCTCTGGGGTTTTGGGCGCCTTCTGTACGCTCATGACAATCGTTGAAAGGATAAATTCGGTGAACGGGGAAGTGTTTGTGTATTTGTTGGGTATCCTAATGTGAACGATGAGATATGATCACCGTTGAATTGGTGAGTCTAGAGATAATTGTATTTATAGAGGTAATTACATTGTAACCTAATTACATGAATTTAGGAAAAGATAAGTAAAAAAGGTAAATACAATAAATACAATTATATATACAAGGAATGTTTTACTATTCCTTAATATCCCCCGTCAAGCGATGCGTGGGATGAGGGAAAACGCAGAGCTTGAAATAAAAGAATTCGAACGTCGGGCGAGGGAGGCTCTTCGTGAAAATGAGTGGGGACAAATTGTGTGGACAGCTTGCCAGAGGTGACGAGCTCGCGAATAAAATGACAGTCGATGTCAATGTGCTTTGCCCGTTTGTGAGCCACTGGATTTTGGCTGAGAAAAAGGGCAGTGTTGTTGTCGGAAAGAAGAACAGGGCGAGCATGTATTGGAACTCGAAGCTCGCGGAGCAGAGAAGTTAGCCAAACGACCTCGGCAGCGGCGTTGGCTAAGGCATGATACTCCGATTCACAGTTGGAGCGAGCAACGGTGGGTTGTTTCTTGGCACTCTAAAACACCAGATTTCCACCTAAGAAAACCGAGTAACCATAGGTAGATCGACGAGTTTCCACGCAGAGAGCCCTGTCAGCATTTGAGTAGGCGACCACGGAGGAGTCTGGTCGGCGAGTGAAGGAAAGGTCGTAGTCGATAGTGTGCTTGACATAGCGAAGAATCCTCTTTACTGCCGAGAAGTGGTCGCTGGTCGGCGCTTGGAGAAACAGGCTGACATGATTTATCGAGAAGGATAGATCAGGTCGAGTAATGGTGAGGTACTGGAGGGCGCCTACCAATGAGCGATAAAGAGTTGGATCCGAGAATGGATTGCCAGTGTTGACCAGGGTTTCGCCCGCGGCCAAGGGAGTGGCAATAGGTTCGGAATCTTGAAGATCTGCTCACTCAAGGATCTCGCGAGCATACTTGGACTGCCCGACCAAATGCCCAGAAGGGGTGTAAGAGATTTCCAGACCTAGAAAATAATTGAGGCAGGTCCTTGAGAGCGAACTCCTTGTTCACCCTAGCAATGAAGCGAGCAAGTGTGGATGGGTTATTTCCAGTAACAATGATATCATCCACATATAGAAGGAGATAGACGACCGAGGAACCTTGAAACAGGTAAAACAGCGAGGAGTCAGACTTGCACTCCTTGAAGCCAATGCCGAGCAGGAATGAGCTGAACCGCTAGAACCAGGCCAAGGGGGCCTGGCAAAGACCGTATAGGGCCTTCTTCAATTTGCAGACATGATACGGGAGTCGAGGATCAATAAAACTAGGAGGTTGGGCCATGAAGACTAGTTTCTGAAGATACCCGTTAAGGAAAGCATTTTTTACATCCAGCTGATGAAGGGGCCAATTGTGTCGGACGGAGAGGGCCAGAATAACACGAACTTTGGTCGCCTTGACAACCGGACTGAAAGTATGTGAGAAATTTATACCAGGAATTTGGGTGAAGCCTTGAGTGACCAATCTGGCTTTGTGCCGCTCAATAGAACCATCAGATTTGTACTTAGTTCTAAAGACCCATTTCGAACCAACAATGTTCGCATCTGGAGGGCGAGGAACAAGATCCCAAGTTTTGTTAACTCGCAAAGCATCAATTTCTTCGTGCATGGCAGCCAACCATTCAAGGGACTTGGCAGCAGATTTGAAACCACGAGGGCCCGAGGAGGCAGTGAGTGCACTAATCAAGGCAGTGGAGGCCAAGTTTAGTGGATATTTGGGTTTGAAGATCCCAGATTTTGCTCGCGTGATTATTTGGTGTTTGGACCGTGGTTGTTGTGCCGGAGGTTCAATGATCGGCTGTGGTTGCTCGGCCGGTGTGGGGGGAGCAGGTGGCTTCGCAATGGTGGCTGGCGGAGGAGGGGTGTCCTCGCTAGGATCAGATATGCAAGCCGAGCAAGGTAGGGTGGGTGCGGAAGGTCCGGACTCAGGAGAGGAGGCCGACGAGGAATCAAGGTTGGCATCTGTTGTACGTGCTTTCGTCGGGTTGACTCGGATGTGGACTGTTTATTAGCACGAGACAAACATATATGATTATCGGGGGTTTATTACGTGTTTAGAGAAGATTAATATGATGATCTTGATGATCTATTTGAAGAACGAAGCAAGAAGGATCAAGAACAAAGATGTAGCTTCTTGGAGAAGCTAAAGCTTTAGAAGCTTGGGAGTGTTTATTGCTTTGGGTAGGGAGTGATTTGTAGGAATGGGTAACTTGTGTACAAATGAGCCTCTTTTAGGCATTATATAGTGGTTTCTAGGGGCTGCCCGCCCTTTACACGTGGCACGCCCTCATTGGACCTGTCTTCTGCCCGAAAAGGTGATTTGATGGCACATTTAATGCTAAACCGCCTTTGGTGCTCGTCCTCGCCGAGATGCCGAGGAGCAGAGCTACGGTGGTCGCCGGAGGACCATGTCGAGGAGTGTGGTCGCCACGCTCCATGCTGTCTCCCAAGGCTTCAGTACTTAGACTATTCTAGCTAAGATAGATAGGTGCTCGCCACACATTCTGGCGAGCAGCTAACTAAAATATGTGCTCGCCAACATCTTTGAGCGAGCACTTAAATATATTAAATACATCTATTCTATTACATTTTCTTGGTCTTGTTGACTAGTCGTCGCACGACTTTGTTGACTGGTCCTCGCCACGGAAGCTGGTGACTAGGATTGACTAGTCAAAGATTGACTTCTTTGACTAGGTATAACATTTGCCCCCTGGTCGCCTTTCTTCGTATTCGTAGAATGGTAAGGCGAGCAGTATGGTCGTCTCCCTGGATGGTAAGAATTGTTCTCGACAACATAATCAAATTTGAGATCTTGATGACGTGTGATGGAGGCGGTCGCCTCGTCTCCAGCGCCGAGCACGAGTATCGAAGCAACTTTTCATAATGACGGATCTGACATGCGTCAGACGCGTGGGCGGCGCAAAGAAATTTGAATTTGGCGCGTGGGGCGCGTGCCGACCTCAAAGGTCGCGCGTGGGGTCCACTCGCCGAACTCAAATTCGGAAATGAGCCCAAATTTTGGGGAAAATTATGAATTTGACCCCGTTTTTTGCACATAGGTCCCTAGTCGACTTTGTCTATAAATATGACTTTCACCTTCTTTGAAACACTTTTCACTCTTGCCATTTTCGAATTTCCTCAAGCTTCCTTCCAAGCTTCTCTCTCAAGCTTTTCCGGCGAGTCTTGTGGTGGTTTTCGATCGATACAAAGGTATTTAACTCTCATTTTCTTCTTTTAAAACTTCTTCTTCCCCCATTTCTAAGAAAAAATGGAGGTTGGTGGTGGCTCCGGTGGTGGTTCCGACGGTGGTCCGCCGCCGTTGGTGGGTGGTTCTGAGAATTCCGGCGGCGGGGATCGTTTGGCCTTGGCTCTAATGGAGAGGGCATCCTCCTCGGACTCTAGGATCCACTCCCCTGAACCCATCAATGTTGGAGTCCGAAACCTAGGAAAAGCAGTGGTCGTCGATGTCGACGAGCTCGAAGAATCTGACAGGGACGATGCCGGCAATGATGCCGAGGAGACTGATTCAGATCTGCGCGATCCAGATTTGAATCGAGAGGTGGGCGAACAGTTAGAAACTGCCCAGGTCGAGGAGACCTTGACGAGGAGTCTCCGCGAGGACTTCGAAGAAGTTGTTCAATATGCAGAGAGCATAAAGGACATTTTGAGTGGTAGGGAGAGGTTGGATGGCGACGAGGTCTCGAGGGAGGCCTATTACAAATATTTCTGCGAATACCCTCCTCGAGAGGTTCCTCGCCCGAGCCGAGAAGCTTTCGAATCAAGATATGAAGCCTGTAAGTATGCGAGCACTGTCTCCTCGGCCCAGCTAGAAAATTCCAGAAAGAAGTACCAGCTGCCGGCCGATGTTTGTTTCTTTGTTCCTCGCCCGGATGAGAGGGCCGACCAGCCGCCAGAAGGGATGGTCGCCGTCAACATCGGCATGATGGAGGCAGGGCTTAGGTTCCCCCTACACCCCAGTATCTCCTATTTTTTACATTTCTTAAAAGTCGCCCCTTCTCAAATTTTGCCGAACGGATGGTCGAACCTGATCGGCATTCTTACATTGTTCGGCCTGGTGGCGGTCGAGAATGGGTGTCGAAACACATGGTTAAGCCCAAAAGAGATCAATTATCTCCTTCAGGTTGCCGAGGCCGGAGAGAACGTGGGCCATGGATACTACTATGTGAGGGGCCGAGATAATTTCAAATTGGTTGAGGGGGTTCCCAACAAGATCAGGGATTGGAAGACCAACTGGTGGTGGGTAGCCGGGGACTGGAAAAGTCCAGTGAAACCGGATGGCTCCTCTGATCGCATTCCCCTTGATACTGAGTATCAAAGGATTCGTGGTAAGTTATTTTTATTTCTGCTCGCTCTTTCTATACTGACTAACTCCTCGTTTTTGTAGGTGAAACTGCTCGCAAGAAGACCGCCGAGCATCGTCTCACGCCCCTCTTCCAATACCATATCTGCTGCGTACTCAACCGTCGCTATCTGGAGAGGTCCTGTCGCTTCTTGAACAGGGAGTGTATGCGTGAGCGAGCAGGTCTCCGAGTACCTCCTCACCACTTCACTCGAGAGTTCCCTCCAGGTATCAACATGTTTCTAAGTTGTGGATTTGCTAAGTTTTGTGAAATTGCTCCTCGAAAATATTAACATGCTTCTCGTCTTCTTTCTTAGTAGTGGTCCCGGAGAGAGTTGTCACTTACCTTCCTCCATCCATTGAAGTTCATCGCATACTGTCGAGCAGGATGATGCAACAAGCGAGAATGTTGCGCGAGCGCAAGGTAGTTGACGGCTCCGGCAAGAAAAGGAAAGGGGCGGAGACCTCGGGGGCTCCACCCAAGAAGATCGCTAAACCAGCCCGAGGGGGCTCTTCTCGCCCCCTGCTACCGAGCAGAGGATCTCGCCGAGGAGATCTCCCTCGCCTCCCCCCACACAAGTCGTATCCCCTCCTCCCCGTACTACTCGGTCGCGAGATATCGCCGCAAGCTCGTGGAGAGGGTTCAGGGAGACAACACCCTTCTCGGCTGGGATGCCGCAAGGGTTGCCAAGTAAGTTATTTATCCATGAGGTTTTTATAATATTTTCAAGTACCTTTTTCTAAATTATTTTCTTCTTCTCCTATAGAGTTGCCGACTGCCAGATCGTCGAACCCTTCAACCCGAACCTCCTCGGCTTCTACCGGTCGCACTAAGGGCTGTGAAGAATCTGCCTCGATCGCTGACGACCACACTGGTCGACGAGGTGGACAATCATAGCTCGCTGGAGAATGCGAGATTGGTCGCCATAGACTTGAGCCGGGCGTCTTATACGATGGAGAAGCTCGCCTTCCAGATCGCCGAAAGCCGCAAAGTCAGCGAGGACAGGAGTGCGAAACTCGCCCAAATGGCCAAGGCTAAAGCTGCTGTCGAGAGGAAAGCGGTCGACCTCGAGACCAAGTTGGCCGATGTCGAGGCAAAGTTGGCCGATTCTGAGGCCCAACTTGAGACGATTCGAAAGAAGGATCAGGAAGATCTCCAAGAGATCGAACGTCTCCGTGCTCGCCTCAAGACTGCCGAGGACGAGGTAAGAACTCTTCAAAATAAATCCGCAACTGACGAGGAAGAGTTGGCCACTCTTCGGCAACAGCTGGTCGACCTGACGGAGGAGCGAGATGAAACCAATGAGCTCGCTGGGGGCGTGGCCATGTTATCGGTGGCGCTTACTGCCCACGGGCTCATTCATCGGTTGTTGGAAGTTCATCCAGGAGTGGATGTGACTCCACTCGGCGGGTTTTTGGACGACCTCCTTATGAAGGAGAATCCTCAGCCGAAAACAGAACTCCCTCTGCTTCCTTTGATGGAGTTGGGACTCCTGTTCCCTCGACTGTTGGGTGTTCCGGTCCTCTTCTCGAACCCTCCACAAGACTCCCCACCTCAACAGGGCGAACAGGATGCTCCTACCGAGGAGGTTGTAAATGAAGAAGAAGCCGAGGAGAATGCTCCAGTAGCTTAGTTTATTTTATTTCTGTTTTTAGGACTGCTCGGCCATTAAGGTCTTTTTGTAATTTCAGCCTCTTAAGGCTTTTCAATGAATGAAACTTTTTGCTTATGATGTGTTCGTTTATTTTGTTAAATATTGAGTGATCGTTCTCGTTACTGCTTTCTGACTTTTTGTTTTTTCTTTATAAGTACTCAAGTCTTTTTGAAAACTCCTTTTATTGCGAGCATCTTCGCGGAAGAGTGCTTCGTCTTTTGTCTTTGCGAGCACCTTTAAGACTTAGTGCTCGTCTTTTAGCTTTGCGAGCATCTTTAAGAAAGAGTGCTCGTCTTTTAGCTTTGCGAGCATCTTTAAGAAAGAGTGCTCGTCTTTTAGCTTTGCGAGCATCTTTAAGAAAGAGTGCTCGTCTTTTAGAGTTAACCAATCGTCGGTTGAACTCCTTTCAGTTTGGTAGGTAGTGATCGTCGTTGCCACTACCTTGCGAGCATCGTTAAAAAAGAGTGCTCGTCTTTTGGCTTTGCGAGCACCTTTAAGAAAGAGTGCTCGTCTTTTAGAGTTAACCAATCGTCGGTTGAACTCTTTTCAGTTTGGTAGGTAGTGATCGTCGTTGCCACTACCTTGCGAGCATCGTTAAAAAAGAGTGCTCGTCTTTGTTTCCTAGATGGCTACGCAGAGCCTTGTCTAAAAATTCAAACTTATCTAACACTTGATGGAAAGTTAAAACTTGTACTTGTATTGAAATGATGGCTAGATACAAACTATACAAATATGAAAAAATTAAAAACTTACTGGTAATACTTCTTCAGCTTGACCGCGTTCCACGGGTATTTGCTCGGCTTGCCCTCTAGATCTTCTAGCTCGTACGATCCGTTCAAGAGTGTGCGCGTTATTCGGTACGGACCCTCCCAAGTCGGGCCAAGTATGCCAATGGACTGCTCCGTCGCCCTCCGAAGTACGATTTGGCCGATAGTGAATTGGCGAGCACGTACTTTGGTGTTGTAATAGCGCTCTGATCTTTGCTTGTACACCACGTTCTTCTCGTCCGCTGTTAGCCTTCGCTCTTCTAGGAAGTCCAAATCGGAGAGCTGTGCATCGTTATTCAACTGCTCGTCATAATTTGCTACTCGAAAAGTTGGGACCTGCCCCTCTGCTGGTATGACAGCTTCGGTTCCGAACGCGAGCGCGAACAGAGTTTCACCAGTAGAATTCCTAGTGGTCGTCCGATATGCCCACAGAACCATGTGCAGCTCGTCCGCCCGTTTGCCCTTCAATCCATCTAGCTTAGCTTTCAAGGTGTGTTTGATGATTTTGTTGATCGCCTCTACTTAACCATTTGATTGTGGATGATAGGGTGTTGAAAATTTTTTCTTGATGTTCCATTCTGAGCAGAAATCCAGCATATCTCGACTTGTGAATTGACGCCCGTTGTCGGTCAGTATTGCTCGTGGTAGGCCGAACCTGCAAATTATGTTTTTCCAAATGAAGCTTGTCATCTGGGCCGTTGTGATGGTCTTCAATGCCTTCGCTTCGGTCCACTTGGTGAAGTAATCGACTGCTACGACTACGAAAGTTACCCCCCCGACGCTAGGCGGGAAAGGTCCGATGATGTCGATGCCCCACTTCGCGAAGGGCCAAGAGCTGTAGATGGAGATGAGTTCGTCTGGAGGTGAGTGAATAGCTGGTGCAAAAGTTTGACATCTCTTGCACGCCTGGGCGTAATGAATTGCATCCTTCTTCAGTGTTGGCCAAAAGTAGCCTTGCCTCATGATTTTTAAAGCGAGCGCTTGCCCCCCTGTATGATTTCCACATGATCCTTCGTGGATTTCGTACATAACGATCTTCGCCTCGTCTTCTCCGAGGCATTTCAATAAAGGCATTGAAAAACCCCGTTTGTACAGCTGGTCGCCAACAACAGTGTACCTTGCGGACCTGAGCTGCAATCTGGTTGCTTTCACTTTGTCCCCCGGGAGCTCACCGGTCTTGATGTACTTGATGATCGGCGATCTCCAGTCCTCGTCGCTGGTCGCTTCAACCTGCAAAATCTGACCTCTGTTCACCGATGGGGAAGAAATTTTAGTGATGGTCGCTTCTGAAAATATTGCCTCCCCCTCTGAAGTGGCCAGTCGAGCTAACGCATCTGCTTGCGTATTGTCCTCCCTAGGGATTTGCTCGATGTGGAATTGATCAAATTGCTCGAGTAATCCTTTTACTAGCTCTTGATACTTTATCATTTGTTCGCCGCGAGCCTCGTAGTCGCCCGTAATTTGATATACAACCAGCTGAGAGTCAGAAAAAATTTTCAGTTTTCTGGCGCCCACGGCCATAGCCATCTTGATTCCTGCAACCAGCGCCTCGTACTCTGCTTCGTTGTTGGTCGCCCGATACTCGAACTCGATCGCCGAAGCAAACGTCTGTCCGGTTGGGCTGGTGAGGACGATTCCTGCCCCTGCTTTGGTGCTCGTCGAAGAACCATCGACGAACAGTGTCCAAGGAAGCTCGATTCCCTCGTCCACTCTCTCCGGGAAAGTGAGCTCTACAATGAATTCAGCCAGCACTTGTCCCTTGATTGCCGTTCTAGGTGCATAGGTGAGCCCAAATTGCCCTATTTCCACCGACCATTTCAAAAGTCTTCCCGTGGTATCCGGACGATGCAGTGCTCGTCGGAGCGGAAAGGTGGTGAGGACGACCACCTCGTGGTCGAACAGGTACTGCCTTAATTTTCTGACGCTCATGACTAGTGCGTATGCCAATTTTTCCATTGGAGTATATCTCAACTCCGCATCTCTCAGTGTTTGACTTACGTAGTAGATAGGCAGATGTGTGCTCCCCTCAGCTCGGACGAGCACTGAACTGATCGCACAGTCAGTGGCTGCCAAGTATAGATATAAAATTTCGCCGGGGATTGGCTTAGACAGGATCTTCGGATCCGATATATATTCCTTTAATTTCTCGAAAGCTTTCTCACACTCATCGGTCCATTCGAACCTCCCTTTTTTCAGAGCATCGAAAAAAGGTTTGCAACGATCGCCCGTTCGTGCAATAAATCTGTTCAGCGATGCAAGGCACCCTGTCAACCTCTGTACTTCTTTCACGTTCCTTGGGCTTTGCATGTTAATGACTGCTTGAATTTTACTCGGATTCGCCTCGATGCCCCGCTGGCTAACCAAGTGCCCCAGAAATTTTCCTGAGCTAACTCCAAAGCTGCACTTCTTCGGATTTAACTTCATGTTGTACTCCTTTAGTATATCGAATGTCATGGCAAGGTGGTGTAGGTGATCCTCTTTTCGCAAGCTTTTGACAACGATGTCGTCGATATAGACCTCTACCATCTCGCCGATGTGTTTCTCAAACATCTTGTTTACCAGTCTTTGGTATGTTGCCCCCGCGTTTTTCAAACCGAAAGGCATTCTCTTCCAGCTGTACATTTCGGTGGCCGTCATGAAGGCCGTATGCCGTTGGTCGTCGGGATGCATCGCGATCTGATGGTAGCCTGCGAAAGCATCCATGAAAGTTAAAATCTCGTGCCCCGTTGTATTGTCTACCAGGTGATCAATGTGGGGCATCGGAAAGTGATCTTTCGGACAGGCGTCGTTTAGATCTGTGAAGTCTATACACAACCTCCATGACCCGGTCGTTTTTTTGACGAGCACTGGATTGGCCAGCCACTCGGGATCAGTTCCAGTTTTCTCGATTAATTTATTGTCGATCAATTTCTTGACTTCGACTGCCAAAGCCGCATATTTATCAGGCCCAAATTTCCTTCGTTTTTGGGTGATAGGTCTCCTTGCTGGATCAATATTCAATCTGTGGCAGGCATGATTTGTTGGAATGCCCACCATATCCTCGTGCGACCAGGCGAATGCTCCGATGTTTTCTTTAAAAAATGCGACCATGTCCGACCGCAAATTTTCTGGTAAATTCGAACCAATGAATACTTCGAGTTCTGGACGAGCTTCGTTTAAATGAATGGTTTCGAGGTCCTCCGCTGAAGTTGCCCGCTCTTTAGGCTCCTTCCAACGAGGGTCCTCGATTCCGAACTCTGGCTCAAAACCTAGCCTAGGCTCCAAATCTGGAATGTTTTCTGGCAACTGGTCGTCGGGGAGCTGGTCGCCCGAGACTGTCTGCTCGTCGATATCCATTGGGGTGTGGTCGTCCACTTCCATGGAGGCGTGCTCGTTCGCCTCCACTTGGTGGTCGTCGTAACTACGACTGCACTCCCCAATTTCAATCTTTCGGTACTTGCTAGGAAGACCCTCCAAGTAGTTCACTTTTTCTGTTTGTGTTTGACACTCAATATACTGGCCAACCATAGTAGATTCCTTTGAATGACGCTTTGCAAAACGGACGAGACACTCCCTCGCCCGCGTCTGATCGCCCTTGACGCTTATAACTCCCGCCGGGGATGGAAATTTTACACAGTAGTAATAAGTAGAAACGGCCGCCTTGAACTCGTTGAAGAAAGGTCGGCCGAGGAAAACGTTGTAGGACGATGGCATGTCGATGATCAAGAAGTCGAGCTGCCTAGCATGGTGCATTTCTGGCTCTTTCGACGATGCCAACTCCAAGGATAGTCTGATTTTCCCAATGGGAAGATTGTGCGTATCCCCAAAACCTATGATTATATCATCGCAAGGCTCGATGTATGCTGCATAATCACCGAGAGCATCCAGAGTATGCTTGAAAAGGATGTTGGTGTATGCCCCAGTGTCGACCATCATGCGATGGACGTTGGTTCCCATGATCTTCCCTGTGATGACCAAAGCATCATTGTTCGGGTGCACCACGCCGTTTAGGTCGTCGTCCGAGAAAAGGACTTGATGAGAAAGAGGCTTCTCGGCAGTCGGAGCGACGCACACCTGGTGCACATTGTTCAGTGCTCGCTGCTCGCTCTGAGCTCGGCGAACAGATAGCTCTTTCCCGGATTGGGTTCCCCCCAACGGGCCTTCAATCACCAAACAGGCTCCGCCCACATTATCGATGTCGCCGCCAGCATGTTGTGGCATGGGAGGAGTTAGCTTGGGACGATTCAGATGTTGGCGCAGGTCGTCGCCGTCGTCGCGACGTTTCTTCCCCCTGTTGTCGCCATTTCCGAGAGGCTTGATGAACTGGGCGAGCTTGCCCTCATTGTATAACTTGAAGAGGTTTCTCACCAAGTCTCGGCACCCATTGGTGTGGTGGCCAATGGAGTTGTGGTAGTCGCAGAATTTGCTACCATCTAGTTTTTCATCATTGGTATGCATTGGCTTGGCCTGGGGGAGCATATTCTTTCCCCTAACTGCATTGAAAATGCCCCTGGGATCCACAGAGAGAGATTCCCTGAACTGGATGATCTCAGGAGACTCCTCGAAAGGCCTGAAGTTGGCTGGGCGAGCACTGCCAGCTTGAGTGGTCGCCTTCTTGGGCTGGGATGACTCTCCTGTGTTTGTATTCTTTTTGGGCCAGACCCTCTTGGACGCCTCCGGCTGCTCGTTAGCCTTGGCGGCGTCCATTATTTCCTCCATCTGAATGAAGTTTCCAGCCCTCGTGCGGAAGTCCGCATAAGAACTGGGGAAAGTAAGGTGGATATATTCCCAAAGCTTGGTACCTATCCTCAGACCGGAAACAGCTGAGATCAGCTTTGTTTCATCGTTCACGGCCTCCCCATCAATCACCAGCCTATCGAAGCGCTCAATGAAGTCCTTGCCACACTCATTTACAGATTGGCGAACGTTTGCCAAACGTTGCTTTGAGGCTGGAAAGAGTTGTCCCAGCTCAAGGAATGAGGTGACCGATCCGGGACTCAGCGTTGTGTACCATCGGTGAGCCCGGTCTCCCAAAGTTAGGGAGAAATTTCTGCATTGGGTGGCGTCCGTTGCCCCGATTGAGGCCATATAGTTGGAGTACTTGGACAAGTGTACTCTGGGGTCGGATGCACCATCGTATGCCGGCATGGAGGGCATTTGAATCTTTCTTTGAATGGGGGCGGTAAGGATTGCCACACTTAGAGGAGGTGCGGGCAGAGTGATTGGTGGGGTGGTCCCTAGCTTCGAGGCGACCACCTCTGCTCGCAGAGCGTCCATTTCTAGCTTCATCAATTTTTGGGTCTCGAGGAACTGGGCGATTTGCCCCTCCTCGGCTGTTTGTGGTTTGGGGACGACGTCCTCGTCGCGTCGACTCCCTTGGGATGCTGCCGGGCGATCATCATGGCGTGATCGCCTGGGAGAGTGCCTGTCAGAATGGTGGCTGCGATAACTCTTCGCCGGAGCTCGCGAACCCTTCCCTGGTCCCACTCGATCAAGAGCTGAGACTCTATCACCCTGATCTCTCTTATCAGCGTGATCTCGGTGGTGGTCGGCTCTGCCTGGTCGGCCATCCACATTGAAATGCACCGGGCGAGGAGCCCTCTTATCTCTGTCATCCATCCGGTTGAAAACCAAATTTCGGTGTCGCGAGTCTCCCGTGTGGCTATTGCGGGAGTGCTCGGCAACTTTGCTTTTGCCTTTGTCTTGGGGGCGAATGGGGTGTGAGTGATAGGAGTGGTCGTCCTCCTCATTCCCCTTGGCTCTGCGAGCTTTGTCGAAAGCCTGATCTTTGGCCTTCTCCAGCTCCTCATTCTGCCTCTTCTTCTCATTGAGATAGTCACAGAGGTCTTTCAGATGTTGGGGATCATTCAGAATGTCCCCCATATTCACGTTTGAAACGGATTCACCGCCGGCGCCGGAGGGCGCTCGTTCCCTCCGGGGGGTAAGATTCCGTCTTGTGGAGTATGATGAGACATCGTTTAAAGAGTGTCTCCTGGAGATTATTACAAAGATATGACTGTTCTTAAGCTTTCGACGCTTAAAAACGAAAGATTAAAGTTCTTGCGCAGAAGAACGTGCTATTACAACTACTTATGAGCAAAGTAACAACAACTAAAGCTTAAAAACAAGATTACACGGAGATCAAACTCCAAAATATGTCTCGAATATCGCAAATATTCAAGAACACGAAGAACACGAAAATATGTAAAAAAAGCTTTAAACGGTGGAACTACCGATTAAAAACCTGAAAACGGAGTTTGCAAACCGATCGCTCGATGATCGGTCGAAACTGAGAGTGATGAACACGTAAAAGGTCCCCTCCTTCTAGCGCCAAATGTTGTACGTGCTTTCGTCGGGTTGACTCGGATGTGGACTGTTTATTAGCACGAGACAAACATATATGATTATCGGGGGTTTATTACGTGTTTAGAGAAGATTAATATGATGATCTTGATGATCTATTTGAAGAACGAAGCAAGAAGGATCAAGAACAAAGATGTAGCTTCTTGGAGAAGCTAAAGCTTTAGAAGCTTGGGAGTGTTTATTGCTTTGGGTAGGGAGTGATTTGTAGGAATGGGTAACTTGTGTACAAATGAGCCTCTTTTAGGCATTATATAGTGGTTTCTAGGGGCTGCCCGCCCTTTACACGTGGCACGCCCTCATTGGACCTGTCTTCTGCCCGAAAAGGTGATTTGATGGTGCATTTAATGCTAAACCGCCTTTGGTGCTCGTCCTCGCCGAGATGCCGAGGAGCTGAGCTACGGTGGTCGCCGGAGGACCATGTCGAGGAGTGTGGTCGCCACGCTCCATGCTGTCTCCCAAGGCTTCAGTACTTAGACTATTCTAGCTAAGATAGATAGGTGCTCGCCACACATTCTGGCGAGCAGCTAACTAAAATATGTGCTCGCCAACATCTTTGAGCGAGCACTTAAATATATTAAATACATCTATTCTATTACATTTTCTTGGTCTTGTTGACTAGTCGTCGCACGACTTTGTTGACTGGTCCTCGCCACGTAAGCTGGTGACTAGGATTGACTAGTCAAAGATTGACTTCTTTGACTAGGTATAACAGCATCCAAAAAGGGTGAGACCACTGCATTGATTGGCATAGGCCGAGCAGAACCTGAGAAAGGAAAGCACTCTTCATCAAATATAGCATGGTGAGTAACAAATGTTTTGGATGAACCAAGATCAAGACATCGAAAACCCTTGTGTTGGCCACTGTATCCCAAGAAGATACATGGACGACTGCGAGGAGATAGCTTGTTCAAAGCATAGTCCCGAAGATAAGGGAACACCCGGCAACCAAAAGTCTTGAGATTTCCATAGAGCGACATTGTGCCGAACAGAGCCTGATAAGGAGATAGGCCGCCCAAGACCGAGGACGGTAGCCGGTTAATGAGATGAACCGCAGTTGCAAAGGCATCAAACCAAAATTCTGAAGAGGCACGAGCATGAAAGAGCATAGAGAGGCCTGTTTCAGTGACATGTCGATGTTTTCGCTCAGCGCAACCATTCTACTAAGGTGTTTAAGGGCATGACCCAAACGGGAATGCCATAAATCAAAAGATGCTTTTGCCACTCCAGGCTTCAAAGCAGCGACCAAAGATGGAAGTGCCTTCTCCAATACGTACAATCCCTTTTCACAACGACCCTGAGCCACCACTTCCTTGGTAGCCCGATTCTGAATAATAAACGATTTGTTAGAAAAGCAAGCATCAACTGGAAAATCAGACGTGAGTTTGCTAATAGAAAGGAGGTTCCTTGTAATATGGGGAACAACTAGAACGTCCAAAAGATCAATACCCTTAGGGAGTGATTGAAACCTAATACGAGAGATCTGTAGGGAATTACCATTACCGACAGTGACTTGACCATTACCAGTGTAGGGGGCCGAGGAGTCCAGATGTGAGGCATTGGAGGTCATATGAGCCGAGGCCCCTGAGTCCGAGGAGGGTGACCATGAGACAGTGCAGGTTGATTGGAAGGCCTGAGCAAGGTTGGCAGATGAGTTCTCGGAGGAGCGGACAGACTGGCGAGGAGACTGACGAGTATCTGAACCGCGAACAAATCGTTGAGGGAATTTATTGGCATAGTGCTCGCTACGACATATTTGGCAACGAGGGACGTAGGGCTTCCGTTCCCCATGACCACCAAAGAAGGCATTGCGTCCACCATGGTTGAGAGGATGTGGGCGAGCAGAAGGTTGACCACGAGCATAAAAGGCAGCTGGGGAAGGCTCGGCCAAGTCAGGTTTGTTCATGATTTTGAAGGCCACAGCCTGATGAAGCAAGTCGCGGAAAGGGGAACTGGCGAGAAGGTCATTCGAGTGTCTGCAAAACCACTGAATTTGGGTCCAAGACCCCATAGAAACCAGTGCGACATGTCAAATTTGCCCACTGGTTTACCAATAGCGGCCAGTTGGTCGCATAATGCCTTAAAACGCTGACCATAGTCGGCAACAGGGAGAGAGTCACGTTTGAGGAGAAGGAGCTCCTCACGAAGCTGAGTGATGTGTGACTAGGAGGAGTGGTTGGAGGCATCTTCTAGGGCAAGCCAAGTGTCACGGGTCGTGTCACTTTGAACGACCTTGACTAGGGTTTCTTCAGTGAGAGAGGAGAGAAGAAGGGCAAGTACTTTCTGATCCTTCGATTTCCAGGCAGCAAAAGTGGTATGGGTGGCAGCAGGAGGATCGGATTTGCCATCCACAAAGCCAAGGAGATCAGCACATGTAAGCATCAGGACAACCTGCTTCTTCCACAAGAGATAGTTGGAAGAACACAGTTTCACCGTGACCATATGAATAATGACATTCATAGGGATGGAGGAGTCTGCCATGGAATAGAGACGGTCGAGGGGGACAAGCTTGACAGAGAATGTAAGAGAGGCGGCGGCGCCACAGTGGAGGCGATGGCAGAGAGGGAGAAAGAGAATTGGGGTAAGGGTTTTTAGGTGTATTGTTTAGGCTAATACCATGTGAAAAATGAGATATGATCACCGTTGAATTGATGAGTGTGGAGATATTTTATTTATAGAGGTAATTACATTGTAACCTAATTACATGAATTTAGGAAAAGATAAGTACAAAAGGTAAATACAATGAATACAATTTTATATATACAAGGAATGTTTGACTATTCCTTAATACCTAACAATGAAAACTAAAGGCATATCGGGTATTTGTGACACGCCCCAAATTTAAAAATAGTTAATTTTATTGAATAATTGTCAATTTAAAAATAAAAGGCATGAAGTAACTTTTCACTTAAAAAAAATGAGGCTTACAATTTTATTTTACAATAAAGTTAAATAACAATCAGCGGAAGATTAAAGAATTAATAGCAACTCAATTGAATTTTTAAAATATCTAGAAAATAACAATGTCTTAATTAAAGATTGTCATACACCGCTCCTCCGCGCCACCAACTCCTCAATCTGAAATATTAAAATGAAGGGGTGAGCAAACCACAGCTCAGTGGGGACAAATTTTTCAAAACTAAATACAACGAGCAATTAAATCATCAATTCATGTTAACATGTTTTCCATAAAAATTCAATAACATCACCTTGTTTATAAAGGTCAGAAGACCTATCCTCGTTTATAAAGGTCAGAAGACCTATCCTCGTTTATAAAGGTCAGATGACCTATCCTCGTTTATAAAGGTCAGATAACCTATCCTCGTACATCTTTCATATAAACATCAAAATAATCACATATGCATTTAGTAGAGAAAAATATAATAAGTTGGAAATCATATTTCACATGAATATCAAAATAATCACACATTGTATTTAATAATGACAAATAGAGTGATAGAAAATCCCCACCTCGATAGATGAACGTGGAAGTAATATGTGCAAAATAATCTTCGTAATTGTTGTCGCCATTATAACAGAAGGTCGAGTTTTCTTTAAGCTAAACTCAATCCTAAAATAATATATTGTTCTTAAGAGAATTCCTAAAATGATTAGAAGGGCAAATGCATGTATACATATGTTCCCCACTACGTAGTCTATCCCCATTATATATAGCGTAAGAAGTTGAAAGAATGAAATGAGAGTGCTGTTACAAAATCATCCTTCAATTAATCTCATAATTAAAATTTTGAACGCATGGCAGGGGAATGGAGGGTCAAGCAATTAATTTATGCATGTGGTGAGAGTTAATAATGAAAAACATTTGATACAATTGTATTTAAATACATACACATACGCATATATATATCTATGTATATAATATATATATATAAATTATATAGCATAATTTTCTTTTTGACATAATATATAAATTAATTATTTATTGAATTAATTTCTATTTTTTTATTATTATAAAATTTCTGAATATTACAATTTGATTAATAATCACACAAATTCTATAGCACACGAGACATTGCATTTTTTGAGCACATTGAGAAAGCAGATTTCCACGGTGCGGTGAATCAGGCTCGTCACCGCCTCCATGGGTAGTCCGTTCCCAATAGCAACCGCACCTTGGGCACCGGTCGGCCACATATTTGTCAGCCTGTCTCGGCGAGGAACAATGGAGTTCAACATGATAATTGCATACTTGATAAGGCTGTGTCCGAGCAGCCCACGCCTGTTGCACTACCTCAGCCAGACGCCGCACCTGGCCCACTACCCCGCCGAATCTGAAAACGGCCTAAACATTTAGATGATTATGTCACAAACTTTCCACCATCTATTGACCATTCCTAGTTGAACAATAATTTGGTACATTCAACAACCCATCCATTATCTAACTTCGTCTCATACAATAAATTCTCTATTGCTCACAAGGCTTTCTTAGCGGCCATCACATTCCGTGATGAGTCAAAATATTTCTCAGAAGCAGTTACGTGTCCGATGTGGCGTGAGGCCATGAAAAAGGAGTGTGACACGTGTATGGGGGGGAGGAATACACGTCTATGTGTTTTTTAAAAACTTCTTCTCTTCTCTTGATTTCTTACAACCTTCTCTCGTTGCAATACTCTCAAACTATCTCTCAAGGTGAAAGTAGGGTTTTGTTCTTGTACCAACTTAGTGTGATATCCTTTACAGTTTAAGAACGAATGTGAATCATGGGCTTAAGATAATAATGATACGCATCAAATATCAATAATATATTATAGTAATTAAGTAATTTACATTAATTAATAAAGTGGCTCATGGGCTTAGTAATCTAGGGTTTAGTCTTTTATATATTGTCTTTGTTTCTCTAGTGAGATTATCTTAGAGATCATTATTTACGGCTTAGGCTTGGGACGAGATCTTTTCCGTAGAAATCGGCCATTAGGCTTGGACGGGATTATTCCCGGTGTTATCTTATTTTCCTTTCAATATATTCAATCTTATCGTTTACTCTCGGTGAGGTGTGTGTATCCATTCTCTTAACTCTAACAAATTGGTCTGACCTGCCGGATCCTAATGAGGCGAATGGAGGTTCATGAGGAAACGTTAGAGAAGAGAGTGGAGAATTTGCAATCTACAGTGGCAAAGATGCAGTCTACTATGACAACGATAATCAAAGGAGTCGAGAAGATAAAGATCTTGGTGAACCAACTCCGGCATGAAGAGGGCATCGTTCATGATGACCAATCCCTTCCAATTCCAGAGAAACACAGATCGGAAGATGATGCCAGAATTAATAAAGAGAAAGTTGTGATTGAGAGAGTTGATGAAAAATTGGAGTTTTCCAGTGACAGGGAAGAGATAAAAGAGATATCATCAAGTATTTTTCAAGAGGTTATGAAAAAAGAAAGAACTTTTGCAAATCAAGAAGAAATTCATTATAGGCCTGGAGAAGTTGTGAAAAAAAATATTAATTCATACATGAGTAGAACAAAAGGCCTTGTTGAAAAGGTAGCGAATGATGCAGTGGGGAAGAGTTACACAATCAAGGAAATTTGTGGTACATTGTTGAATCGTGCAACTAGGGTCAATTCAAGAAAATCAGATTTTCCTACTTGAGGTTCCAGCTCCTGATCTATTCCTCTGTTCAGCCTTGAGGACAAGGCTGTTTTGAAGGGGAAGAGAATTGATACGCATCAAATATCAATTATTTATTATAGTAATTAAGTAATTTAATTTAATTAATAAAGTGGTCCATGGGCTTAGTAATCTAGGGCTTAGTCTTTTATATATTGTCTTTGTTTCTCTAGTGAGATTATCTTAGAGATCATTATTTACGGCTTAGGCTTGGGACGAGATCTTTTCCGTAGAAATCGGCCATTAGGCTTGGACGGGATTATTCCCGGTGTTATCTTATTTTCCTTTCAATATATTCAATCTTATCGTTTACTCTCGGTGAGGTGTGTGTATCCATTCTCTTAACTCTAACAAATTGGTCTGACCTGCCGGATCCTAATGAGGCGAATGGAGGTTCATGAGGAAACGTTAGAGAAGAGAGTGGAGAATTTGCAATCTACAGTGGCAAAGATGCAGTCTACTATGACAACGATAATCAAAGGAGTCGAGAAGATAAAGATCTTGGTGAACCAACTCCGGCATGAAGAGGGCATCGTTCATGATGACCAATCCCTTCCAATTCCAGAGAAACACAGATCGGAAGATGATGCCAGAATTAATAAAGAGAAAGTTGTGATTGAGAGAGTTGATGAAAAATTGGAGTTTTCCAGTGACAGGGAAGAGATAAAAGAGATATCATCAAGTATTTTTCAAGAGGTTATGAAAAAAAAAAGAACTTTTGCAAATCAAGAAGAAATTCATTATAGGCCTGGAGAAGTTGTGAAAAAAAATATTAATTCATACATGAGTAGAACACAAGGCCTTGTTGAAAAGGTAGCGAATGATGCAGTGGGGAAGAGTTACACAATCAAGGAAATTTGTGGTACATTGTTGAATCGTGCAACTAGGGTCAATTCAAGAAAATCAGATTTTCCTACTTGAGGTTCCAGCTCCTGATCTATTCCTCTGTTCAGCCTTGAGGACAAGGCTGTTTTGAAGGGGAAGAGAATTGATACGCATCAAATATCAATTATTTATTATAGTAATTAAGTAATTTAATTTAATTAATAAAGTGGTCCATGGGCTTAGTAATCTAGGGCTTAGTCTTTTATATATTGTCTTTGTTTCTCTAGTGAGATTATCTTAGAGATCATTATTTACGGCTTAGGCTTGGGACGGGATCTTTCCCATAGAAATCGGCCATTAGGCTTGGACGGGATTATTCCCGGTGTTATCTTATTTTCCTTTCAATATATTCAATCTTATCGTTTACTCTCGGTGAGGTGTGTGTATCCATTCTCTTAACCTTAATAAATAATCTATGAGCTTGCCTAGTAGGGACTAAAGATAACACTCACAAACAAAATGCTTAAAAACTTCAATCTTTCGAGTGTTTTAAATACTTTTGAATGTTAGAATGTGTATGGCTTGTGTGTCCCGTCATCTTGAAATGTCTCAAGATATGACCTATTTATAGATGCAGCAAACTATCCGTTGGTGGAGATAGCAAGCTTATCCATAAATTTGAACTTTTAAATTGTTCAAGTGGCGTTTTATCGTAGGCTATTTTGGAATAATTATGTCCTTTAAGATAACGGTCTCGTACTGTGTAAATGTCTTGTCATCCATCGTCTTAGACCATAAGTGTGCCAAGTCCAAAGTATATGAATATCCAAATTCATGATACTTGTCCTTCAACGTACTTTTCTTCATCAATCCTTAGTACTTGTAACTTGTTCATTACATTTCAGCTTCTTATCTTCGATGCTCTTTGTGCGTCCAGGTCATTTGTCTTAGATTTAAAAAAATCTATCTAACTAATAATTAAAGCTCCCTAATATGTATGAGCTTATCTAACCTGAAAATCTAGACTTGGCAAATCATCATATTTAGAGTTTTACATAGGGTTTTGGTATATCTAATCAAAATCAAATTTTTTTTATTAACACAATTCATATCCCAACAGGTATGCTTAAATATTTCTTGGGAATAGAAGTGGCGCGTTCTCCAGATGGTTTTGTATTGAGCCAACGAAAATATGTCTTAGATATCTTGGAAGAAAGTGACTTGTTGGGCAGCATACCAAGCTCTTTCCAATGGAACAGAATCTAAAGTTGAGACCAGATGATGAAAGCCCTTATGTCGATGAACAACAGTATAGGTACTTGGTGGGAAGACTTCTCTATCTCATTGTTACTCGACTAGACATCGTATTTGTCGTGAGCCAACTCAACCAGTTTTTTATCAAGCCACGCCGAACTCATCTTGAGGCAGTTCACAAAGTGCTTCAATACTTGAAGCAATCCCCAGGCCAAAGGATCTTCCTGTCCGCAGCATACGACTACATGCTCGAGGGGCATTGTGACGCTGATTAGGCAGGATGTCCTTTCACTCGGTGCTCCTCGACCGGTTATATCATTTCGCTTCGAGGCTCACTAGTTTCATGAAGAATGAAAAAACCGTTAATAGTGTCTCGTTCTTCGGCGGAGGCAGAATATCGGGCAATGGCAACGACTATTTGTGAAATAGTATGGTTGCGTTGGTTTTTGAAAAATTTTGGGATACGTCTAGCTGGTCCTACAACACTTTATTGCGACAATCAAGCATCTCGTCACATTGCCATGAATCCTGTTTTTCATGAACGGATGAAGAATGTTGAGATGGATTTCGTTCGGAAGCGAGTAGCAAGTGGAGATACAAAGCCATGCATGATCACCACAGAAAGTCAAGGTGTGGATATATTCACCAAGCCACTTGGTGCTGAGCGTTTTCGTTTCCTTCGTGGCAAGTTGGGTGTTCGAGATCTTCACATATGCCAACTTGAGTTTTGTTTGTTAATTCTGTTATGATTTACTATCTTTTGTATATTGGGCTAATTAATTAAAGCCCATGCAGTTATATTCGTATTAGGGTTTGTGCCGTTTATAAGGCCTTATGTATTTAGAGATATTCTTCTTCTTGATGAAATTGTTCAATGAGATTTTACGGTTTCCAAATTTATCATTTATAACTTGTTTTCATCTTCCAATTAAAGTGTAACGTGTAGTTGGTGGAAATTAAATTAAAAACAATTTTTGTGGCAACGATTTCATCTTTTGGACAACGTTAATCTTCAAGTGAGACAAAGGAGAAACTATATAGCAAGAATAGAGGGATCAATGAACACGTCATTTTGTACTTAATTAGGTTTTGGATTTATTCACGAGTTAACTTCCCAAAGCTAGCGCCTTTCAGCTTTATCGTCTTTAGCTAGACATTCCTGACTCTTCGACCTTGACATAGTTCGGAAAATCGAAAGTAATATTTAAAAACATGAAAATCCAAAACATTGAAACCTCCAAATAGCGGAGACCTGTGTTTTTGGTAAACAGTCGCTCGGGACTCCCTAGACCATACAAGGGCGCGTCGAGCCCACGCGAAGGGTTTAGTTAAGATATGCCAGATTCCACCAAGTATACAAATGGAACCTAACCATACATGTCCTCCGATTATATCTTCTAAATCGTCCACACTAACAATCCACCCTTCTCCCCCAAAGGGAGATTTTAGTAAATAACCAAATATGATACTTGGGCTAAGGGTCAAGTTGGTAATTTTTCTTACATATCCCCCTTCGGGAGTTGAACACATCATTTCGTACTGAATTAGGTTTTGGATTTATTCACGAGTTAACTTCCCAAAGCTAGCACCTTTCAGCTTTATCGTCTTTAGCTAGACATTCTTGACTCTTCGACCTTGACATTCTTGAACTCTTGACAACAAATGGATTAGTCCGGACATCAACTCATGTCACTTGATTAAGTCTTGGTGGCCATGTACTCATTACTGTTTTAACCTCCCCTGTAACTTTGAGTGTCTCACTATTTTAAGTGATTCATTCCTTTGAGTACTGCTGGTACTTTGGTAATATATACTTTATTCCTTCCAACAAAAAATTTGTAGCATATTAGAATATATTGAATATAGAGTACAACATATGGAATGTTTGTTTTGGGATTTTGAAATCCGAATTTCAAAATCTAGTGGGATTTCAAAATCCTAATACTTTTTAGGCAAAGTCTCAAATGCACCGTGTGCACCAAACACCTTTTTCCAAGGACAACTCCTCATCGCTCGCCTTCGCCACCACCGGCGTCTTCACTCCGCCGCAAATACCAGGCTCACACTACGTCCTCCCAGCGCTGACATGATCCACCTCCTTAAAGTCGTGGGGCCGGAGAGTCTAGTATTTGATCCCAGCGGCAGAGGGCCTTACACTGGCGTTGCCAATGGCCGTATTCTCAACTAGAACAACGCCGATTGGGTGGAATTCGCCCTCACTTCATCAAGGAGGTAAATCTACTTGCTTTGATTTCTCATTTTTCCTTGTTAAATTGAATAGTCAAATTTCCGATCTAGGGTTTCGAGATTCACTATATAGAGAAATTCATGCTTCTAAATTGGGGAGATTAATCAGCAACTGAGGGTTGCAGGTTATGTTTCAGAGGCAAGTTGTGTACTGCAGAATATGGAAGGGAAAAGTGGTAATTTTATTATTGAAAAGTGTAGTTCTTTCTTATGGAAAAGTGGTAACTTTGTTATTGAAAAGTGTAGTTCTTTCTTATTGAAAAGTGGTAATTTTGTTATTGAAACTTGGTACTACTATTATTGAAAAATGGTAATTGTGTTACTGAAAAATGGTAACTATTATTATTGAAAAGAGTAGTTCTTTATTTTTGAAAGGGAAAATATCACAAACAGTCCTGTAACTTTTGTCGAATCCGCGTTTAGTCCTTTATCTTTTTAAATTATCGTCTGTAGTCCTTTTATTATCGCAACAGGCCCTTTTCGACAAACAATTAAAAAAATGACCTGAATTCACATGTGCCGGTCACGTGAGAGTCAAATTTCGGCGAATTTGCTTGCGTGTCATTCCACATCACTAACTATTGAGAAAAAAAAATCATAAATGATCCTGTAACTTTTATGTAATCCACATTTGGTCTTTTATCTTTTTAAATTCTCACATGTAGTCCTTTTATCTTTATTTTCTACAACAACAAAAAAAAAAAAGGTTAAACCACATATTAATTAGACACCACACATAATTCTAAATTATATTTTTAATTAAAAAAATGGTTGTCCCCACATTTTTTAAATTAACTACTACTAATTCCTTTTTTAAAATTTGTACTCAGAGAAAAGTAAATATTATGTGTGATATACAAAAAAAGTCTGATTTTGATACCAATGATTTAGAGACGGATATCCAATCTGTCTCTAATAGGTACGGTTAGAGACTGATTTTCATTTATTTTTGGTTTCAAATCTTAATTTTTCTACAAATCAGTCTCTAATCCGTACCTATTAGAGACAGATTGGATATCCGTCTCTAAATCAATGGTATCAAAATCAGATTGGATAATTATTTTACTCTATAGTACCCACCCTCCTTAGCAATAGTATTAATCGATCCCACCCTCTTTTATACATATATATATATTTTTATATTAAAATATAATATTTTAGTATTTTTTAAATTAAATACAATTAATGTTAGATTAATTTAATAAATTATTATTGATAAAAAGATGATCCTATTGTATTGATAAATGTATTTTAGAAACTTAATTATTAATACTCCCTTCATCTGTGTATAGTGTGTATGAAAATTACAATAGATATACAGAGGAGATAAAATAAGTGTGGTTGGATATATATATATATATATATATATATATATAAAAGAAGAATTATGCACACTTTATTGCATAAATATTATAATTATATATATATATATATATTAGTGTTTTGAATTATTAAAAAAATTTGCCCTCCTTAACCACGTGTTCTGGGTCTGTCCCTGTCCCAATAAATGCTCATGTGTATCATGACAACAACTTGAAGGTACGTAATTGATCAGAGAGTGAGGATTATATGTGGTGTCTAATTAATATAGGGTTTAAGTTTTTTTTTTTTTTTTTGTAGAAAATAAAGATAAAAGGACTACAGGTCAGAACTTAAAAAGATAAAGGACCAAATGTGGATTAAATAAAAGTTACAGGACCATTCTTGATTTTTTTTTCTTAATAGTTAGTGATGTGGAATGACACGTAAGCAAATTCGCCGGAATTTGACACTCACGTGACCGGCACATGTGAATTCAGGTCGTTTTTTTAATTTTTTGTCGAAAAGGACCTGTTGCGATAATAAAAGGACTACAGACGATAATTTAAAAAGATAAAGGACCAAACGCGGATTCAACCAAAGTTACAGGACTGTTTGTGATATTTTCCCTTTTTGAAAAGTGGTAATTTTGTTACTGAAAAGTGGTAACTATTGTTATTGAAAAGTGGTAACTATTATTATTGAAAAGTGGTAATTTTGTTACTGAAAAGTGGTAACTATTATTATTGAAAAGTGGTAATTTTGTTATTGAAAAGTGGCAATTTTGTTATTGAAGAGTGTAAGTGAGAAGTAAGATGTATACATTCGGAAAGGAAGGAAAAAAAGGTTGTCGAAGCTTCTGGTGTTGTGGTGAAGGACTAAAAAGTGTATCAAGTCTCATTAAATTTAATCGTCCAAAAGAAAAGCAAAGGATTATGACGAAGAAAGTAAATGTCTCCACCAATTATGACTCAATTCGATTTAATTAAATATGAGCATTCAAATTTGTGCACTTTTATGTACGTGCATTTCATAGCACACTTTGTGCATCAATTCAGAATAAATTTATGAATAAATTAAGTAATACAACCACATTGTTATTTCAAGTTGAATGTTTTTTTTAATACAAAGCAACAAAAAAAATTATAGCAAAAAAAATAGAATTGAGAATTTTCCAGACGATAAAATAAAATTTTATCGTCTCGCGTATTGCACAGGCAAAAAACAAGTAAAAGTAAATAAAAAATAATACCATATGCTCACACATGCATGTTTTCGCTTCACCCATAGTAATACATATTTCTTCAAACCCATCAAATACTCATTCTATTTTTCCCATTACAAAATTGTCATAATTCCATTTAATGTAATTGAATCATCTCAAAACATTGCACTACAAATTAATTCTATCTGTCCTGTTTTTTATTATTACCTAATTTCACTTTTTTTACTTTGATTTTCCCTCTCTTCTTGAACGTTGGACTCTTCCAAAGTTCTTATCTCTCTATCTTATTGGTTACCGTTGTTCTTCATCCTCATCTCTATATCCAACGTAGTCGTCACCATCGACCCGCTACCACCAATGTCGTCGTTGTCATCATCATCATCCACTACAAAAAAAAAAAAAAAAAGTCAAAATTGAGAGGACTTTTAGCGAGGGATTTAACGAGGGAGGGAAATGGTGAGGGTGTTGCCGAGGGATCTTTTAATTTGCCCTCGCTATTTTGCGAGGGATTTTTTTCCCTCGATAATTGTTAATTTTTTTTAAAATGAATATATTATATACATGTTATTAAAAATGTGAAAATACTATAATTTATTACAAATAAATACATATACATATATGTTATTATAAATGTGAAAATATTAATTTTATTACAAATGAATATATATATATATATATATATGTGTGTGTGTGTGTGTAATTATAATTATGTTGTGGAAATATAATTTTATTTCAAATGAATATATATTGTATGTTTAAAAAAATTAAAAAATAAAATTCAAATGTGAAATTTAATTTTCAAAGTTAAAGTTTTAATTTTATTTAATTGATGTGCATTGTTTTTATATATATGGTGCAATTTTATTAGCCTAATTATTGATTTAGGGTTTATGGTTGTATATATTAATTTATAAGTTATTTCAAAATGTAAAATTTAATCATCAATGTTAATGTTTTAATTTTAATTAATTGATGTGCTTTGTTGGTTCATTAATTGTGCAATATATATATATATATATATATATATATATATATATACAGAAATGATATGGAGCCCATAATGGGCTCCTTATGGAGCCAAATTGATGATGTGGCATTATCCACCTCATTCTATTTAATTAATTAATACTTATTTAAAAAATATATGATAAATCTCCTAAAATATAGAAAAGTCACGCATGTTTCCTAATATTTAGGATGAAAAAATTTATGTGGATAATAATTAGTTTATAATTAATATTTATTATATTAATATTACATTAATTAAACTCACGCCACATATATTATTATTATTATTTAGGCATAATTATATTTAGATGAAAAATATATTATCAAATCTTAATTGAATCTTAGGGTTTAGGGGTTTAGGGTTTAGGGGTTTTAGGGTTTAGGGTTTAGGGGTTTTAGGGTTTAGGGTTTATGAGTTTAGAGTTATGTAAATTAATGTAGTTATTATTTTTTATAACTTTAACTTTACATTTTTGTTATTAAAAAAAATATATATAAATGAATGATTTTTTTTAAATAAAGTACAATAAATATTTATTAATTATGTAGCAATTTTTTACACTAAGTATATTTATTAAAATATACATGACTACATTAATTTACATAACCCTAAACCCTAAAACCCCTAAACCCTAAACCCCTAAAACCCTAAACCCTAAACCCTAAAACCCCTAAACCCCTAAAACCTAAACCCTAAACCCTAAACCCTAAAACCCCTAAACCCTAAACCCCTAAAACCCTAAACCCTAAAACCCTAAACCCTAAGATTCAATTAAGATTTGATAATATATATTTAATCTAAATATAATTATGCCTAAATAATAATAATAATAATATATGTGGCGTGAGTTTAATGTTATATTAATATAATAAATATTAATTATAAACTAATTATTATCCAAATAAATTTTTTCATCCTAAATATTAGGAAACATGCGTGACTTTTCTATATTTTAGGAGATCTATCATATATTTTTTAAATAAGTATTAATTAATTAAATAGAATGAGGTGGATAATGCCACATCATCAATTTGGCTCCATAAGGAGCCCATTATGGGCTCCATATCATTTCTATATATATATATATATATATATATATATATATATAGTTTCAGTTGGGGTCGAGGTAGATCGAGTAGAGTTAGATGTATCAAACGCGCTTAATTATCAAAGTTATTAAAGTTTTTAATTTTATTTATCTTTTATGTATTTTGAAATGATGATAAGTATGATTCGGATTCGGGTTAATTTTAATGTTATGCTATTGAAGTTTTAATTTTAATTAAGTTTTATTATTTTGAAACAATTTTGATTAACTATTGTTTGATCTCAATGTTGAATATGGAAGTCACTAATTTTATTTATAGGTGTGTTTTTACACTTTAAATTTACATATATGTGGGTAATTATAAATTTAACAATGATATTAAAATCGAAAATATATGATGAGAAAAAGGGAAATAGACCAATTTAGTCCTATAACTTTCTACCTTTTTTGAAATGGTCCATAAAAGTTAAATGTATCAATTTAGTCCCATTTTTTTGTAATTTGTTTTATTTTAGTCCCAAAAAGTTAAATGTAATTGTGAAAAATTGGGACTAAATTGTTACATTTAACTTTTTTGGGACTAAATTGGTACATTTAACTTTTTTGGGACCATTTCAAAACAAATGAGACTAAATTTATTCATTTAACTTTTTTGGGACAATTTCAGAAAAGGTTAAAAGTTATGGGACCAAATTAACTAATATCCCTGAGAAAAATGAAAATATTATTAAAAACGAAATTATATGTTGTGTAAAATTATGTTGTCAACTTTATGGGATGTTTGTTTTGGGATTTTGAAATCCGAATTTCAAAATTTAGTGGGATTTCAAAATCCTAATACATTTTAGGCAAAGTCCCAAATGCACCGTGTGCACCAAACAAATTTGGTGCACACGGTTTTTACCCTACCATATAAAACTCCCTTTTCCAAGGACAGCTCCTCATCTCTCGCCTTCGCCACCAGCTGCGGCTTCACTCCGTCGTAAATACCAGGCTCACACTACGTCCTCCCTAGCGCCAACATGATCCACCACCTTAAAGTCGTGGGGCCGGAGAGTCTAGTATTTGATCCCAACGGTAGAGGGTCGTACACTAGCGTTGTCGATGGCCGTATTCTCAACTGGAACGGCGACGATTGGGTGGAATTCGCCCTCACTTCATCACGGAGGTAAATCTACTTGCTTTGATTTCTCATATTTCTTGGTTAAATTGAATTGTAAAATTTTCGATCTAGGGTATCGAGATTCACTATATAGAGAAATTCATGCTTCTAAATTGGGGATATTAATCAGCAACTGAGGGTTGCAGGTTATGTTGCAGAGGTAAGTTGTGAGTTGTAGAATATGGAAGGGAAAATCGATTCGTCGTCGTATTATTGAAAAGTGGTAACTATTATTATTGAAAAGTGGTAATTTTGTTATTGAAAAGGTGCAGTGGTAATTTTATTATTAAAAGTGGTAACTATTATTATTGAAAAGTTGTATTAAAAAAAACAGAAACAAGGAAAAAATTGCAAAAAAAAGTTGTACTTGGAAATTGAACTTGTGATCCTTAACCCTTTGGACAACAATTACTTGGTTGAATATTTTCGCCATTATTAATACATAGAGGGTTTACCTGTGCATTAGTGTGCACGGTGCACACTATGTATAAGAGACCAACTCTACATTTTATATATATATATATTTTTTTTTGGGAATTTATGTAGAGTATGATTTAACTTTGTGTTGTAGGTTTTATATATATGTGTTTATATATGGTTGACTTTTGTAGGATTTATACGTATTTTATAGGGTGAGATTTTTAAATCCAAATTCTAAATCCAAAAGTAGAACATGCATGAGTTATATTTTAAAATCTCTAATCTTGATTTTACATCCCAGAATAAACTTCCCTTTAGTGATTTTGGTGTAATTTTGGGATTACGTTGTATCATGAGGATGTAGTTTGCAGTAGGACGGTGGGATTGAGGTGTCATGAGATTTATGAGATCTATCAAGATATTCCCCTGTATATTTTCCTTTTTGATGCATATCTTTTCTTTGGGCATTTGTATCATTAATTTAGGCCCTGTTATAGAGTAGGGTTTCTCTTTTGCCAATAGTGTATATATATATATATGTACAGTGTCGTGAAGAATAGATTAATACAATTATAGTTTTCAGCAGCCATATTCATTGGTTTTCCATGCGTTTTATCATGGCACCAGAGCAGGAAAAATTCTGAGAAAGCTATCGCAATATTTTCTTTCATTTAATAACCTCTGATCATTCCTAGCGTCTTCCATATGGCGAAGGACAACGAAAATAGCAATGGTAGAGATGCCACTTCCATCGTCAATGGCATGCCACCATATTACATCCATCCTGGCCTCCGACAATCCCGGATAACTATGCGTTAGTGAGGTTCTCCGCGACAGTAATTATGGGGATTCACTACAAAAAAAACTGTGAAATACCGACGGATTGAAATTCGTCGGGATTACCGACGGATTACCAAAGTCAACCGATTTACCGACGGAATTTGTTTTCCGTCGGTATTACCGACGAAATTTATTTTCCGTCGGTAATTACCGACGGATATTCCGTCGGCAATCACAAAAAAAAAAAAAAAAAAAAGATTACCGACGGAATTACCGACAAAAATTTTTTAGTTAGAAATTTATGATTGTTTAAAATATAAAATTTGTTGATTAAATTTGAAACATGTTGATTAAATTATAAAATTGTTGATTAAGTTAATTAGGAAATTATTGATTAAATTATAAAATTTTATATTAAATTAGGAAATTACTGATTAAATTAGGAAATTATTTGATCAAATTAGGAAATTTTATATTAAATTAGAAAATTATTGATTAAATTAGAATTTTTTATGTTATATTGTTTGGACATAATTTCTTTAGTGTTTATATCCATTTAGTTTATATGATAATTAAGTCTTTGTGTGAATTAATAAATAAAATAATTATAAAAAATTAAAAATAAAACTACATTTACAATTTATAAATTTTAAAAAAATTTCAATAATTATAAGCCACAAATTTAGTAATTAATATAAGTGGAATCATATTTAATCAAAACAAAAACAAAAAAAATTATACATGTGAATTTTAGAATTTTAATTAAAACAAAAAAATTACATTTACAGTTTATAAATTAAAAAGTTAATATTACAATAATTATAAGTCACAAATTTAGTGATTAATATAAGTGAAAGAATGTTAATTATTAAATGAATTTGTTGTTTAACTCGTTTTGAATAAAAATATGATGCATGCATACATTAAATTATTAATATACTATTTGAAAATAAGATTCACACATATACAATAGTTATAAGTCACAAATATAGTGATTAATATAAGTAAAAGAATGTTCAATTATTAAATGAATTTGTTTTAAAAAAGAGTAAAACATGTATAATAATATGAACTATTTAAAATTTTAATCAAAACACAAAAAATAAACAAATTAGATTTACTATATATAAATTAAAAAAATTAAATTTAAGTTAGTTATAAATCACAAATTTAGTTATAGTAATATAAAAAAAATTAATTTTGTGAATTGATTAAAAAAAATTGGGTCGAAAATGAGTACATATACAATTAATATTACAATTATCAACGAAAAACAGACTTGTCCGAGTGGTGGGCGCTCCTCACTAGGCGCCCACACACCCGGGTTCGAGTCCCGTGTATGCCGCTTAAATTCCGCAATTAAATTCGGGCTCTCGCGGGCCTTGCTGGTCTAGGACGGGCTGGGCCAGCCCGTTGGCCTGGGCCCAGGTTAAATATATATATTTTTTAAATTTACCGACGGAATATTCCGTCGGTAATTAAAAAATAAAAATTCGTCGGTAATACCGACGGAATAAAAAATTCCGCCGGTAAGACTTACCGACGAGGTTAGCACTGACGGAATTTTTCCGTCGTTATTTCCGTCGAAAAACACTGTTACCGACCGAATTTCCGTCGGTAAAACAGCTCTTTTTTGTAGTGATTGGGTGGAAGAGATGAGTACGTAATTTCCTCTTTGCAAAGAACAAAAGAGGTTTCGTTGATGGCACGATCCCTATCCCGGAGGGTGGAGATCCACAAGAGATAGCATCGTGGAGACGATACAATGCCAGGGTTAAAGGATGGCTTACCACAGGCGTGGAGAAAGAGATTCGAAGTAGTGCATAAAATACGCCAAAACTGCAAAGGACGTCTAGGACTATCTTGAAGAGAGATTTGGCAAGGTAAGTACGCCACAAGCATATGAGTTGAAGAGGGCTCTCACTCTTACTAGGCAAGACAAGATGTTAATCTCGGCATACAACACAAAACTAAAGGGGATCTGGGATGAAATCGAGTACACTTTGTAGCAGAAGATGAGCGGCAGAGGTTAATTATCGCTGCTCGAAAGCCAACTGTAGAGAGAATGATTGAAAGGTTGATTTACATTGACAAGGATTGTAACACCCCGTTTTTAAAATCTAAATTTTTGCATTTCATGATTTTTAGAAATTAAAATATCTCTTTTAAGTATTAAATGACAAATTTATTTGAAGTCTTAAAGATATATGATTTTATGTAATTTAAGAACTAATATTTTCAATAAGTTGTATAGAGTTTTGCAGGATAGCTTACTGAGGAGATCGGACTCGATTGTGACTCACTCGACACGATTTAATAAGATGATGAGATAAGTTAAAGGTGAAATAAATTATAATAGAATTGAATTATATATAATAAGATGCACAATATACCAAATAAGTCAGGAATATGAGAAATAAGGTGTGTTTTAGGGATTGAGTAAAAGTGTTTTATTAAATAATAATAATAGCAATGTTACATTTAATTTCCAATATTCTTTTAAATTAAATTAAACCAATTTCTATTTAAACCTAGGAATGCGAAGAGTTATCCCTCACTCTCATTTCTCTGAAAACCTCTCTCTTCCGACCCCTTTCCTTCTCAAACTCTATTTCTTCTTAAATCATTTCCTCTCAAATCCTCACAATACAAAACATGAATCTCCTCGACCAACGCCATTCCTGAAGAGTTGAGAACCTTCTATTTTCACTGCCATTTCTAAAAGCTGAGTAAGGTATGAGGGCCTTCTTCTTTTTAAACAGTTTTAAAGAAATAAATCAATTTATTTTCTTTCTTTAAGCGATGGATTATATAAGATTATACAAGATTGCAGTACTGAGAATACATACGCAGGAGATATTCTGTGTAATTTGAATTGATTTATTTATCATGGAGGTACATCGTATATATAAGATACATGTGAAGGTTTTACAAAATATTTGAATCTCAACAAACTCCTAGAATTACTCCTATAATTATGGTTTATCTCTTTGACTGATATTTGAATTGGTATTTGTAGAATCCTCCTTTATACGCCCCCGCAAAATTGACGTTCCATCTGCAACAGAAATTTTGGAACGAAGAAGATCAAACCGAGTACGAGGTAATGATTTTGTGAGTAAGTCAGCTAGCTGGTCAACTGTGCTGACATATGAGACGGCCAATACACCCTTCGAGGACAGATCACGGACGAAGTGGATATCAATGGCGATATGTTTCATTCGAGAATGTTGAATGGGATGTAGCGCCAAACGAGTAGCACTCATATTATCACAAAGAAGACGCGGTGGGACTGTAATAGGTATAGAAAGCTCCTTAAATAGATTCACTATCCAGACTACTTCAGAGGCTGCCGAAGCGAGAGACCTATACTCGGCTTCAGTAGATGATCGAGCAACGCCATTTTGTTTACGTGAGCGCCAAGAGATCGGATTTTCGCCCAAAAAAATGATATACGCAGAAGTGGATTTGCAATCCCTGAAATCACCCCCAAAGTCAGAATCCGAATACGCAGTAAGCCGGAGATGAGTTGGTTTGCGAAGAAGTAAACCATGATGAAGCGTCCCTTTAAGATAACGAAATAAACATTTCACCTCACCCCAATCTGAACCCATAGGTGAGGCCATTCTTTGAGCTAGGCGATTAACAGAGAACGCCATGTCGGGTCTGGTGATAGCGAGATACTGCAGGCTTCCTATAGCACTTCGATAGGTCGACGGGTCCACAGAAGCTTCAGAGGTGGAGCCTTTTGGATTGCTCGGTGTTCTTAAAGGTTTGGCTCCATCCATCTTATGACGACGAAGGAGGTCTACAATGTATTTGTGTTGAGATAAAAACAATCCTTCTTTGCAGCTAGCTACTTCAACGCCAAGTGTGAGTGTTATCTCATAATCTCAAAATCAGCACAGTAAACTACTGAGCTGATAGGATCAGATTAGATGACTTAGGCCTTATCAGATGAGTTGAAGGGTTTCAATCAGATGAGAAGGTGATGCTTAGAGTTCAGCACAGTTGGGATCAGCACAGTAAGATCAGCACAGTACTGGACTAAGATCAGTACTTCAGCAGACTGGACTAAGATCAGTACTTCAGCAGAGTGTACCAAGATTAGTACTTTAGCAGAGTAGATCAGCTCAGTACCAGATCAGCACAGTACTTGGGTCAGCACAGTACCAGGTCAGCACAGTACTTGGGTCAGCACAGTACTTGGTCAGTGCAGTTAAGATCAGCACAGTATGAAGTCTATCAGCAGAGTTAGCTTTTGATCATCAGAGCAGAAGAGTTGGGTATCAGAACACTAAGTAGTGTTCTGATCTTTATGGGCAAGTCTTCTGGTTCAAAGTTAGTTAGTTTAACTAACTGTTTTACAGTTACAACAACTTGAGGGCATAACTACCATTTCAGTTGGGCAATAACAGAGCACATGGGCAGTTACAAGCGGTTGCAAACGGTTGATAACTACTCAAACAGTTCCTAACAGCAGCAACTACCTTTGGTCTTTATAAACTCTTGTTTGTGTACATTGTAAAGGTTGGATTTTTTTGTAGTACGTTTTGTAATCTTTGAGTTGTGTGAGTTCACGAGTGAAGTGAGGAAATATCCTATTCCGAGTGAATGAGTGTGTAAACATTCTTGATCAATCAAAGAAGTACTACTCTGGTCCAGTGGATGTAGATCACATTGATCGAACCACTTAAATCCTTGTCTGCTGTTTGTCTCGTTGCTTACTTTTTGAATTACTATCCTAGAGCAGTTATTTCTTATATCTTCAAGTATTCTACTTGGTTGGAGACGACTAACCTACCCGAATTACTTGACACCAAGAAAGAATGAAAGAGTACCCAAGTCTTTAACAGCAAACTTAGACTGAAGGTGATTAATTACATTCTGAATTTGCGTAGCACATGACCCAGTAACAATTAAGTCATCCACATAAACAAGTACAATGAGTCGAATGCAGCCGCTAGTGTAAGTGAACAATGACGTGTCAGTACGAGATTGTATAAAGCCAAAGGAGAGTAAAGCAGAGCTTAGAGCAATGTACCATTCACGCGGAGCTTGACGTAAACCATATAATGATTTTCTCAATAGACAAACATGTGATGGGCGAGTAGAGTCGATAAATCCGGGAGGTTGAGACATATAGACGGGAACCGTCAAGTTCCCATGCAAAAAGGCATTGCTTATATCAAGCTGCTTTATTTTCCAATTGGCTGAGAGAGCCAACGTCAAAATTGTGCGAATTGTTACGGGTTTGACGACGGGACTAAATGTTTCAAAGAAATCCACACCGGGGCGTTGATGAAAACCCTTTGCAACTAGGAGCGCTTTATAACGTTCAACCGTGCCGTCCGGATTGCGTTTGATTCGAAACACCCATTTGCAACCAACTAAGTTTGCATGCGATGGCGGAGTAACAAGCGTCCATGTACCATGCCTTTACAAGGCATTAAATTCCTCTGTCATAGCTTGTCGCCACCGAGTGTTAGCCAAGGCCTGTGACACACAAGAGGGTTCAATATCACTGGGAAGGGGATGTTGGGTTGCTGCATAAAGGCGTTTAGGTCTGAAAATGTTGTTCTGCGCACGAGTTCTCATAATGTGCGAACGATTTAGGGGTGGTGGTGGAGCTTGATGTAGAATCGGAGCGGCAGGTGGAGTATGAGTTGCTGGTGCAGGAGGCGGAGAAGCCTGAATAGTTGGCGGAGGACATTCTGGCAACACAAGTAATGGGGCAGGTTCGGAAGAAGTAGTCGGTTGTTCAGAAGGAGAAGAACCGAAGTCCCAGAATGTAAACTCGGAGAACTTCACATGGCGTGATACATATATTTTTGCAGTAGATGGATCATAACAGCGATACGCGCTTTGATTTGTAGAATAGCCAATAAATATGCAGGGTTTCGATGGAAACTCCAATTTTCCAAGATTATAAGGTCGCAGCCAGGGAAAACATATGCACCCAAATGTACGCAACTTGAAATAATTCGGTTCACGTTTAAATAAAATCTCAAAAGGACTCACCGAACCATGTACCGTGGTAGGATTGCGATTAATGAGATATGTTGCTGTTTGAACCGCAAAAGACCAGAACGCAGGTGGAAGACGAGCATGATGAAGAAGGGCTCGAGTAGTTTCCAAAATGTGTCTATTTCGGCGCTCCGAGATACCATTTTGTTGGGGGGTGTATGGAGCAGTCGTTAACCAATTAATTCCAGTTGCACAAAGATAAGGTTTTAATGCCAAAAATTCAACGCCATTGTCCGTATAAAAAATTTTAATTAGCAGATCAAATTGCTTTTCAACCAATGACCGAAATTGACGGAAGATAGATGCAACCTGAGATTTAGCATTTAACATGTAGACCCAGCAATAACGACTGAATAAATCCACAATAAGGAGAAAATAACGACATCCATCAACAGAAGTAGTAGGCGCAGGGCCCCAAACATCCGCATATAAATATTCCAAAGGTCGATTGGTAATAAAAGAGGAGTCACCAAACGGTAAGCGGTGAGCCTTGCTCACACTACAAGAATCACAAATATCACTTAACGTCACTGACTTATTCAAAACTGGTAAATTAAACTTAGATAATAAAAACGAGCTTGTTCTTCTCGATGGATGACCAAGGCGAGAATGCCAATGATGAGGAGTGGCGCGGACACCAAGAGCTGCAACTTTGGACACCGAACCCGTCATCTGAGGTTGTAAGCGATAGATACCCTCACTACATGGCCCTCGAGCCAGTTCTGCCCCCGTGAGTGGATCCTTTATCAAGAAACAGTTTGGAAAAAATTCCAATGAAACATTATTTGCCTTAGTAAATTGATGTACCGATATTAGATTTTTGGCAGCACCAGGAACACAGAGAACATCATTAAGTAAATAAGAGCGAGAAGGTGTACGAATGTGAGAAATACCAGTATGAGTAATAGGAAGGCCAGAACCATCTGCAATCTGAATTTCATCGGTGCCGTCATATTCCGAATGGATTGAGAGATTACCAATGTCGCTGCTTATATTGTGGGATGCTCCTGAGTCCATAACCCACGCATTGGTATGAGAGTGGCCTGGAGAGTGAGCAAAATTCGCCATAGGTTGAGGACGCTTACAGTAGGGAGCGGTGTGACCCTTATAGCCACAGAGTTGACAAACTACCACATAGTCCCGATTGCCACCATATGAATCACCTCGACCATTACTACGGCCACCTCGCCATTGGCCGCCATTGTTGCAGCCACGTCCTTGTGTGAATTGTCCACGACCACCACTGTGTTTGGAGAATGAACGCTGATGAGACTGTGTTTTTCCAGAAGTTGTCAGATTAGCCGTGGCCACAAGAGTTGATGTATCAGATTCAATTTGCTTAAGGTAAATCTCATGTTCAATCAAACGATCTCGTAATTCTTCAAATCGAAACGCTGTTTCACGAGTTCGAACAGAACTCATGTAGAGGGTAAGATCATCATCTTTAACAGGTTCATCAATGAGGCTGAGTTCATCAGTAAGACTTTTGATGTAATTGACATATTCTGCAATGGGTCTGTTGTTAATAGTCGCTTTTGTTAAAGCCGTTTTCAGGTGCATAACATGGCCCCGAGAGGTGCTGGCAAAGGCACGAGTAAGGGTAGACCACGCTTCAGCGGCCGTGGTCGTAGACGAAAGGATAGGCAAAATATCCGAGGAAACAGATCCAAGAATAGCCGCCAAGAGGAGTTGATCCTGTTTGAACCAACGAGTGGAATCCTCGGGATGGGTAGCGGCATCAGGCTGCTTAGAAGTGCCGTTGATATGGCCAGTTAGTGAGAGTCCGTTCAATAAGGCACGGAGATGAGTGCACCATGAAGGGAAATTGGTGGTCGTAAGTTTAATCGGTAAATGATGATGAGCGGAAATAGGGATCAAGGATGGTGGCTGTGTAGTTGTTAAAGGGGTGACAGTGCCAGATTCTGAGTTTTCAGGGGTCGACATGGCTAGCGGAAGGAAAAATTAACGGATCAGGGAAAGGCTCGTGAGAGAATGGCTTAAACTGATACCATATAAGATTATACAAGATTGCAGTATTGAGAATACATACGCAGGAGATATTCTGTGTAATTTGAATTGATTTATTTATCATGGAGGTACATCTTATATATAAGATACATGGGAAGGTTTTACAAAATATTTGAATCTCAACAAACTCCTAGAATTACTACTAGAATTATGGTTTATCTCTTTGACTGATATTTGAATTGGTATTGTTATTTTCTTATGATTTTTGTTGTGTGGTTACTAATTCATTTTATTTGGAGTATAAGAATGTCTTGGTGGTGAGTCTTGTGTTGAATTCTAGTTAAACTTGTGGGATTTGAATACTGTGTGACTCATTGAAGATTATATTTAGATTTGATGATGTATTTGTCATTGCATGTGTGATCTGAGTTCATTTTACCTACTGTACACCTTCCCTTATAGTACCGGTTATTCCTTGAGTGGTTTGTGTTGAATTTCTTGTTGAACTTATGGGATTTGCATATTGGGTGACTCATTGAAGCTAATATTTAGATTGCATGTGGTATTTGTCATTGCGTGGTTTGAGTCCATTTTTCTTAATGAACACTTTTCCTTATGTACTGGATATCCGTTTGAGGCAATGGATGTTTTAAAATAGGTTGAGAAGTCTTTTGAGGCAAATATATATGTGTATTGTGGTAACTGAAAATCTATTTTTGTCATTGCATGTTACTTTCAAAAAAGTACAGTCCCTTTTCCAATGTTTTTAGCTCAAACCCTTTTACATCATTGAGTTACTTGAAACTTGGGATATGAGGTTAAAATACCAAGTTTGTTTGAGGTGTTTTCAATTTTATGTGATTTTTCTTTGAGGCACTGTACAAAGGTGAAAAACTGCCCTGTTTTTTGGTTGAGATTATAAAAATTCCCTCACACAGCTCGCTTAGTTTTTAGTTTTTGGAGCTAATTTTCGACTATGTTAACTTATTGTGTCTTGGCTTTCATAGGAATTTTATCTAGACACATTTGGATTTATATTACATTTTTAATAATTTTTCTAACAAATAGTGTTTCTTCTTTATAAACGTAGACTGTTTTGATGTTTTTATTGATATTGCTACTAGTCCTTATAGTAGTGTAGGATTTGGCCTTGCATTTTTATAAGAAACGAAAAAGTTTTAACAAATTTTAGAAGATTTCTTGTCACAATCCATTTCCGGGTCTTGTTTTTCAATGGTCTTACAAAATTTATAAGCAATATTCTATAAGTTATTTTTGAATGGAAATTTTATGATGTTCACAACTGTATGTTAGGAGTCTACTATACAAAAATTATGAATTTTAGGAATTTCTATGATTTATGATAAATAATTTACTAGTGGCTGTCTTTTTAGATAGTTTAAACGTATGAAATGAATTTGACAAAATTTTGTGAATAAATTGTTTATTGAAAAGTTATTATTTTTCCAAAAAAAATAAATTGGAATTATACGTGTTTTTGAAACATTTTTTTTATAATCCTCTTTGAAGGTGCTTAGGATTAATTCAATTATTCTTCTCCAACATGTATTCTCATGTGATTTCAACTAGCTTCATAACTAGAATTGATCATTTGATGTGTGACGAAATTTAATAGAAATGTTCTAAACTTATTGATAATTTGATAGTGTCACCTACATAGATATATGTACAAGAAGATATACGAATATATATATATATATATATATACGAATATATATATATATATATATATACTTTAAACCTAAAAGTTAATTAAATGTGTCGAGTGCAGTGCAATTGTCAGTCGGATCCTCAGGAGGCTAGCCCGCTATCACCGAACGACAACAAAATTGGGTAACATTTATTTACATTTGCATTAGTTAGATTAATTTATGTGTGAATACGAGCAGGCAGATCTTCGGATTATGCTCTGTGTGAATTAGCAAGTTTACGAACTATGCTCTGTGTGAATTAGCAAGTTGGCAGATCTTCGGATTATGCTCTGTGTGAATTAGCAAGTTTACGAACTATGCTCTGTGTGAATTAGCAAGTTGACGAACTTTGCTCTTGCTCTGTGTGAATTAGCAAGTTTACGAACTATGCTCTGTGTGAATTAGCAAGTTGACGAACTTTGCTCTTGCTCTGTGTGAAATAGGCAAGTCAATTAGCAAGTTGACGAACTTTGCTCTTGCTCTGTGTGAATTAGCAAGTTTACGAACTATGCTCTGTGTGAATTAGCAAGTTCCTCTGTGTGAAATAGGCAAGTGAATTAGCAAGTTGACGAACTTTGCTCTTGCTCTGTGTGAATTAGCAAGGTGAATTAGCAAGTTGACGAACTTTGCTCTTGCTCTGTGTGAATTAGCAAGTTTACGAACTATGCTCTGTGTGAATTAGCAAGTTGACGAACTTTGCTCTTGCTCTGTGTGAAATAGGCAAGTCTACGGACTATGCTCTGTGTGAAATAGGCAAGTCTACGGATTATGCTCTGTGTGAAACATATAAGTCTTCGGACCATGTTCTGTGTGAAGTGAGTCCGGTTCATGGGACTCAGCGTGTACTCGATTAACATATTTGTTATGGTTTTTCCGGGACTGGACCCTTCCGTATCCCCCACACTTGGTATGATATTGTCCGCTTTGGGTTTGCCAAACCCTCACGGCTTTACTTTTTGACTTTCCCCAAAAGGCCTCATACCAATGGGGATACTAGTCCATCCTTTTTATAGCCAACAATCCTTAATGCCTTTCCGATGTGGGACATTTGTTTGACCTTTTTTCTCAACAATCCTCCCCTTCAAACAATGGACCACGAGCCTCCCCTCAAACGACCCCGCTCTAACTAGATCACTTAGCTAGCTAGACTACTGTCGCAAAGAGACGGGTTTGCTCTGTCTAGACCATCTTGCCTATCTCATCGAGACTGTCGTTCCTCCAAGGGGTTCTGGTTCGTCCAACTGTTTACTGACATCGGGCACACTCTTCCGGATTATGGCCCTGGGTTCGTTCTTCCCACAGACGGCGCCAATTGTTATGGTTTTTCCGGGACTGGACCCTTCCGTATCCCCCACACTTGGTATGATATTGTCCGCTTTGGGTTTGCCAAACCCTCACGGCTTTACTTTTTGAGTTTCCCCAAAAGGCCTCATACCAATGGGGATACTAGTCCATCCTTTTTATAGCCAACAATCCTTAATGCCTTTCCGATGTGGGACATTTGTTTGACCTTTTTTCTCAACAATATTAATTAGTCTTTTTAATGTACATGCATAGTAAATGTTATCCCACTGGGCTTCTCCTCCGGGAGAAGACTCATGATGCTACTTTAATCATTTCAGGTTTCGTAGACGACGAGGAGGACGTGTGACTGACTGGGCAAACTTCAATAAATGTTCTCCTAAAGTTTTAAGTTTCACGTAAAAAACGTATTTAGTATTATTACGACTCATGTTATCTTTAAGTTTAATTACGTAATTAAGTATGAACCACTGGGTCTACTGATCGAACCTATTTAAACTACTAAGATGTTTGTCTACTCTTTAAAAGTTAATTTTCATGTGTGACAACCTTATTACAAATTATTGTATCTTCTAATGTTAAAGTATTTTAGAAATCACACCACCTATATAATGATTTTTTTTAATTTTATAATGTTTTAGTTAAGTACACGTTTGGCTTAGAAATGTGGGTGACACACGAGTTAGGCACAAGCACGATATCCTTTAAAAAAAAAACTCGTGTATCTTTTATTGAAAAGTCTTCCGCTTGAATTTATTAAGTTAAAAAGTGCTATTTCAAATCGTAACTCCCACCGGGATTTTGCGGGCGTTACAGCGTGGTATCAGAGCCGAGGTTAGGTTTTTCCTCCTCGGACTCTATGTCAAACATTTTCAATGAAGTGATATGCATGATAAACATGCATGAAAATTTATCATATGATGATTAAGAATGAGAAAGAATAAAAGTCCCATAGTCAGCGCACATCCGAATCGCCTCAAGGTAACCGTTTAATATTATTTTTAAAGTTTATGAGAAGTTTTATGGAAAATGAATATTTACGAGAAAACGAGATTTATGTTCATGATTAAATGAATGGCAAATAGTTATGACAAAGGAAATGTATACGAAATGAGTCAAGGATTAATGAAATGTTTTAATTGATAAATTATTCATTGTTTAGATTCACAAATGTTGTTTCTTCAAAATTTCATGCAATGTTTTAAATGTAACCCCCGAGATTGTGTGATTAAACCCGACTTAGAAATGGTAACTTATGATAGATTGTGATGAGGCACGTAGAGAGCGTTATGAGAGCGAGTGTCGAGACTGTTACTAGCGTAGTAAAAAAATAAATAAATAATGGAACCAATAGCTCAATATTATTACGGAATACGAGTATAAGTTCAAATCTTTGTCTCTCTCTCTCGGTATGGTCCACATCTGGTGGAACCGATGATCGTAAGGCACATAGGTTTGAAAGAGGACTACGTCCAAAAGTGGGAGGAATAGTATCTAGGTTGAGGCTCCCACACTTTAAGGATGTTTTCGAAAGGGCAAGAATCGTGTCAAGGAGTTAGAGATTGGAGAACGTATTATGGCCAATCTCGAGGCAGTTTAAGAGAAAGGGGTGCACCACAACATATATCGAGAGGGAGTATTGTCGTCAGGAATGTTCCATCTTTTGCAGTCTTAAATCCCTCGAGAAGCACCTCACTTTGCTCATCGTGCAACAAGAATCACCAAGGAGAGTGTCTCTTGGGAACGCGCACTTGTTATTAGTGTCGGAAATCAGGTCACTTGGCCAATGCGTATCCTAAAGCGATGGGTACCCAATCTGGAGTTGATAGGGGTAATATAAGCCGCGACCACTAAGGGTAAGGCTAAGCTGAACGCAATGCCTAACATTGATTATGCTAAGAAAGAGAAGTACATCGAGGAAGAGGAATTGGAGGAAGACGACAAGGCAAATGAAATTGTGGCAAATACGATACTTGTGTCAAATATGCCTGCATATATTTTATTTGATATTGGAGCATCGCACTCCTTCATATCTGATACCTTTAAGAAGAAACTTAGGTTAAACTGCGCTAAGAATGTAAACTTAGAAGTTAGGGTTCCTATAGGAGGAAGTATCATGATTATAAGTTTAGCCAAGGATGTTAAGTTAAGTATCGGTGGGAATGACCTACCTGTCGACTTACACATGATCGGAATGAAGGGCTTTGACATCATTTTAGGGATGGATTGGTTAAGTAAAAACAAAGTTGTGATTTGGTGCATGGATCGAGAAGTAGACCTATAGACATTGGACGGTCAACATCTCACTTTCCACGGGAAAGATAAGCAAGGGCACATGCCTGTCATATCTACCATGAAGACAGCTAAGTTGTTGAAGAAAGGGGGGGTGTCAAGCATACTTAGTGAATATTGTAAAGGTGGAAAAGGAGAAGTTGACATCGGCTGACGTACTAATAGTGAAGGACTACCCTGATGTATTTCTAGAAGACCTTTTTGGACTCCCACCAGATTGATCCATAGAATTCACTATCGGCTTAGTCCCCGGAGCTGCACCAGTGTCAAAAGCCCCATATCGAATGGCACCAAAGGAATTGCAAGAATTGAAGGTACAGATAGAAGAACTGTTGGATAAGAAATTTATCCAACCTAGTGCTCCGCCATGGGGAGCCCCAGTTCTTTTTGTAAAGAAGAAAGACGAGACTATGAGAATGTGCATTGATTACTGAGAACTTAATCGGCTGACAATAAAGAATAAGTACATGTTGCCTAGGAATGAAGATCTTTTTGATCAATTAAGAAATGCGAGTGTATTCTTCAAGATTGATCTCAGGTCTTGGTATCACCAACTTAAAGTCAGGGAAAGTGATATCCTGAAGACTGCATTTAGGACTAGGTATGTTCATTATGAATTCACCGTAATGCCATTTGGAGTTACGAATGCGCCTGCAGTCTTCATGGATTTGATGAACCGTGTGTTTCACGAATATCTGGATAAATTCGTCATCGTGCTCATTGACGACATTTTGATTTACTCAGAGGATACTAAGCTACATGAGGAACACCTCAAAACAGTCTTAGAAGTTCTGCGACAGAAGAAGTTGTACGCTAAATTTACAAAGTGTGGGTTTTGGCTCAATAAAGTGGCCTTTCTTGAGCATGTAATCACGACTCAAGGAATAGAAGTTGATCCCGCGAAAGTTGAGGCAGTTTTGAATTGGAAGGTACCAACCAATGCGAATGAAGTTCGCGGTTTTCTTGGCTTGGCTGGGTACTATCGAAGATTCATACAAAAAATTTCGCGTATCGCAAAACCACTCACGCATCTCACAAAGAAGAGTGAAAAGTTCGAGTGGACGCTTGAATGTGAAGTCAGCTTCCAGGAGTTAAAACAAAAGCTTACGACTGCACCTGTTTTGACAGTCCCGGATGGGTCAGAGGGGTTCATAATCTACACAGATGCCTCCAAGTCGGGATTAGGGTGCGTCCTGATGCAGCATGGGAAAGTCATAGCATACGCATCACGACAGTTGAAGGTTCATGAGCAGAACTATCCAACGCATGACTTAGAGTTGGCCGTCGTTGTTCATGCACTAAAAATTTGGAGACATTATTTATATGGTGGAAAGTGTGAGATCTACACAGATCACAAAAGTCTGAAATATTTCTTCATACAGAAAGAGTTGAACATGCGCCAACGAAGGTAGCTAGAATTAGTGAAGGATTATGATTGCACCATTCTCTACGACCCAGGTAAGGAAAATGTGGTAGCTGATGCACTTAGTAGGAAAGGAGATGGACACTTAGCGTTATTACTCACCCAACAGGACCATCTGATCGGAGAATTTGACCGAATGGGATTAACCATCGTCAAACCAAACCAAAAAACTTCGATGTTAGCCACCATGTCAGTCCAACCAATGTTGAGAGAACGAATAATAGAAGCACAAAATGGCGATCGGTTTCTCCAACTTTTGAGCAAAAAAGTCAAGGAGAACTCGACCAAGGACTTTACGATAGCCCCCGATGGAGCGTTAGTGTTCAGAGGAAGAATCTGCATACCAAAGAAGGAGGAATTGCGAGACGAGATTATGAGGGAAGCTCATAACACACCATATACCGCACATCCTGGTGAAACAAAGATGTATAGAGACCTTAGGAGCAACTTTTGGTGGAGGGGCATGAAACGGTCAATCTCACAGTTTGTCAAACGATGTCTCACCTGTCAGAGAATCAAACCAAATCATCAGCGACCAGCTGGACTATTGAAACCATTAGAAATTCCAGAGTGGAAATGGGAACATGTGGCAATGGATTTTGTGACATGCTTACAAAGAAGCCCTAAACAACATGAGGCTGTGTGGGTAGTTGTCGATAGGTTGACCAAAGTAGCTCGATTCATACCAGTCAAAATGAATTATTCAATGGATTGATTGGCTAAACTGTACGTTGATGGAGTGGTACGACTACATGGAGTACCGACGTCGATTGTATCCGATCGTGATCCACGGTTTACGTCAAAATTTTAGAGGAGTTTGCAATCAGCTATGGGAACTAAGCTGAATTTCGTCACTGTTTTTCATCCACAGACAGATGGACAAACAGAGAGAACAAACCGAATCCTAGGAGATCTTCTGAGGGCATGTACCTTGGACTTTGGAGGGAACTGGGAAGATTACTTGTCCTTAGTAGAATTCGCTTATAATAATAGCTATCAATCCTCCATTGGGATGGCACCATACGAAGCACTCTATGGACGAAGATGCAGAACACCCATCTATTGGGACGAAGTTGGAGTGAGACAAATTTTGGGGCCATAATTAGTGGAAAGGTCGGTGGAGGCAATCAAAAGGATTCGGGAGAGAATCAAGATTGCTCAGGATCGACAAAAGTCTTATGCCGACTCACGAAGAAAGGACTTGCAGTTCGAAAAGGGTGAAAAGGTATTTTTGAAAGTTTCTCCCATTAAGGGATAGTCCGGTTTGGAAAGAATGGGAAGCTGAGACCAAGATACGTTGGACCATTCGAAATATTGGAGCGAGTTGGGGACGTAGCTTATCGACTCGCCTTGACCCCAGAGTTATCCAAAATTCACGATGTCTTCCACGTGTCACTGCTTCGGAGATACGTCTCAGACCCAACTCACCACATTGAACTCGAAAGTTTAGAAGTCAACAAGGATCTTACATACGAAGAATGACCCATAAACATCCTCGGCAGAAAGGTTAAAACCTTGAGGAATAGAGATATACATTTAGTCCTAGTTCAATGGAATAGGCACGGGAAAGAAGAGGCGGCTTGGGAGCGCGAAGGAGAAATTTTAACACAAGTACCCAGAACTTTTCGCATAGGCCTAATTTTCGGGGACGAAAATTTTTAAAAGGTGGGGAGAGCTGTAACACCCCGTTTTTAAAATCTAAATTTTTGCATTTCATGATTTTTAGAAATTAAAATATCTCTTTTAAGTATTAAATGACAAATTTATTTGAAGTCTTAAAGATATATGATTTTATGTAATTTAGGAACTAATATTTTCAATAAGTTGTATAGAGTTTTGCAGGATATATAGCTTACTGAGGAGATCGGACTCGATTGTGACTCACTCGACACGATTTAATAAGATGATGAGATAAGTTAAAGGTGAAATAAATTATAATAGAATTGAATTATATATAATAAGATGCACAATATACCAAATAAGTTAGGAATATGAGAAATAGGGTATGTTTTAGGGATTGAGTAAAAGTGTTTTATTAAATAATAATAATAGCAACGTTACATTTAATTTCCGATATTCTTTTAAATTAAATTAAATCAAAATGTCTATTTAAACCTGGGGAATCTCCTCAACCAACGCCATTCCTGAAGAGTTGAGAACCTTCTATTTTCACTGTCATTTCTAAATGCTGAGTCAGGTATGAGGGCCTTCTTCTTTTTAAACAGTTTTAAAGAAATAAATCAATTTCCTTTCTTTCTTTAAGCAATGGATTCTGGATATTGTTATTTTCTTATGATTTTGTTGTGTGATTACTGATTCATTTTATTTGGAGTATAAGAATGTCATAGTGGTTGAGTTTTGTGTTGATTTCTTGTTAAACTTGTGGGATTTGAATACTGTGTGACTCATTGAAGATTATATTTAGATTTCATGATGTATTTGTCATTGCATGTGTGAATTTCTTGTTAAACTTGTGGGATTTGAATACTGTGTGACTCATTGAATATTATATTTAGATTTCATGATGTATTTGTCATTGCATGTGTGATCTGAGTTCATTTTACCTACTGTACACCTTCCCTTAAATAGTACCGATTATTCCCTGAGTGGTTTGTGTTGAATTTCTTGTTGAACTTATGGGATTTGCATTGGTGACTCATTGAAGCTAATATTTAGATTGCAAGTGGTATTTGTTATTGCATGTGTTGTTTGAGTCCATTTTTCTTAATGAACACTTTTCCTTATGGTACTGATATCCGTTTGAGGCATGGATGTTTTAAAATAGGTTGAGAAGTCTGTTGAGGCAAATATATATTTGTATTGTCGTAACTGAAAATCTATTTTTGTCATTGCATGTTACTTTCAAAAAAAAGTACAGTCCCTTTAAAATACCCTTTTACCACATTGAGTTACTTGTAACCTGGGATATGAGGTTAAAATACCAAGTTTGTTTGAGATGTTTTCAATTTTATTTTATTTTTCTTTGAGGCACTGTACAAAGGTGAAAAACTGCACTGTTTTTTGGGTTGAAATTATAAAAATTCCCTCACACAGCTCGCTTAGTTTTTAGTTTTTGGGGCTAATTTTCGACTATGTTAATTTACTGTGTCTTGGCTTTCATAGGAATTTTATCTAGACACATTTGTATTTATATTACATTTTTAATAATTTTTCTAACAAACAGTGTTTCTTCTTTATAAACGTAGACTGTTTTGATGCTTAAATAGCAATGTATAAATTAAAATGTAATGTTTTTATGGATATTACTACTGGTCCTTATAGTTGTGTAGGATTTGGCCTTGCATTTTTATAAGAAACGAAAAAGTTTTAACAAATTCTAGAAGATTTCTTGTCACGGTCCATTTCCGGGTCTTGTTTTTCAATGGTCTTACAAAATTTATAAGCAATATTCTATAAGTTATTTTTGAATGGAAATTTTATGATGTTCACCACTGCATGTTAGGAGTCTACTGTACAAAAATTATGAATTTTACGAATTTCTATAATTTATGATAAATAATTTAGTACAGGCTGCCTTTTTAGATAGTTTAAACGTATGAAATGAATTTGACAAAATTTTGTGAATAAATTGTTTATTGAAAAGTTATTATATTTCCAAAATAAATAAATTAGAATTATATGTGTTTTTGAAACATTTTTTTTTATAATCCTCTTTGAAGGTGCTTAGGTTTAATTTAATTATTCTTCTCCAACGTGTATTCTCATGTGATTTCAACTAACTTCATAACTTGAATTGACCATTTGATGTGTTACGAAATTTAATAGAAATGTTCTAAACTTATTTATAATTTGATATATAGTGTCACCTATATAGATATATGTACCAGAAGATATACGAATATATATATATATATATATATATACTTTAAACCTAAAAGTTAATTAAATGTGTCGAGTGCATTGTAAGTCAGTCGGATCCTCAAGAGGCTAGCCTGCTATCACCGAACGACAATAAAAGTGGGTAACATTTATTTACATTTGCATTAGTTAGATTAATTTATGTGAGAATACGAGCAGACAGATCTTCGGATTATGCTTTGTGTGAATTAGCAAGTTTACGAACTATGCTCTGTGTGAATTAGCAAGTTGAAAAACTTTGCTCTGTGTGAAATAGGCAAGTCTTTAGAATATGCTCTGTGTGAAATAGGCAAGTCTACGGACTATGCTCTGTGTGAAATAGGCAAGTCTACAGAGACTATGCTCTGTGTGATAGGCAAGTCTACGGACTATGCTCTGTGTGAAATAGGCAAGTCTACGCATTATGCTCTGTGTGAAACAGATAAGTCTTCGGACCATGTTCTGCGTGAAGTGAGTCGGGTTCATTGGACTCGACGTGTACTCGATTGACATATTAATTAGCCTTTTTAATGTACATGCATAGTAAATGTTATCCCACTGGGCTTCTCCTCTGGGAGAAGACTCATGATGCTACTTTAATTATTTCAGGTTTCATAGACGACGACGAGGACGTGTGACTGACTGGGCAAACTTTAATAAACGTTCTCCTAAAGTTTTAAGTTTCACGTAAGAAACGTATTTAGTATTATTATGACTCATGTTATCTTTAAGTTTAATTTCGTAATTAAGTATGAACCACTGGGTTAACTGATCGAACCTATTTAAACTGCTAAGATGTTTGTCTACTCTTTAAAAGTTAATTTTCATGTGTGACAACCTTATTACAAATTGTTGTATCTTCTAATGTTAAAGTATTTTAGACATCACACCACCTATATAATGATTTTTTGAATTTTATAATGTTTTAGTCAAGTACACGTTTTGGTTAGAAATGTGGGTGACACACGAGTTAGGCACAAGCACGATGTCCTTTTAAAAAAAAAAAAAAAAAACTCGTGTATCTTTTATTGAAAAGTCTTTCGCTTGAATTTATTAAGTTAAAAAGTGTTATTTCAAACCGTAGCTCCCACCGGGATTTAGGGGGCGTTACAAGGATACTCCTATTTATATTACATTGAGAGGGGTGTGATCCCATCTAATTGGCTATCGTTACGATGTACACTAATGATGATTTACCGTTACGATTTACACTAATGATGATTTACCGTTACAATTTACATTTAATGATGATTAGCAAAATATTATCCTTAATACTTAATATGCCCCCTCAAGATGGAGAGGTATCAACAACTCCAATCTTGGACATGAGAAGTCGAAGCCGAGGGAGAGCAAGGAGTTTTGTGAGAGCATCGGCGAGTTGATCAGCTGAGGAGACATGGGAGACACGAAGGGAAGAATTCTGAACCAAGTCTCGGACAATGTGATAGTCGTCAATGGCAATGTGTTTCATCCGAGAGTGAAAGACAGGATTGGAGCATAGATAGGTAGCACCAATGTTGTCACAGTAGATTACTAGGATTGAACGTTCTAGGATGCATAGTTCAGACAGAAGAGATCGTGTCCATTGAAGTTCAGCAGCAGCGGAGGCAATGGCTCTGTATTCAACTGTAGTGGATGAGCGAGCAACAAAGCGTTGCTTACGAGAAGACCAAGAGATCGGATTCGCCCCAAGGTAGACTATGTAAGCACCAGTGGAGGTGCGATCATCACTGTCATCGGCCCAGTCAGCATCAGTGAAGTAGTAAAGAGAAGAGGATGTGTGGCGACGGAGCCAAATAACCAATGATCTCGAGCCGTTGAGGTAGCGGAGGAGGCGTTTGACGGCCCCCCAGTGAGATTCAGTAGGTGCATGCATAAACTGGGAGAGTTTGTTCACAGCAAAGGCAATGTCTGGGCGCGTGAAGAGTAGGTATTCGAGGCTTCCAAGGGCTTGATGGTAGACAGTGGCATCAGTTGGGGGAGATCCATCGGTAAGTGTGAGGTTGATTCCAGGTTGTAGAGGAGTGTGGATGGGTTTAGCATCGAGCATGTTGTACTTAGCGAGGAGATTAGTGGTGTACTTCCTTTGAACAAGAATGCATTGAGAGGCTGTTCGTAGTACCTCCACTCCAAGGAAGTAGGAGAGAGAGCCAAGGTCTTTGACTGAGAACCTGGAGGCTAAAGCCGTGATGACTGATTCAAGGACATTGGGGGTGTTGCCAGTGAGGATCAGATCATCAACATACACCAAAAAATAGGTAGTGACTCCATCTTTGTCGTAGACAAAAAGAGAGGCATCGGACTTGGTATGTGTGAAGCCTAAGGTCGCAAGAAAGGAGTGAAGTGCATAATACCATGTTCTGGGGGCTTGTTTGAGACCGTAGATGGATTTACAAAGCTTGCATACATAAGATGGAAAGTTCGGGTCAACGAAGCCAGGAGGTTGAGCCATGTACACTTCATCAGGAAGATCCCCATGCAAGAAGGCATTGTTGACATCAAATTGGCGAAGGGGCCAATTGTAGGTGACAACAAGGCTAAGAATAATTCGGACTGTGGCAGGCTTCACAACGGGACTAAATGTCTCAGAGAAGTCAATACCCGGTCGTTGATGGAACCCTTTAGCAACAAACTGTGCTTTAAACTTGTCAACGGTACCATCAGGTTTGTGCTTCACTCGAAATACCAACTTGCATCCGACTAGATTCTGTGAGGAGGAGGAGGGTACCAGGTCCCAAGTGCCATTTTTCAGGACAGTTGTAAACTCATTAGACATAGCATCTTGCCAGTGAGAGTCATACATAACTTAAGACACAGTATGAGGTTCAATATCAGACTGAAGTGACATAGTGAGACCATACCTCGGGTTTGGCTTGAAGATGTTGTTGCGGGCCCGGGTGACCATGGGATGTGAAGATGGCAGTGAAGGAGGTCGAGCAGGGGGCGAGGGCACATGCGGCTCGGCGGGAACAGGCAGAACTACAGGGGTGAGTGTGCAACCGAAGGCGGCATGGGGACGGGCTCATTGTTTAGAGGAGGGATGGAAAGAGGTGGTGGAGGAGGCAGCGGGGGGGAGGGGAACAGTGGAGATAAATTCATGTTCGACGAAGTCAGCATGACGAGATATGTAGAGGCGATTGGTGGATGGATCAAGGCAGAGATACGCACTTTGGGTTAGGGAGTACCCTATGAAGATACACGGAGTGGAGCGATTTTCAAGCTTGTGGGAGGTGTAAGGACGAAGCCAAGGAAAGCACTTGCAGCCAAACACACGAAGTTTGGAGAGGTTGGGTGTGGTATGGAAGAGTAGTTCATGGGAGGATTTGAGAGAGAGGCCAGTTTTGGGAAGTCGGTTGATGAGGTATGTGGCAGTGGAGAAGGCAAAGGGCTAGTAAGTGAGCGGTAGGGAGGCGTGGTGTAACAGAGCGAGGCCAGTGTCAACAATGTGAAGATGACGTCGTTCGGAGGAACCATTGTGTTTAGGTGTGTAGGGGGTGGTGAGATGGGAAATGCCATGTGTGGTAAGGTATGGACGAAGGGCGATGTATTCACCTCCATTGTCAGAGTATAGAGAAATGATTTTGGTGGCAAGTGATTTTTCAACAAGTGCTTTAAACGCAGTAAATGTGGAATACGCGTCGGATTTACGTTTTAGGGGATATAGCCAAATATATTTTGTGAAGTGATCAACAAATAGCACATAATACTTGAAACCATCAGTTGATAAAACAGGGGAGGTCCATACATCAAAAAATATTAATTGAAGCGGAGCAGTAGAAGTAAGTGTAGAGTCAGAAAATGGCAGTTTATGGCTCTTAATACATTTGCATGAATCACAAGAAAAATTTAAATGTTTGTTCAATAGGAGTTTATTAATAAAGATAACAGAGTGTAAAATCTTAGACGAGGGGTGACCTAGCCGAGCATGCCAGGTTGGGAGGGATGTTTTGGTAGCCGTGAGGGCTGATGGAGAGGAGCACACACCACCCGGCCACAAGTAAAGTCCATTAATGCGCGGTCCGCGAAGGCGAACGACCCCTGAGCGACGATCCTTCACCTGAAAATCACAATCAGAGAAGGAGACAACAACGTCATTCATAGCACAAAGGCGAGAGACAGAAACCAAGTTGCGAGAAATGCTGGGGACTTGTAAAACATCATTGAACAATAGCGACGAACAGGTAGAAAAATTTAAAGAGCCAGTATTTGAGATACACAAACCATAGCCATTACCAATAACCACACTGTCATTGCCATCGTAAGGAGTGTGGAGGGATAAATTGGCAAGGTCCGACGTTATGTGGTGGGATGCTCCTGAGTCTAGGATCCATTCTGAGTGGAAAGGGGCAGAGGCGGCCATCTGTGCGGAGGGCGAGGAGTTGGCTGGTCGCTGCACGGCTGGCTGGGTAGTTTTAAGAAGAGCCTGATAGTCAGGGCATCGTCTCACGGAGTGGCCTGGAGCGCCACAGAGTTGGCATTTGCCCATATACGGGCGAGTAGTGTGGGATCCGTGAGCGGGCGGCTGGGGCAAGAAGGTCGGTTGAGGCCCAGTAGTGGGTGGCGGGCGAGGGCGAGCACGCTGATGAAATGGGCAACCACTAGTAGAGGTCGATACAAGGGCAGTGGCCAGTAAAGGAGAGGTCACGGAGGACTGTTGAGCCATCTTGAATTCCATGCTGAGTAGTTTGTCATGGAGTTCCTCAAAATCAATGGTGGAGTCGCGAGCCTGAATCGCGAGAGAGATTTCTTTGAAAGAGTTGTCAAGGCCATTGAGGACGGTGAGGACAAGGTCCTCGGGATCAGTAGTGACTCCGAGAAGCGATAGTTCGTCCACAAGGCCACAGATTTCAAGTATGAATTCGGAGATAGAGCGAGAGCCCTTGGAGGGGTTTCGGAGTTTGTTTCTTAGGGCGAGGATCCGGCCGCGGGAGGGTTTGTCGTATGTCTCAACAAGAATAGACCAGGCTTTGGCGGAGGTTTTGGTTTGGCGATATAGCGCTGATGATGTCACTGAGGATGAGTTTGTCTTGGTGGATCCAAGCAGTGTGGAGAGGATTAGGTTTGGTGGTGGTGCCGTCAGCGATGGTGGCCGACGGGCACGGATGAGAGCTATCGAGGAGCGTTTCAAACTGGAAACACCACGCCGTGTAGTTGGAGGACGTGAGTTTCAGGGGGAGTTGAGCGAATATGTTGAATGCAATGAGGTTGGCTGGGGTGGAGTTCGACTGGCCGGCAACGGTGACAGTTGGCGTTGCATCATCGGTGGCCATGAGGAACGGGATTGTGAGTGTTGAAAGGGAGTAAAAAGGATAAAGAATTGGACGTTAGTCAAATTGTGCTCGTGATACCATCAAGAGAATGATTTAAAGGTTGATTTACATTGACAAGGATACTCCTATTTATATTACATTGGGAGGGGTGTGATCCCATCTAATTGGCTACCGTTACGATGTACACTAATGATGATTTACCGTTACGATTTACACTAATGATGATTTACCGTTACAATTTACATTTAATGATGATTAGCAAAATATTATCCTTAATACTTAATAAATTGTGGAGGCTGCTGCCTTTCAAGCACAACGACAACAGGGCAGCGGAGATCGACGTGATGATAAACGTAAGATACCAAAGTGCTCACATTGTGGACGGTTATACCATACCATTGAGAGTTGCTACAAGATTATTAGCTATCTAGGTGCTTCAAGGAAAGGGAAAGGAAAGTAGGTTGATGGCAGAAAGACAGAAGAAAAGTAAAGAGAGTCCCATAAAGTGGTGCACGTAAACAATAACTCATCTCATGTGAATGTCTCTAGTCAGATACAAGGATTAACGCAAGATCAAATGACACAACTACTGGAATTTCTTAATTGCAGGAATGGAGATAGGAAAACTGGTCCTTCTGTCAACATGGCCGGTAAGATCGATTTTGTACAGCCATGGGTGATCGATTCAGGAGCCACTGAACACATCACCTATGACGAGAGTATCATTACTCATGTCAATACAAGTGCTGAGGCCCCGGTCAAAATTTCCAATGGCGACCATATTTATGTTCAAAGTGTTGGAAGTGTTAATCTGCCTAATGGATTAAGCATTAATCATGTCTTGCACGTTCTAGATTTTAAGTGAAATTTATTGCCTGTTAGTCGACTAACCAAAGACTACAATTGTGCACTGATTTTCTTTCCGAATTTTTGCTTTAATTATGTCGGACTTAGCCTCGAGGGATCTGATTGGGATGGGTAAGCGATGCGAGGGTTTATACCTTCTGGAACCTGCTGGCCGGCGTAAGTAGAAAGGTTTTATTAGTTGTAGTAACTCCAAAAATTTGGCAGAGATGATTGGGCCACTCCAAAGTGAAATGCGATAACATCCTTCCTTTTACTAATGTTTTAGATGAGCATTGTGATTCTTGCTTGAGAGCAAAACAGACTAGAAATATTTTTCCATTGAGTTTTATACAAACAATTGCTTGTTTTCAATTGATTCACTGTGATATTTGGCGTGGTTATAAGACTCCATCATTTTCTGGAGCTCATTATTTCTTGATTATTGTTGATGATTATAGTCGGGCTGTATCGATATATTTTATGAGATACAAATCAGAAGTGAGTCAATATTTGCAAATGTTTTGCAACATGATAAAGACTCAATTTGGTAAAACAATTAAGAGAATTAGAACGGATAATGGAAATGAATTCCAATCCAATGATATGAAGAATTATTACATTGATAATGGTATCTTGTTATAAACTTTTTGTATTTACGTGCCACAACAAAACGGGGTTGTTGAACGTAAACATAGGAACATCCTTGAAATTGCAAGAGCACTTCGCTTTCAAGCCGAAATACCAATTGATTTTTGGGGAGAATGTGTGTTTACTATTGTTTACATCATAAATAGATTACCCTCGAAAATCCTTCAAAATAGAACCCTACACGAAATTTTGTTGGAAAAGAAACCAAATTATGACATGTTTGCGTGTATTTGGTTGTTTAATCTATGCGAAGGATACAAAGACATGGGGAGATAAGTTTGACAAAAGGGGGAGACCTTGTGTTTTTGTGGGTTAACCTCAAGGTCAAAAGGGATATAAAGTTTTTTATTTAAACAACAAAATGATTTATACGTCACACGATGTTCATTTGTTGAGACTATTTATCCTTATTCGCAAAGTGCCTAGATTGATAAGTTGAATATGTTACGAACAAAGGAATGGGAATCAGATTTGGAGAGTTTCAATTTTGTGTCTTCAAATGACAAAAAATACCAGCAACTACTGTACCCCGGCCCTTCAAGTGACTCGAGCTTGACCGATATTAATTCACATTAGCCTTCTAATTTGATTGAAGACTGAAGCTACAAATGCTAGTATTCGACGCAGTGAGCGAGTAGACACCAGCTAAAGCATCTCCAAAACTATGCAATTGATTTTCCTTAGCCTATAGACCATTCGCAACAACCTATGCCCAGTTCAGAATCCTCAAAGGTACATCCTCTATCTCATTTCGTATCTTATGACAATTTTTCTCCCGCTCTCATTTGTTATTTAACTGCCATCACATCCCATGATGAGCCAAAGTTCTTCCATCAGGCTGTTAAAGATCCAAAATGGCGTGAGCCAATGAGAAGGGAGATTGATGCTCTAGAAGCAAATGAGACATGGAACATTGAACCTTCCCCCCTTGGAAACGAGTTATTGATTCCAAGTGGGTGTAAAAAATTAAATATAAGCCGAATGGAGAAGTGGATCGTTATAAGGCGAGTCTCGTTGCCAAAGGCTTCACTCAAGTTGAAGGGGTTGATTTTCATGAGACCTTTGCGCCCGTTGCCAAGTTGGTTACTGTTCGAATTTTGTTGGCAGTGGCTGCTAAGCATAATTGGGTGATACATCAATTAGACGTGAAAAATGCATTCTTGCATGGAGATCTAAATGAAGATGTGTATATGAAGCTCCAAAAATCGTGATAATGATGGACTCATCTGCAAACTTCAAAAATCGTTGTATGGTTTGCGTCAGGCTTCCAAAAATTGGTATCATAAATTTTCAAGGGCACTTCTTAACATTGGCTTTCGACAATCAAAAGCCGACCATTCACTCTTCATATTTAGGAGAAATACTATGTATGTCGCAACCTTGTTTTATGTAGATCATGTTATTTTCTAGCTGTGAATAACGAAGAAGAAATCCTGTTTGTGAAGACTTATCTTAATGATAAATTCAATATCAAGGACTTAGGTACTTTGAAGTACTTCTTGGGCATAGAGGTTGCCCTCTCTCCTAAAGTCATAGTTTTGAGTCAACGTAAGTATACTCTCGATATCTTGGAAGAAAGTGGTTTGCAAGGTTGTCGTCCCATCTCCTTCCCTATGGAGCAGAATATTCGTCTTGGCCTTGATGAAAAAAGCCCTCCGGTGGATGCAAGTCGATATAGGTGCCTCATTGGCCGCCTCTTATACTTGACAATTACACGACCTGATATTCAATTTGCAACCAACATGGAAGCCCCGTCTCACTCACATGGAAGCCACAACACGAGTATTACGTTATTTGAAAGCAACGCCTGGGCAAGGAATTTTTCTTCCAACCGATGGTGGCTTAGTCCTTGAAGCTTATTGCGACTCGGATTGGGGTGGCTGCCCTTTAACCTGTCGTTCCAGTACATGGTATTTTTTATCCTTTAGCGGAGCTCATGTTTCTTAGCATACGAAGAAACAATCCGATATCTTTTCTTTGGGCTTTTGTATCTTTAATTTAGGCCCTGTTATAGAGAAGGGTTTCTCTTTTGCTATATATATATATATATATATATATATATATATATATATAGTCCCGTGAAGAATAGATTAATACAATTGCAGTTTTGAGCAACCATATTCATTAGTTTTTCATGCGTTTTATCAAGGTGCGGCGACTACAGAACGATGGGGGTGAAGGTTCAACAATTGTGGGATATGCAAAATTAGCCTACAAAATGGGTCTCTCATGTGAAATTAGCTCGAAATTGGGTCAATCAAGCTAATTCGGGTTGAAATTGCGAAAAACAAAAGTTACGAGTCTAATTTTGTCAGCCTTTAAAGTTGTGGTCCTCTTTTTGCTACCTCCCAAAGTTCAACCCGAAAAATAGGGTTAGTTGGGCTAATTTGGCCTAAAATTGCAAAAATAATGTTACATGTCTAATTTGGACAGTCTGTAAAGTTGCGGTTCGATTCTCTTTTTGCCACCCCCAAAGTTACGGTCCTAGAAAAAAAAATCCCAGAATGCATATATAAATATACAACTAAGAATACATAATAAATTAATAAAATGTACCGTAAAAGCTGGAAAGATGATCGTAACTCGCCTTGGGGAATTCATCGGGAATTGAGGGAGTCAAAAGAGGAAAAAAATTTGTGGTGAATGAAAAAATGGTTGCGGCTGGTATATATAATCGCAGATTTAGCGGCCAAGAATGTCATTGCTAATTACAATTGTTTTATTGATTAGCAACGGTTTGAGAAAGACTGTTGGCAACAAACGGAGACATTTTATTAGCTCCTTCAAAAAAAGGAAATGCGGTTTATACGGTTGCAGGCTTGCTAATCAATGCATTTATTTAATAACTATAAATACGTGCGACATTCTAAGCAGTATCAAAAACTGGTCGATTAGCGACCGTTGTGGGCCGTCGCAATTTAATTTTTTATTAGCGACAACTATTTTTCGTCGCTATTCAGATTTGAACGACGACGTTTCCATTTTGATTAAAAACAGTCGCTAACAACGATCGTATTTCATTTCCGTCACTAATTTTGTTGACTAGGTCTGTTTGACCAAATCCGTCACTATTAGCAACCATTTTATTGATGTCGATCGTACATATTTTTGACCTTGATGCATTTTTCAATTAATTCCACTCCACTTACTATTAATAATCAACATACGGCTCGATATATTTAATTCCTAATTTTAAAATAACACTATAATTTAATTCCAAATTCTAAGTCTATTTGAAGGATAATATAAGTGTTATTTCATTATTACCTTTTATCTACACGATTTTCTTCGTAGTTAATTTGAACTGCAAGTTTATAATTGGTGGTTAATCATTTAGTAGTATGGGAGTAATTAGATATATTTTACTTTTGCACACAAAAATTATTTGCAGAGTGCCGAGTTGAAGAAGTATGGAGCGATTGGAAGACGCCCGGGAGGTGTTTGATAAAATGCGAGACAAAGGTTGTGAACCTAATGAGTACAGTTTCGGAATTTTGGCACGTGGGTATTGTCGAAACGGGTAACTATATTCGTAAATTAATTAATATAAATAAAATTATATACATTAATGTTCTTGCAACGACCAATGAGAGGATCACTCAGACCCAGTGTCTGTTGAGTTCGGATCGACTGATACAGCGGTACAAGAGGTCCTGCCGCTTGCTCTTCCCAGAGTGGTCGATCAGATCCGCACTCAGGTGGAAGCCGACATAGCTAGTGTCGCCGATGCAGAAGATGCCTTGGGACTATATTGCTGTATCTAAACTCACCTGAATGGATTTAGAACTTTGCATTATGAATGTATTTTAATCTCCTAGACACACAGCACACTTTATACACTTTGAAATGAGTCACCCATCAGTACTCTTCTTAATGCATTATGAATATTAATAATTATACTTATAATTGTATATATTTAACAATATATACATATAAATATATATACAAAAAAGTTAAAAATAATTTTTCATCCCATAACTTTTGTCTTTTATTCAATTTAATCTCATATTGTCTTGTTGTTGCTTAATTTTAGTCAAGATTGGACTTTGGAGGTTTAAAATTCGCATGTCACGGCATCATTTTATAATTTTCGGTCAAATTGAACTAAAACTGGGAAATAAAAAAACATATGGGGCAAAATTTAAGTTTTTTTAAATATCTTGTGACCATTTTGTGAAACGAATTACTTATGAGACAATTTTTTATTTCAATAAAAATAGTATGTAAATAATGAGTATATTTTTGGGTGATTTATTGAGGTGTAAAGATGATTTAGTGAGCTGTAAAAGGATTTTGATAAGGTATAGTGTAAAATGTGAGCCAAAATGAGTAACAATTAATTAATTTTGAAAACAAAAAATTGATATTGTGAGCGTATTAATTATGTGAGTTATTTATATGTTGAGAATGTTTAACTAATTTAAGACGTCCGAATAAAAAAGTGTGCAAGTGTATTGCGGAAGGAGACGTTAAATTAGTTGTGGATGATATTAACTACCGATATGATCGACTCTTATAACGGAGATTTTCCATTAGCTTGTAGAACCTTATTGGCTCAATTCACGAATGTAACAATTACTTTTGTTAGATGCAGAACTAATTTTTAGCACATTTTGTTGTTAGGTCGATACTACTTTTAGTTGGGTAGATTTATCGGACATTGTAGTCGAGCTACCTACTTAATTCGTTATGTGTGTGCAATAACAGAAGCTAAATTAAACCTTTCTAGCTTAAAAAACAAAAAAAGTGGATAAGTAAACACGGAATGAAGGGAATAATTGTTTCACTTAAAAGTGAGATCGGGTTGTGCACCGTTCAATAAAATAATAAGTACCAAAAATAACAGTAAAAAGAAATTAATGTCATATGCTTACACATGCTTTTGTCTCACCCATGGCAATATATATTTCTTCAAACCCATCCCAAATATTCATTCTATTTTACCCATTACAGAATTGTCATAATTTCATTTAATTTAACTGTATCATCTCTAAACACTGCACGGCAAATTAATTCTATCTGTCTTGTTTTTTTTTTTTCCTAATTCCACTTTTTTACTTTTGATCCAAAGTTCTTATCTTTCTATCTTATCGGTTACCGTTGTTCTTCATCCTTATCTCTATATCCGACAAAGTTTGACTACACTAAGGTAATGTTTGTTTTGAGTTTTAAGTGACTTTTAAAAATTGATTTCTGAAATTTAGGGATATATTAAAATATCGATAAATAGTAGACGTGTATCTGTTTGGATTATAGGGGTGAGAGTACGTCGTTGTTTTTTAAAACTATGGTACATCGTTGTTTTTTTATAGTAGTTTATAGGGGTTGTGGTACGTCGTTTTTTAAAACTACTTTTCAAATCCCGAATTAGAAATGGTTTTAAATTACAAAACCTAAATTTTGATTTTTAATCCCAAAACAAACATGACCTAGACTCTAGTCTATAAAAGCCAACAAAATTTATCGAACAATATCACACACTCATTTATTGGTAGAGTTAAGAAAGTCGTTTCATAACAAGTTCGTCCATCGTGCATAATTTTCTTCTTTCTTTCTTCTAAATTCAATGAGCAAGGTAACTTTCTTGTTTGATTTTCAATTTTTGTTTCCTTAATTAATTAGTACACACATATAACTTCATAAATTTTGTTCTGATTTTGTTCTTTTGCGTGCTCATCCTATGCATGTGGAGCTCGACTTCAGCTTATATATATGTAAAATATATTTATTCAGTTTTAATTTGCAATAAATTGTCTTCTTGTAGGAAAAGATGACTGAGAAAGAACTTGTAAACACGACGTCAAACTCGTCACAAAATGAGCACACGGGAAGACGAGATATTGGAGAATCTAACGGTGAAAACTCAATTGTCAACACCGTAGAGGAATCACAACGAAAGAGAAAGAGCTACCATCGCCACACTCCGGAGCAGATTCAAGAATTGGAAGCGTATGTTTTATTGCATTTATTTTTTTAAGTATCTAGTTTATTACTTTTTTATACATGGAATGCAAAATTTAAATTATGTCCTTTAAATTGATATATTTTTATTATATACACATTTACTAAAAAAGCATAGCTTTAAATGCATCTCTTTTTTTGGAGGTTGAGAAACAAATACCACTTTAAATCTTCATAATTAGGGCACTTTTTTAAATCATATTAATTATATATATGTACATTAATTACTTTATTTAATTATACAATAATGAGAAAATTGTTTTTTTTTTGTCATATCACAAATTGAAAATAATCCAGTAACTTTCATTTTTTAACATTTTTGTCCGATGACCGACTGTAAGAGCGAGGCGAAACATTCGATTGACCAATTAGACTTTACGACGTGGAAAAATTAAATATACATATAACATTTTCATTATATATGTTTTTATAAGTGCATATCATGTGTATATCTTATTTTATAAATAAAAAATTATCAAAATAAATCACGTGCAATCAAAAAAATAATGATAATTTATAACAGTAATTTTATTATCCTTCTTAAAATAAATAGAATTTTAAAACATTGGAAATGCCCATGTATGTGAATTTCCATTTTTACCCATAATTGATTGCAGATTCCTTAAGGAGTGTCCTCACCCGGACGACAGGAAGAGGACAGAACTTAGTCAACATTTGGGGATGGAACCACTGCAGGTCAAGTTTTGGTTCCAGAACAAGAGAACTCAAAAAAAGGTACTCCCTCTTCCCTCTGTTCCATAGAAATTTGCACACTTTCCATATATGGGATGTCCCACACCAATTTGCACACTCCATAAAAAGAAATATTGTCATTACTTTTTCACACTCAACCTACCTTTTACTTTACTTTATTCATAAAAGTTTACAAAACTACCCCTCAAAACATCACTTATTACACTTTTTCTTACACACTTATTAAAATGTGTGCCATCCCATAGGTGCAAATTCCTCTAGCACGGAGGGAGTAGTATTTAATTGTGAGGGCCAAATTCATTCGAAGTTAGAGCCGATTTTTTTTTAATGAATCAAAACATATATATAATTATAATATTTATGCATATATATATATATATATATATATATATATATATATATATATCAAAATACATTAATATTAATTATCAGGTTCTCAAATTTATCAATATATCTTTAATCTATTAGACTAATTATTTGAATATATATACACATATATAATAGAAATGATGATGTCGAGTTGCAAGCAAAAAATATTGTTGTTGCATTGTATCGTCTAATATTGATAAAATTGAAAAAAAATGAGCACTGAAATTATTACACAATGAAGACATGCATTTATTTATTTATTTTGTTTAATGTGCTTTAAAAAATTTAAAAAATAATAAATTAAACTATCAATCATATTTTCTTCATCAATCTCTTTTTTTAAGAGTAAGTTTTTTTTTATTTATATAATACTACAACATCGATTAATTGCAAGCATGTTTAAACAATACTAAATTAATAAAAAAGTGATCCACGCTTTATATCAATAATAATGTCAAACATGTAAAGTGTAATTCTTTTGAAATCAACCTTGCAATTAAAATACGTACAAAATAATCACTTTAATATATAAGTACCAAAAGTGCAATAAGAATTTTTTTTTTTTTGAGACAACTTTTACAAAAAACGCACTACTAAAATGATTTTTTAAATTAATCTACCATTAATTTTACTTAATTTAAAAAATATATTCCCTCCACGACCCCTATAAAATTTCCATTTGCCATTTTTTGGTTCGTCCGCAAATAAGTTTCTTATACCATTTTTGACAAATATCTTTAAAAAATTTATCCTTACATTTCACTTTATGTCTTACTTATCTCCCTTTCTCATTCACACCACTTATATTAATCACTAAATTTGTGGCTTATAATTATTGTAATTTTTTTAAAATTTATAAATTGTAAATGTAGTTTTATTTTTAATTCTTTTGTTTATTAATAATTCTTTTATTTGTTAATTCACACAACAAAGACTTAATTATCATATAAACTAAATGGATATAAAAACTAAAGAAATTATGTCCAAACAATATAACATAAAAAATTCTAATTTAATCAATAATTTCCTAATTTAATATAAGTTTTCTAATTTAATCAATAATTTTCTAGTTAACTTAATCAACAATTTTCTAATTTAATCTACATGTTTTTTAATTTAATCAACAAATTTTATATTTTAATCAATTATAATTTCCTAGCTAACAAATTTCCTATTTTAATTATTAATTTATTTTTTGCACAAATTTTTAATTTTGTGATTACCTACGGAAATTTTCGTCGCTAATCACAATTTTTTTAATTTTTTTAAAATTTGTGGTTAGAGACGGAAATTTTCGTCGGTAATCACGCGTATTTTTTTTTTTTTTTTTTTTGTGATTACCGACGGATTTTTTTTTTTTTGTGATTACCAACGGAAAACAAATTTCGTATCGGTTGACTTTGTTAATCCGTCGGTAAAATTACGTCGGTATTTTGCATTTTTTTTGTAGTGCAATCTAGTATTCGTTCTATTTCAGTTTTCACACATTTCTATTGAGTTTGTTCCACATTAGTTTGCACATTATAAAAAAAATTACGTTTCTCACAACTCCTAACGTCAAAATTCTAATTTATTTAGCCTCTGTGCCACACTATTTTATCTTACACAATATTCTTTCTTTATCATCAGTTAAATAAAGTTGAAAGACTTTCGTACTTTACTTTATCACTTTTTTAGTTTTCGTGCCCAAATCAGTTTGAGAATTGATTTGGGACGGAGGGAGTCATTTGTTCCATCTATATATGCACAGCAGTTCGTATAAAACATTGCTTTAAAAAATATCATCAGTGTTTAATTTACTTATTTTGCAGACGCAGCACGAACAAAAAGAGCACAATCAACTGCGGCTGGAAAATGAAAAACTTCGGAGCGAGAACTTGAGGTTTAAGTAAGCTCTCAGCAATGCTTTTTGTCTTCACTGTGGAGTATCAAGGCAACAGGTAATTTATTTATCTTCCTTCGTCCGTCTGTTAGCTTTTCATTTTTGCTTTTTTTGTTTGTGCACATGACGTGCATGCACACACATAACACACTAGAGCTGATGAAATATATATTATTACAGATGGATCATATTTCGTCTACAAAGCACGTTGGGAGGAGCATGGAAAACACTGCTGGTTCGATGATGAATGAAGGGAATAGGTCGTTGGCTATTTCTGCCATGGAAGAGCTGATGAGGGTTGCTCAACTAGGAGAGCCATTGTGGGTTCCCAGCATAGATCGGAACACTCTGGTGTTAAACGAAGACGAATACCTCACGGCGTTTTCTAGGGTTTTCAGACACAGAGTGAATGGATTCAAATTCGAGGCGTCGCGTGAAAGCGTTGTTGTTCCAACGCATGCTACTAATGTGGCAGAGATCCTCATGGACGTGGTATGTATTAATTGTGTACATATTAATGCATGATGTTTGCACAACAATTTTAATTGATGAATATATTAGTAATATATTGTTTAAAAATGAATTTAAGCTATATAGTCCCTATAAAAGCCTAATTCGACCTTAATATTAATTAATTTATAACAACTTAAATAGCCTTCAATTAATTCTAGTCTTTAAGCTCATTTTTTGCTTAATTTGTGCAGGAGCAATGGGCAAATGTATTTTCAGGCGTAGTTTCAAGAGCTGTGAATTTGCAAGTGATTTCATCTGGACTAGACGGAACATACAATGAAGCCGTGCTACTGGTACGATGAAGTTTTCCTTAAGAATATATATTTGAACATTTATGTGTAACAATTTTTATTTAATTTTATATATATATATATATGTTGCAGATAAATGCAGAGTTTCAAGTTCCTTCCCTTCTTGTACCTACTCGTGAAAGTTTTTTTTTGAGATATTGCAAACGACATGTGGATGGTATGTGGGCGGTGGTGGATGTTTCCGTAGACCACCTCAACACAACGCCGTCTGTAACATGCCGTAGACGACCCTCTGGTTGTCTCATCCAGGACATTTCTAATGGACATTCAAAGGTAATACCTAAACTAATTATTTTCCCATTCAATTTTTCTTGTATTTTTCTTCCAATAATTTCGCGCAATTTTAATAAAGTAATGTCATGGGTAGGTTATATGGGTTGAGCATGTTGAAGTAGAAGATGGAGGCATTGCAAGTATATACAAGCCTCTAATTACTTCTGGCCTCGCATTTGGGGCACGACGATGGGTTGCAATCCTCGAGGGATATTGTCAACGACTGGTAAGAACATTTGCAACCGGAGTGCCCTCTGGAAATGCCAATAATTTCTTAGGTAATTTTCTGTCTATAGATAATTTATTTTATGCATAAATAAAGAATTTTCAAATGATCATATATTTGTTTTTCTTAATTTAATGTGTTCAAGAGGCATATATCAATTGATACATAGCCTTCACGTCGCGTGTTGTGTTATCTGAGGTAATATCAAGAATCGTCCTGAAACATAGGCCGTGATGCCCAATTTTTAATCTTTAATGTTTTTTATTTTTTCAATTTGGTCCTTTTTGTGTTAAATTTGTTTATTCCGTTGTCAATTTAGGTTTCCAATTTTAGTCCGTATATTTTTACAATTTCCAATTTTTGCCATAAGGACCAAATTAAAAAGGTTAAAATTAATAGACAAGACTAAAAAAACTTATATAATTATTTTCTCGTAATGTTGTAGCTGAAAATCAAGATGGTAGAAGAAGCATGTTAAAGCTAGCAGAAAGAATGGTGACAAAGTTTTGCTGTGGAGTAAACACCTCGATTGTGAACACTTGGACCACCATATCCGGGAACGGAAACGAGAACGTGAAATTCATGACCCGTACGAATGTGGATGATCCGAGCGTGCCATTCGGGGTCTTGCTCAGTATAGCAACTTCTTTCTGGCTTCCCGTTCCTCCTAAAAGAGTGTTTGATTTTTTGTGGGATCACAACACTCGAAAAGTGGTACTAATATTTTTATGTTTCCATATTTACTCGAATATGTGTCTTTGTTATATATAATCCATTTGTTTCTATATTTTCTTTTAATTAATTAGTTAATAATTTACATATTTTGCAAAATTCCAATTCCTTAAATTTCAGTGGGACACGCTTTTGAACGGAGGAGACATTGAAGAAATAATGCACATTGTGAGTGGCAAGGAAGAAGTTAATCGTGTCACACTCTATAAAGTAAAGGTGATTAATTGGCATTCCAAAATGATATTCAATTTTTTTCTTAGTTTACGTGCCCATATCAGTGTGAAAACTAATTTGGGACGGAGGGATTTTAACCCAACTTTTCCCTCCTTGATAGGGTTCGGACTCAAGTTCAAGTTCAAGTTCAAGTCATGAGATGCTAATGTTGCAAGAAAGCCGAATTGATCCAACATCATCTTACATTGTTTATGCACCAATCACCATGGTTTGTGCAAATGCGGTTTTAGGTGGAAAAGATCCTAGCAACATACCCTTACTGCCGTCGGGATTTGCAATTCTTCCAGACGGACCGACTGGCCGTGGCCAAGGAAGAGGGATGGCAGCTCAAGGTGGCACAGGTGGATCTCTTTTAACAGTTGCACTTCAGGTAAACTTTCTTAAAAAATTACAATTTATCAATTTTTTAAAAAAATTACATGAAAAGTACAGATCATACAAGCTAGTTGCGACATAACCATTGATTATTTTCCAAATATTTACTGCAGATTTTGATTGATTCTACTCCAAATGCAAACGTTTCTATGGGATCGATTTCTGTTGCCAGCAAAGTTATGTGGAGCACCGTCGACAAGATCAAACAGGCATTGATTCCCAGATCTTGATGATATGATAATTAAATGTTTTATTTTGTATTTGAACCTTCCATTCCTAGCTAATTTATCTATAATATTTTATATCAAATTTGATGTTGAAATTGTGAAACAATTTTTTTGGCAAGGATTTCATCTTTTGGACAACGTTAATCTTCAAGTGAGACAGAGGAGAAACTATATGTCAAGAATAGTGGGATCAATGAACAAACCTTTTATTATCTATTTTGTATTTAATTAGGTGTTGGAAAAGCAATAAAAATAGTTCCCTAAATATTCACTTGTTACCTTCCCAAAGCTAGCGCCTTTCTTTATACTCTTCAACCTTTACATAGCAATTCGGAAAATCTAAAGTAATATATTGAAAAAAAAAATCTAAAGTAATATTGAAAAACATGAAACTCTTGAATTTGTTTAAGTGAATCTTCATTCTTAATTAAGACCATGAACTCTTGACAACAAATGGATTAGTCCGGACTTCAACTCAAAATTCGTAACATATTAGGATATTGAATACAAAATAGACGTGGTTGTTGGTCAAGATCCAATTTTGTGAATTCTCTCAAAGTCTTATCGCTTTGTGCATTTTTATTTCTTTGTCAAAATCACTCGCACTTGATGAAATGGTTGAACAAAGAAAAACTTAAATAAAAAAGGATTAAATTTGAAACATGTTGACTAAATTTTGATAAAGAAAAAAAAACGGATTAATTAGAATACAAAATGATATTATATAACTTTACATTACTCGAAGCCTCGGTATCTGATGATATGCTCGTTTGAGCCTCATTGGACGGTGAGATTTGTCCCCGGTTTAAAGCCAGAGCAAAGCTTTGTATGGACTGGCCCATTATGAATTTTCGCAATTTTTTCAGGACGATAACTTTATGGGGTAGCAAAAAAGGATTGACAAAGTTAGACCCACAATTTATTTATTTTCGAAATTTTAGGCCCAATTAGCCCGACTGGTCCAATTTTGAGCTAATTTCACACGTGATTGTCACATGAGCCCATTTTCCAGGCTAAACTTTGGAGAGGTAGCAAAAAGAGGACTGCAACTCTATGGGCTGGTAAAATTAGACCCGTAATATTTTTTTTCCGCAACTTCAGGCCTAATTAGCTTGTACATGTTGCACTTTTTGACAATATTGTGTTACATTTTTCACTTATATGGCATAACACTTTTCTCTAATATATTGTGTTGCACATTTCTACAATAAACGTGAATTTGGAGTTTTAACCCATATCCATTCAAACCAACTGATATTGATGCCCATTTCTTTATTCTTCTTCTTCCTTTGTAAAAAGAAAAAATAGGGTTATTATAACAACAAATATTAAAACAAAGCCAACAACGAATTAAATACATAATGAAATAATGGACACAAATTTACAAGTGGTCCTATAACTTTTCCCGAATCTGTAAAAGGTCCGCCAACTTTTTATTTTATCAATTTTAGTCCTTTTTGTCAAATTTTGGTCCTAGTCTTAATTTTGGTCCTTTGAGACCGTTTTCAGTACAATTTGAGTCCTTTTAACCAAATTTCATCATATTCACTGGAATAGAACATGTGTATTTTATGTGACAACTTTTTTTTTCGATATTTTTAACACATCATCCGACATATAAGTTGTTTTGAATGAAAATAATTAAAAGTGATATATTTAATACAAAATTTTAATAAATATTTATTTATAATTGTTGGTCCCAAAAGGAGTGTGACACGTGTGTGTGTGTGTGTGGGGCGGGGGGGGGGGGGGAATACACGTGTATGTGTTTTTCAAAATTTTACAAACAATAACACAAATAATCAGAGTCAGGTAGGTTGTCTATATGCAAAGTCCTATAGAAATACTTTGAAAATATTCTAACAGATCTTAACAGATATACAACTTATATGCGAAATTTATGACAGGCCCTATTATACTTCTTAAGCAATGTGCACTTAGATACTTAGCAGATAAATAAGCAATATGTAACATAACTACTTAAACAATAAAGTAAATGCAGTAAGTAAGAACACGAGATGTATAGTGGTTCAGAGGCTAAACTGCTCCTACGTCCACTCTCCTAACTTAATAGGATAATTCCTTAATCACTTGGAATTAACTTGTTTTTACAGTGCCAATGTGCACTCTCCTCTTCTTCTTCTCTTGATTTCTTACAACCTTCTCTCGTTGCAATACTCTCAAACTTCTACGAACACAACAATACTCTCAAACTATCTCTCAAGGTGAAAGTAGGGTTTTGTTCTTGTACCAACTTAATGTGATATCTTTTATAATTTAAGAACAAATGTAAAGGCTAGGATATCACTTTCTAGGCTTATGATAATAAACTATAAGCTTGCCTAGTGGGGACTAAAGATAACACTCACAAATAAAATTCTTAAAAGTTTTAATCTCTCGACTGTTTTGAATACTTTTGAATGCTAAGAATATTGCTAGAATGTGTATGGCTTGTATGTCTGGTAATCTTGAAATGTTTCAAGATATGTCCTATTTATAGATGGAGCAAACTATCCGTTGGTGGAGATAGCAAGCTTATCCATAAAAGTGGTACTGTAACTTTTCCCGAATCCGTAAAAGGTCCGGCAACTTATTATTTTATCAATTTTAATCCTTTTTGTCAAGTTTTGGTCCTTTGAGACCGATTTCAGTCCAATTTTAGTCATTTTAATCCAATTTCATCATATTCATCGGAATAGAACATGTGTATTTTATGTGACAATTTTTTTTTTCGATATTTTTAACACATCATCCGACATATAAGTTGTTTTGAATGAAAATAATTAAAACTGATATATTTAATACAAAATTTTAATTAATATTTATTTATATATCAAATATACATAATTGGAAAATTCTTGTATACATAATTTTATCAAAATATTAATTTTATCTTTTTTATGTTCTATTTTACCAAATATTTATTTATTATAAAATATATAATTTTGTATTTTCATTTAAATTAATCAAAAAAAGGTAATATATTTAATACAAAAAAAATTGATTTCGTTGAAACAAATTAAAACGTCAAATTCAATTACATATTAAACTAAAAAAATACATGTTCTTACGTATGTATAAATATACTCCCTCCGTTCCACAAAGATAGCTACATTTGACTTTACACACAGATTAAGAAAAATCAATAAATTAAGTTAAATTTAGCTAATGTGTCAATTTTGCCCTTGAAATCCCATACTCCAAAATATGCTAAGCATTAATTACTCTTATTAATTAGGGGTAAAATTGACAATAGAGCATTTAATACTAAAGTAAAAAAGGAAATGTAGCTATAATTTGGGACATCCAAAAAAGGAATACGTAGCTATCTTTGTGGGACGGAGTGAGTAATATCATCATATATATGGTGGAGAACCTATGTATATTTGAGAGTATATATGAAATTATCATGTAAAATTGGAAATTAATTAATATTTATATATTAGTCTTTCATAATTTTAAATTATTTGTAAGTTAATCTATAGGCTCGTTAATTATTTGATAGCTTGTAGGTGAGACAACCTGCAGTGTTGTATCCTTGTGTATTGATGAAAGGCTTTAGCCCCCAAATATATAAAATATTCTCAAATTAAATTAACAATAATTATAATTATTTACTACTCAGGTTTCTAAAAATTAATAAAGAACCATAACCATGTGTATTAACATAAACGTCGTTTTTATTTCCCTCCAAATTGCTTATTTGTCAGATGATTGTTAAAAATACTGAAATACATAAAATACACACATTCTATATATTATGGTGGGTAGGGTTGAAATTAAATTAAAAAGAGTGAAATTGGACTCAGGGGACTGAAATCGGACACTAAGGACTAAAATTAATAAAATAAAAAGTTACAGGACCTTTTACGGATTCGAAAAAGTTACAGGACTATTTTTAAATTTATCTCTTACAATAACGTCTTAGAACACAAAAAATAAATTTCGCACATGTAGCCCATTTTTTGGGCAAATTTCATATACCCTACAACTGATGCACCTTCACTCCTACTGTCATGCTGTTGCCGCACCTCCACCCCACCATCCTACTGCAAACTATATCATCATGGGTAGCTTTCCCCTTTCTTCGCACATTAGTTGATGGAGCTTTTATCAATTATTTAGTTGTCTGTGCCAGTAAACGTGGCAGTAGAGGTGGTCGCGGAAGAGGTTGAGCCAGAAGAGGCAGTGGCAGCCAAGGAGGCCTCGTTAGCCTTGACGCCGATGATGAGGATGATGAAGACGACAATGACAATTGTTTCGAGTGAGACATTTTTTTTTTTTGTTCCCCAAACAACTCAGAAAACCAAGAAAAATAATATTGCAAAATACAGTAACTAATAATTTTAATCAATATATAGATTATATAATTTGATCATATAATTTTTTTTATTTAATTAGATTTATATTGTATATGTGTGTGTTATCAACATATGAAACTAGATTTTAAAGAGTAAAAAAAAGGAAAAATTAATTTTATGAATGATCAGTAGAAGTTTAAATATTTTAAATATTAATTCACTTTTTTCAATTTACATTCTCGGTTGTTCAATTTATGTGATTTTGCCAAAAAAAATCAAATTCGTTGTAAATATGAGTGTGTGGCTCGCACATGGAATCACTACAAGATCACAGGGGGAATAGCGATGAAAATTTTGCGACAAATCTAAATTTCATCGCTAAAATCACTTTTGCGACAAATCTAAATTTCATCGCTAAAATCGCTAAATAGAAATTTTCGTCGCTAAATTCTTAGATTTAGTATTTGCAACAAAATTTGAATATTTTATCTCTATATTAGCAACAAATTGCTTAATTTCGTTGTTAATAATCAAAATAGCAATGAAAATTATATTTCGTCGCTAATATTTTGCAACGAAATGAAAATTTTCGTCGCTAAATTCTTAGATTTAATATTTGCAAAAAAATTTATATATTCCATCGCTATATTAGCAACAAATTGCTTCATGTTGTTAATAATCAAAACAGCAATGAAAATTATATTTCGTCGCTAATATTTTGCGATGAAATAGAAATTTTTGTGGCTAATTTCTTAAAATTAATTTTTTGCAACGATATTTATATATTTCATCGCTATATTAGCAACAATTTGTTTCATTTTGTTGTTAATAATTAGAACAGCAATGAAAATTATATTTCGCCGCCAATATTTTGCGATGAAATAGAAATTTTTGTGGCTAATTTCTTGAAATTAATTTTTGCAACAAAATTTGTATATTTCATTGCTATATTAGCAACAAATTGCTTCATTTTGTTGTTAATAATCAAAAAATCAATGAAAATTATATTTTGTCGCTAATATTTTGCGATGAAATAAAAAAATTTGTGGCTAATTTCTTGAAATTAATTTTTGCAACAAAATTTATATATTTCATCTCTATATCATCAACAAATTGCATCATTTTGTTGTTAATAATCAAAACAAGAATGGAAATTATATTTCGTCGCTAATATTTTGCGATGAAATAGAAATTTTTGTGGCTAATTTCTTGAAATTAATTTTTGCAACAAAATTTATATATTTTATCACTATATTAGCAACAATTTGCTTCATTTTGTTGTTAATAATCAGAACAGCAATGAAAATTATATTTTGTCGCCAATATTTTGCGATGAAATATAAATTTTTGTGGCTAATTTCTTGAAATTAATTTTTGCAACAAAATTTATATATTTCATCGATATATTAGCAACAAATTGCTTCATTTTGTTGTTAATAATCATAACATCAATGAAAATTATATTTTGTCGCTAATATTTTGCGATGAAATAAAATATTTCGTGGTTAATTTCTTGAAATTAATATTTGCAACAAAATTTATATATTTTATCGCTATATTAGCAACAAATTGCTTCATTTTGTTGTTAATAATCAAAACAACAATGAAAATTATATTTCGTCGCTAATATTTTAGCGATAAAATTGAAATTTGTATGACTAATTTTGTGGATTTAATATTTGCGAGAAAATTAAAATATTTCATCACCTTATTTGCAAAACAATATTTTATTGTTAATACACTACTACATATTTGGCCTTGGAGAGTTTTTAAAAGAGCTCTCCAAGTGGGAGCTATTCAAGCTAAATTGCACTTTAGCTTCACTACAAGAAACAGGGGGAATAGCGATGAAAATTTTGCGACAAATCTAAATTTCGTCGCTAAAATCAATTTTTAACAACGAAATAAAAAAATTCGTCGCTAAATTCTTAGATTTAATATTTGCAACAAAATTTATATATTTCATCGCTATATTAGCAACAAATTGCTTCATTTCGTTGTTAATAATCAAAATAGCAATGAAAATTATATTTCGTCGCTAATATTTTGCAACGAAATAGAAATTTTCGTCGCTAAATTCTTAGATTTAATATTTGCAACAAAATGTATATATTTCATCGCTATATTAGCAACAAATTTCTTCATTTTGTTGTTAATAATCAAAACAACAGTGAAAATTATATTTCGTCGCTAATATTTTGCGTTGAAATACAAATTTTCGTGGCTAATTTCTTGAAATTAATTTTTGCAACAATATTTATATATTTCATAGCTATATTAGCAACAATTTGCTTCATTTTGTTGTTAATAATCAGAACAACATTGAAAATTATATTTCGTCGCCAATATTTTGCGATGAAATAGAAATTTTCGTGGCTAATTTCTTGAAATTAATCTTTGCAACAAAATTTATATATTTTATCGCTATATTAGCAACAAATTGCTTCATTTTGTTGTTAATAATCAAAACATCAATGAAAATTATATTTTGTCGCTAATATTTTGCGATGAAATAAAAAAATTTGTGGCTAATTTCTTGAAATTAATTTTTGCAACAAAATTTATATATTTCATCGCTATATTAGCAACAAATTTGCTTCATTTTGTTGTTAATAATCAGAACAACAATGAAAAATATATTTCGTCACTAATATTTTGCAATGAACTAGAAATTTTCGTGGCTAATTTATTGAAATTAATTTGTGCGATAAAATTAAAATATTTCATCGCTATACTAGCAACGAATTGCTTCATTTTGTTGTTAATAATCAGAACAACAATGAAAATTATATTTCGTCGCTAATATTTTAGCAACAAAGTTGAAATGTGTATGACTAATTTTGTGGATTTAATATTTGTGAGAAAATTAAAATATTTCATCACCTTATTAGCAAAACAATATTTTATTGTTAATAATCAGAACAATAATAAAAATTATATTTCGTCTCTAATATTTTAGTGATGAAATAGAAATTTTTATGTTTAATTCTCATGAATTAAAAATGGTTGTCATTTAAACATAATAAAGAAAAAAAGGTTTGAGTGCATGCATAGTGTGAAACAATAGAGACGATTCTAACACTATGATGTTTTAAGTAATAGGATCAATATAATTTCATTTACACTCATTAATTTGACATATTAAGTTTTTTGTTTGATTTATTTTGGGGTATAACTTCTAGATTTCATTATGTATAACTTTGTTTTATATTTTTCTGTTTTTCTGTTTTCTTGATTTCATTAATTATTTGTTGTTATTTCTACTAAGCACGAGGGAAGAGTACTATTTCAACTATGCATATTAAATCTAGAAAATCAGTTTAAATGTTTAATAATTCTCCAAAATTTTGTGTCTTATATAAATCAGTTTGAATGTTTATAAAAATATTTATAAATATGAAGATGCAAATGAAGATGGACATAAAGATGAGATGATGAAGAATGAATGTAATATTTATTATTTTTTTGGAATTGTTAGAGTAACATTGATTTTATACAATTGAAATTGTTTTAAAAATTACAATATATATAATTGTTACAAGTTAAAAATTAATCAATTAATATATGTGAAATAAATTAATTAAATGAGTAAAATTAACTTAATTAGTAACAATTGAATACATATATAATTAATATTAAAAACTGAACCAAAGAGTTGTCTGCTCGAGTGGTGGGCACCCAGCCGGGTGCCCATGGCTGGGTGCCCATCCACCCGGGATCGATTCCCACAAAGACCAAATAAATAGTCATTTAAATAAAATGGGGAGGGGTATGCGGGTGTGGGTGTGGGTGCGGGTCGGTTGGGTGTGGGTGCGGGTCGGGTTGGTAGAGTGTGGAAGTGGGTTTAGAGAACAATTTAAAAATCGGATATCCATAGCCAAATATTAGTGACAAAAATATGAGTTTCATCGCTAACATTTGCAACGAAATTAAAATATTTGTCGCAAAAAATTAGTAACGAAGTAAGGAGCTAATATTTTAGACACGAAAAAATTTTGTCGTTAATTCTAATATTTTCGTCGCTAATGTGAGTTAGCAATGAAATAATTTTGTCGCATGATTTGTTGCTATACACCCGTCGCAAACATTTTGCGATGAAATTCATATTTTCGTCGCTAATATTTTGCGATGAAACTCAAATTTTCATCGCCAATATTTGTGACGAAATAAATTTTTTTGTCACAAACACGTTAGCGACGGGTGTATAGCAACAAATCCTGCGACAAAATTATTTCATCGCTAACTCACGTTAGCGACGAAAATAATAGAATTAGCAACAATTTTTTTCGCGGCTAAATTGCAGTTTTCTTGTAGTGCTTGGACAGCTCCCACTTGGAGAGCTCTTTTAAAAGAGCTCTCCAAGGCCAAATATGTAGTAGTGATAATTAGAACAATAATGAAAATTATATTTCGTCTCTAAATCACTTTAATAATTCTCCAAAATTTTGTGTCTTATATAAATCAGTTTGAAAGATTATAAAAATATTTATAAATATGAAGATGCAAATGAAGATGGACATTAAGATAAGAGGATGAAGATTGGATGTAATAATTATTATGTTTTTGGAATTGTTAAAGTAACATTGATTTTTTACAATTAAAATTATTTTAAAAATTACAATATATAAATATAATTGTTACAAGTTAAAAATTAATCAATTAATATATGTGAAATAAATTAATTAAATGAGTAAAATTAACTAAATTAGTAACAATTGAAAACATATATAATTAATATTAAAAACTGAACTAAAGAGTTGTCTGCCCGAGTGGTGGGTGGCCATAGCTGGGCGCCCATCCACCCGAGATCAATTCCCACAAAGACCAAATAAATAGTCATTTAAATAAAATGGGGAGGGGTATGTGGGTTGGGTACGGGTCGGATTGGGTGTGGGTGCAGGTCGGGTTGGTCGAGTGCGGCATTTTATGATGAAACGCATACTTTCGTCGCTAATATTTTGCGATGAAACACAAATTTTCATCCCTAATATTTGCGACAAAAATATTTTTTTTGTCACAAACACGTTAGCGACGGGTGTATAGCCACAAATCCCGCGACAAAATTATTTCATCGCTAACTCACGTTAGCGACAAAAATATTAGAATTAGCGACAATTTTTTCGCGGCTAAATTGCAGTTTTCGTGTAGTGAATAAATTGGAGATAGATGGGTCCCATTTTTAACTAAATATCAGACGAGTTTACTGAAAGATCAGATGATTTGATGTCAGTTGATTCGTTAGGAGTCCAGAACTAACTAGTCTGCTGATTAGATCAGTTGATTAAGAAGCGTGTAGAATTGTAGTGTGCCCATTTTTAAAGGATTATACTCGTCTACATACTCATGTAATTTTAAAACTTTATTTCATGCATAAACACATTTTATGATATCAGTTGACTTGGTGTCAACTGAATATGAACTTTCAAAATAGCAAATCTGATATGCAGTGTATCAGTTGATACAAAACCTTTTGTACTTAAAACATACGCTATGTAAATATGCATGCTAAAGCAGTAAATAACACACAGATTTATAGTGGTTTGGACCAACTTGTCCTACATCCACTTTCATGACTCATTCGTGATATTATATGCATTGCTAACTTTAATGTCCCAAGAGAAGACGTTTTGCTAACTTTATAGTCTCAAGAGAAGACTTTTGATCAAGATACACTCGTCTTGGTGTATACGGATCTACTTGTTGGGGAGGGAACAAGTACCTTTTACAGGGGCTAACTTTTATATACCTAGTGTGAGAAACTCGACCTATCTTCTAAAGGTTTAGGATAGAAGGAGGATTCAAGATTAAGTATGAGAATTTCCCTTACAATCAAATTTAGCCTTGAGCTAGGATTGGGAAATTCTCTTCTAAGCTAAGGATATATATGTAACAATGTTGGCTTAGATATATCATGAGTTCACTCACTAGGTGTAAGGGTATGGATGTTTGCTGGATTTCTTCTATGAAGGTTGTTCTTGAGCTCTTCTGATTTGACGAACACTTATGCATTTTGCTCGGTCTTAACATCACCCTCATGTACTCTTGAGATATCAATTGAACTCATATTTATATATGAGATTAGATGAATGTTACCGTTGGAAAACAACAAACAAATCCCACTATTTCGGGAATCACAATCTTTTAGGTTGATGTTATTGATTATTATTGTTGCCTAGTAATAATCAAGGCATCATAGACTTCCTTGAGTTTTGTGCCTTGTCAGAACCTTGGTGTTTGTTGTCGTCTTCCGATTGGTCCACATCAGCTCTAATTTGACTATACAATGCTTGATTCAGACGACCTTCGACACTCCTGTTTACTCAGCTGGTCTTAGGATCATCTCTTCTGATCTTGACAATTGGTATCTTGATTGTTTCCCCAGTTGTGTAGACTTTGTCTGGTTAGTCAGGAAGACTTAGTCTCAGTTGTGTTTGACTTACTCAGCTGATAAGTCCTCAGCTGATCATACTTAGCTGGTCACCTCTTCTGACTTTGGTCTTCTTCTCTTCTGATCTTAAGCTTGTGCGCGTTACTCCTCTACATCAGCTAAGTACCTTCTCAGCTGGTGTTGACCAAAACCTATCTATTACAAGATGAATAGTGAAGTTGTTTATACAATACAACTTATCCTATTCCAAGTTGTTTATAAAAAAAACACATAAGGGATATCGATATCCCAACAGAGATTTTAGCGATATGTCCAATTAACTTGTTTTATGTTTGAAAATTAAAAATTAAAACAATCCGAAAATTAAAAAATTAAAAGTTCTAAAAATTTGAAAATCTGAAAATATGTAAAATAAAAAGTTATAGGAATCTGAAATATGTTAATAAAAAAAAAGTTTTAACTTTCAGATTTTACATAAAATTTGTCACAGATTATCCACACAATTTGTCACTTGGTTACAAAGTGCATGGGCTTTTAAAAAAATTGAGACGGTTGTATTTCATCGTAACGGAATTGGTTGTCGCAAATTATCTAGATTTTTTTGGGAAACAGCAATGAAATTGGAATTAAAAGGGGAATACAAGGGGTACTCCAACCTTACAAAGTAGTACAATGATCGAGACTAACCAGAAAAAAAAAACCAAAAACATCCCAGTCGAGATCTAAGGACCAGAAATTAGACATTAATCATACATACCCTAAGATTAGAAACCCAATCATTCAAACTCGAAAGTCTTATTCGACTTCTCTTTGATCCAAGACCACGACCTTACTCAACATTCATCAAAAGCTCTCTCAATAGTAGTTCCCTCATTGTTGAAGATGAACTTGTTCCTCATTTTCCAAATTCCCCCAAACAGTGTTAGACCACAATGATACCCATACTTTGGACCGGATACCCCCCGGGCGAAGCCCCATGAAATGATTCAAATTTATCTTAACCTGATTGTGTCCACCATTGTAGCAACCAAGCCAGTTGAAGATTTTAGACCATAGGGAAAAGGCGGATTCGCACTCAAAAAACAGATTGCTCTCGATCTCCATTGCCTCTCCACATAGTGCACATAACGTGTTCCCCAGATCGACTCCTCTTCTAGCTAAGTTATGCTTAGTAGGTACCCTTCCAGCGAGTAATCTCCATGTGAAACACTTAAACTTGCCCGGAGAGATTTGCTTCCAAATAAGATTGAAGATGGGGTATTTATCTCCCGTGTAGAATACTTCGTATGCCGATTTTGTGGAGGTCTACCTCTAATTTCAACCTCCATGAATCAGGTCTTCCTTCATCTGGGCTATACCTGTTGTCACAACTAAGCAAAGAATTAAGAGTCATTTGTTTCCACTCGAAAAGAGATCTCCTCCAAGATAATTTCCACTTCCAAATACCTCTCTTCCTTATCCAGATATTAAATAAATTATGCAATTTACAAATGTATGATGAAAATGTTTATCAATGAAATCTGTAGGTTGTGCCATGTATACGGTGTCGGACAAAGTGTCGTGAAGAATAACGTATTATTAACATTGAACTGTTGAAGGGGCCAGTTACGGGTAACTGCAATACTGAGAACTGACCTAACAGTTGCAGGTTTGTGTTTGATACGGGAGACCCACTTGGAGCCAACAATATTATAGGACTCATCAGAAGGAACCAAGTCCCAAGTGACATTCCTGAGAAGAGCATCAAATTCAGATGACATGGCCTCCCGCCACCATTCATCCTTTAAGGCCTATAAAACACAACTAGGTTGAGTATGGTCATAAGGTAATGCTGAAGTAAGACAGTACCTCGGATTGGGCTTGAAAATCATGTTTTGTGATCGAGTGACCATACTGGAACCGTGCAAGGCCGGAGGCGGGGAGGGTGGTGCAGGGGGCGTGGAGGAGCATCAGGAGGCACGAGAGTATGGGTAGGAAGAGTGTGTTGGTGGGCAGTGGGTGGTGTATTTATCAGTTCAAGGGTGTGGCGGGTGGATTTATCGGATCGGTAGGTGTATTTTGCAGATCAGGAGGTGGATTAAGCGGAACAGTGGGTACATCCGGAAGGGGAGTGGATATATCAGATCAGTGGGTGTTCGGGTGTATTTTCCAGACTAGTGGGTGTGTCGAAAAGACTGGGCTGAATTTAGCAAAGGGAAAAGTGTGTTCAACGAATTGAACATGGTGAGAGGTATATATTTTGTGAGTGGATAGATCTAGACATAGATGGGCAATTTGAGTGAGAGAGTATCCAATGAAAACACACGGTGTAGATCTAGAGTCTAATTTGTGAGTAGTATAGGGACGGAGTCAAGGGTAGCATAAGCATCCAAAGACTTGGAGTTTGGAAAGGTTAGGTGATTGTTTTAAGAGGCATTGGAAAGAGGAAAGCGTATATATTTAGGTTAGCTTTTGGAAGGCGATTTATAATATACACTACATAAGGCCAGTATGTGGCAGCACACACTGCATAGGGCCAGTATGTGAGAGACATGATGTAGTAAGGCTAAGGTCATTCAACAATATGTTTGTGTCGACGTTCAGACATGCCATTGTGTTCGATCGGGAGTATGAGGCGGGGTGGTGAGGTGGGAGATACTATGAGTTTGAAGAAATGAGTGAAGAGCAATAAACTCCACCCCCTCCCCCCCCCCCCCCCCCCTCCCAATTATTAGTGTAAAGGGTTTTGATTTTGGTGTTATAGTAGTTTTCTACAAGAGTCTTAAAAGTTGTGAATGTGTAAGGGACATCAGATTTACGTTTGAGATGATAGATCCACATATATTTGCTAAAGTGATCAACAAATATGACATAATATTTAAAGCCATCAAGAGATAAGACGGGAGAAGACCAAACATTAGAGTAAAGGACTTCAAGAGGAGCATATGACATAATGTTTGAATCACTAAAGGGAAGTTTATGACTTTTAATTTGATACACTTGCTAGACACGCAATTGAATAGTTTACAAGTTTATTAGATAAGCTAAAATTGGATAAAGTGTGCGACAGAATTTTAAGAGACGGATGACCTAAACGAGCATACCAAATCAGGGCTGGTGGGCGATCAGATAGGAAGGTTGTGGGTGGTGGTTTGGATGCTCGTGCCTGTCATACATAGAGATTATCTATGCGACTCTCCACGAGGAGAATGCTCCTCGTGCGGCTATCCCGCACCTGAAATGAAGAAGTTCCAAAAATAACATCAACGTTATTATCCCAACATAAGGTTGAAACTGAAGTTAGATTATTTGCCATTTGTTGAACGACTAAAACATTTGAAAATTTCAACATACCAAGATCTTGAAATGATAAGTTTTGAAAGGATAAGTTTTGAAGATCGGACGTGACATGATGAGAGGCCCCGGAGTCCATGATCCAAGTGATGGAGGGAGTATATGAGACTATTGAGTGGGCGGGGGTGTATATACTAGATAAATGGGTGTATGGACTCGGTGCAAGGGGTGTGTTTACTAGATAAATGGGTGTATGGACTTTGTGAGTGAGGACTGAGTTGACTCGTTGAGTTGGGACTGAGACGACTCGGTGAGTTGGGACTGAGTCGACTCGGTGAGTTGAAGATCTGGGCAGTTTGCGGGTGAAAAGAGAAGGGCATGTTTTTGTCGTGTGGCCTTGAGCCCGGCACAATTGACAGGTGGGTGGCATTCGAGGCCGGCGGTTGGAAGAGTCGTCGATAATCATGGTCGACATCGGGCACGACTCGACGGACGGAGGTGATGTTGGCCGGGATGCAAGGTGTAAGGGTGAGTGGGTCGAGGCTGCAAGGTGTGCAGGGGTGCGTAGGCCAAGGCAGAAGAAGAAGTAAGGAATTATTCCCTTGGAATGGCTGTTGTGACAACTGACAACGACAGTGGGAGGTGGAAATCGTGGTGTTTGTGGGATCGAGGTATGAGCCAATTGACTCGTTGATACCATAAAGAATTATAGTTGCATTGAATTAATGTAAAAGTTTACATAAGAGGTATTAATAGATACAAAGTGTATCTATATCTACAAGATATTAACAACAAATATTTAGGAGATAAGGATAATATTTAAAGATACAAATCTTTAATATATTATATTCCTAATAGTCGCAGTTTACGACGAAAAATATTAATCATAAATTTAGAAGGGTTTATGACGTAAAGTTAGGGTTCAAGACAAAATGTTTGATGAATTTTACGAGGATCATCCAAAAGGAAATTAGACATTGTGGTTGTGTCCCTTTTCTTTTGGACATTTCTGATGCCCTTTAATTTAATATATGAGTTTGTTGTTTCCAAAAAAAATGGTGAAAGACCCATCGTGATTTGTGACCAACCCGGCCCGTCGTAAATTGCGACGGGTAAAAATTTGTCACAGACGTTTGTGACCCTCAGTTTTCCAACATCAGTCAAATCGTTTCAAATAATGATATGGGAAGGTTTAATTTTCTGTTTCAAAAACCATCACAAATCAATGTTTTTTAGGGTGGGTTGGGGGGTCATGTGGGAAAAAATATTTTTTGCAATAAAAATATTATAGTCAATTATATATCCTCTAAAATAATTTTCTCCCATAACTCTTCATGTCATTTGACTAGGTCTTAAGTACTGAGTTGGCGTTAAAAAAAAAGGGAATTGGAAACCCGTGCACATAGAAAAATAGTAAATGCATCTTAATAAATAGAGGAGGTCATGCGTGAAACCGTCCCACGTTTAGATGACCTCTGCCTTCTCACTAATACTATGAATTTCTTGGAATAGATCGAGCCTATAATCTGTGTAATTTCATAATTTTAGATGAGATGTGGTTTTTTCATAATATGACACGTCCTCATGATCATTTCAAATCATGCTAAATTAAATTTTTTAATCGATTGACCTACTTCCCAAAGGCGGAGTTGAGAATCCCACAAATGAGAGTACTATGAGATTTTGCCAAACCGATTGAGTGGATCAACCGGGCCTCGTTGTTCGATGGGAAGCCTCCCGACCTTTTTAATAGATTAGATATATGTCCATGTACATTGCATCAAGTATACATGGTAGGCGTAGACTAATTTCTAGATTAGTTCCTCAATATTAGCCTAAATTATTGCATTCATTATTGTATATATTTGACATCATGGAATGAGAATAATCAACAGATTACATTCTTACATGGTATCACGAGACACGGGGAATTTTTGCAATTCTTCCATTGTGCCCTAGTGTTTTCTTTTGGTTCATCTCTCTCTTGTCTTCTTCTGCTTTCTCCCAAGATGTCGACATACAGGGGTTCCTTTCATCCTGCCCTTGTTGTGTCGAATATCAATAATCATATTTCCATTACTCTAGAGATGGAAAACGTCTAGTACGCTACTTGGGTAGAACTCGTTAAAATCCATGCTCGTTCTCACCGCGTCATTCATCATATTCTCCCTTCTGAAAAACCACTCATGAGCACCGTTAACAGTTGAAGAGAAAGAGATGTGGTTGACCCTCGAGGCCACTATTCTTCAGTGGATCTATGCCACGATCTCAACTGATCTTCTTCACATGATCCTCGAACCAGACTCCACGGCGGTCGAGGCGTGGTAGCGCTTACGGGACATTTTTCAGGATAACCAGAATTCTAGGGCAGTCACTCTTGAGCAAGAGTTTTCTGCGACTAATATGGAGGGCTTTCCTACTGCCTCCGCCTATTGCCATCGCCTCAAAGTTCTCTCTGGTCAACTCAAGAATGGGGGTGCGCCTGTCTCGAATGATCGTTTGGTCTTGCAATTGGTGGCAGGACTTACCGAGGCTTACAATGGTGTGGGTACACTACTCCGTCATAGTAATCCTTTGCCCAAATTTTACCAGGCTCGTTCCATGCTCATCCTTGAGGAGGTCGGGCTTGCAAAGAATATATCATTGGGCACAGCGATGATTTACTCTACTCTGGAGTCTTCAGTGTCAGTTGGGGAGTTGCATCAGCGTGCACCCTCGGGGGACCGAAAACAACACAAGAAGAAGGACCCCAAGGGCGGTACAGGTTCGGGTCCTCCGCTACAGTGGCCTTCATATGGTGGTCCTCCATTCCAGACCCACTCGTCTCCTTCATAGCCATGGCAGTGGCCTTGGCCGTCTCCTCCGTGCCCTTATCCCACTACTACGTGGCCTCGACCGTGTTCGGGATCCCTTCCACCCATGCATCAGCTAGGTATTCTTGGCTCTCGGCCTCAGGCATTTTCGGCTCAAGCCTCTCCCACTCCGACCGACATTGAGGCGGCAATGCACACTCTTGGCATCACACCTCCAGATGTTAATTGGTACATGGATACATGGGCTACTTCACACATGACATCTGCACAAGGTACGCTCACGTCTTATGTAAATTTGAGCAAAAAAGATGGCATTATTGTGGGTAATGGTCATACTATTCCAATATCTGGTTTTGGACAAGCGTGTTTAACCCCTTCTAACCCTTCACTCTCCTTAAAAAATGTGTTGCATTCTCCTGATATTGTTAAAAACTTAGTGTTTGTTCGGAAATTTACTACGAATAATTCTGTTTTTGTGGAATTTGATCCTTTTGGGTTTTCTGTTAAGGATTTTCGGACGGGGACACGTCTCATGAGGTATGAGAGTCGGGGTGCGCTCTATCCTATCACAAATTTATGTGATTACATTCTGCTTTTGCTGCTTTTTCACCTTCTTTATGGCATGACCGTTTGGGTCACCCGGGAGTTTCTATTATTTCCTCTCTTAGACAAAATAATTATATTGATTGCCTTGGACCATGTAAATCGTATGTGAGTCAATCGTGTACTTTGGGAAAGCATCTTAAATTACCGTTTGTAAACTCTACTTCAAATACTATGTTACCATTTGATATTGTTCATAGTGGTTTGTGGACTTCTCCTGTTTTGAGTTCTATGGGGCATCGATGTTATATTTTGTTCTTGGATGATTGTTCTATTTTTTATTTTTTTTTTGGACATTTCCTTTATCTCATAAGTCACAAGTGATTTCTACATTTTTTACGTTTAGATCTTTTATCCGTACACAATTTGAAAGGGATATTAAGTCTTTTCAATGTGATAATGGGACAGAATTTAATAATTGGTCATTTTGGGATTTTTGTTCAACTCATGGAATGACATTTCGTTTTTCTTGTCCACGCACATCTTCTCAAAATGGCAAAGCTGAGAGACAAATATGTACTATCAATAATTTGATTCGTACCCTACTTACTCAGGCCTCTTTGACTTTGTCATTCTGGCATCATGCTCTCCATATATATGTCCACATATCTTCTCAATATTTTACCAAAGAAACACTTCTCATACCAAACTCCTCTCCACAGTCTCTATCACAAAGATCCCTCGTATGCTCATCTCCGAGTATTTGGATGTATGTGTTACCCACTATTTCCATCCACCACCATCCATAAACTCCAACCTCGATCTTCTCCATGTGTGTTCTTAGGTTATCCCTCTAATCATAGGGAATATAAGTGTTATGATATGCGGGCAAATAAGATATTTACTTATCGTCATGTGGTGTTTGATGAGACGCGTTTCTCATTTTCCGAAATCACCAAGCCCATGCCTTCTTACGAGTTGTTATATGATTCTCCATCCCTTTATGTGACACACCACCTTCCTCAAACACATTCTCCCGTCCCTACACCATCTACCTCCCCTATGGGTTCACCCCCTTCACCAGTGGTTCCCGATCTTGCACTTAGGGTTCCCACTCCACAAACTAGCATATCTCCACCTTTGCCTCGCCTGGTTACCCGAAGCCAACATGGTGTCTTCAAACCCAAACGTCTTTTCAATATTCACACGTCTGTTCAAAGGTCCCCATTGCCCCGTAACCCTGTGTCTGCCTTGAATGGTTAAAATTGGAAATTGGCCATGATTGATGAATTTAATGCTCTTATTGAAAATAAGATGTGTGTGTTGGTCCTTCGTCCTGTTGGTGTTAATATTATTCGTTCAATGTGGATATTTACTCATAAAGTTCATGTTGGTGGTTCTTTTGAGAGGCATGAATCTCGTCTTGTATGTGATGGTAAAACTCAACAGGTTAACATTGATTGTGAGGAAACTTTCAGCCCTGTGGTGAAGCCTGCTACGATCCGCACAGTCTTGAGTGTTGCTCTTTCGAAGAATTGGCCAATCCACCAACTAGATGTAAAGAATCTTGCTTTTTTGCATGGTTGATTCACGTATTATGCAACACTAAAATACACGACCGCAAGTATACGGCGTCTATCGTAGCGTGATAAGTACGAGGTCGATCCCACGAGGAGGTGTAGTGATAAAAGTGAAGTTCGTCGATTTTAGTTCTAAATAGACGTGATCGATAAAGTGGAGTGGTTAATTACCCTAAAATTTCCTACCAAAGGTTGTCACAAGTAAACAATTGAGAGAGTAATATAGAAATCGATCAATGAATGTTCATGCAAATCACAAAACGAGAGAAAAATACGGGTGAACTCAAAGATGAGAAAGTAGGTTCCAAGGCATTTGCAACATTTAGACATCCATTTATGATTTGTAACTCATTCAAATGGCAATTAAGGTTGTCCTCTTATAGGGTTGATCACTAAAGGAGAATTAATCAATCTCTCGATACAACTAATCCAAAGGAGCATGCAACATAAGTTCGTATCTCTACATTCCAAACATCACACCACCTAAAATAGCCCCAAAGATCATTTAATTCCCTCCCAATAACTAATCCTCTCTCGAGATCATAATAATACCAGGTTGCATGCTTGCATACGATTAATGGGATAAATCTCTCAATACTACCCCAATTAACAATAGATTAAACATATTATCATGGACAATAATAACATGCTTCCAAATGAGAATTAAGCATACAAATAAGAGACAAACACCATTTAAAGCAAGAAATTAGTTCATAAACTTCAATCCAAATATTTACAAAGCCTTAGAACCAAAAGTGTTCTAGCCAAGAACTATCATGATCAAATAAACAAAACTAAATGAAATAACTAAATAAAAAGAGAGAGAAATAGAAAGCTTAGTCTAAAATGTGGTGGATAATGAAATTTCCAAGCTATTGATGCCTTCCTTGCATGAATTGATGAAGAAATGAAGAAGATATGACCAAATCACCTCCAAGTATGTGTTTGTATGTGTGGGAATTGAGGAATTGGGGGAAGGTACAAATGGTTTCAAGAATTGGGGCTTTTATAGTGTTGGGGTAGGGTTTGGATGCAAAAATTGCAAGTTAGTCCTTCAAAAATGGTCAAAATGGGAGAGAGGCACCGAAAATGGGTGCACGGCCGTGCAAAATGGATGTTGATCGCCAGGGGTGCTCGGCCGAGCAGGGGCCTCGGTTGTGGCATGCGGATGATGATTTGGATGGGGGCTCGGCCGAGCTAAGGCCTCGGTCGTGCTGCATCGGTGCCCAAAAATCTGTCTCGATCTGCCCTGTCTCGAGATGGAGACTCGGTCGTGGCCCTTGATTTCGTGGATGAAGGCAGCTCGGCCGTGCCTTGAACTCAGCCGAGACATTGAGTAGCCTCCAACTTGCTGTCTCGAGGTGCCCAATTCCGCGCACTTGTCTCGACCGTGGCCTGATTTTGGCCTGAAAAATGGCTCGGTCGTGCTCTTGCTCGACTTCGACTCTTTCTCGTTTCATGCATATCTTTCGCCTCGGATGTCCGATTGACTTGATTCTTTTGGATATTCCACTCTGTTTTTTGAGACGAACCCAACGGTGCACTCCTCTTCTTGATCCAGTGAAGTATGGTTAATGTTTTGCTCCAAAATCCATCGTATTTCCTACAAAATCGACAAAACACAACCTTCCCCTCATTTTAGCTCAAATCATCATAATCAATCCATAATTCAATGAAATCCACATCAAAATACGCTTCACATGTGCCTCTAAAGTGTGTAAATTCCACCCGAATCAATGGTACTCTTGTTGATACGGTTTATATAAATCAATCACTTAGGTTTCGAGACCCCAAGTATCCGAATCATGTATGCTTGTTGAAGAAGTCCCTCTATGGTTTAAAACAAGTCCCACGAGCTTGGAACAAGAATTTTTCGGATTATGACTCCACCATTGGTTTTTTCTCGTACTCGCTCGGACCACTCCTTGTTTGTGTTTCGAAATGGAGACCACATGGCTTAATTATATGTTGCTTTATGTTGGCGACATAATCTTGATAGCTTCATCTGATTCCCTTCGTCGCTCAATCATTTCTCAACTAAGTTTGGAGTTTGCTATGAAGGATTTGGGACTCTTGCATTATTTCTTAGGCATTGTTGTTACTCTTATTAATTGAGGTTTGTTCCTCTCTCAGCGCAAATATGCAGGTGAGATTATTGAACAAGTTGGTTTGTCATCTTGCAAGCCTTCATTTACGCTAGTTGACACGAAACTCAATCCACCACGTCTCGTTCAAGTGTTGAGGCTGAATACCGTGGTGTAGCTAATGTGGTTTCCGAACAATGTTAGCTCAGAAATTTGTTGCTCGAGCTCCACTGCCCAATTCCGACAGCAACTATCGTTTATTGTGACAATGTGAGCACCATTTATTTATCGAGTAATCCAGTCCAACATCAGTGTACGTACCAAACATATTTAGATGGATATTCATTTTGTTCGGGAAAAAGTGGCTCAAGGTCAAGTTCGAGTGATGCATGTCCCCTCACGGTACTAGCTGGCGGATATATTCACTAAGAGTCTTCCCCAGATTTTATTTGAAGAATTTCGGAGCAACCTCTGCGTCCGTATTCCTCCCGCTATCGATTGAGTGGGTGTAATAGATTAGATATATGTTCATGTACATTGCATCAAGTATATATGGTAGGCGTAGATTAATTCCCCAATATTAGCCTAGACTAGTGCATTCTCTATTGTATATATTTGACATCTTGGAATGAGAATAATCAAGAAATTACATTCTTACACTTTTCAATACCTATGGGTCTGAAAACGCATGATTAAGAAATATTAGTCCCATTTGAGTTAATAAGACGTGTGAGCGCGCTAGAGTGTGTGCACTAGTAAAGACGGGGGAGGGCTAGTTATTTGTACCATTTTTAGGACTCGAACGTAAGAAATTCTTCTTGGAGTGCATTTGTTCATGTGTTGTATATATGGTTCATTTGGAAAGCCATAAACAGTGCAATTTTTTAGCGAAAGGAGATCAACTAACAGAGAATTAACATTCAAGGAGGCTAGGATAAAAGCGTGGTGTTTCATTTTCCTTAGAAGCAATTGCCCTCCTCTCCCTTTTCAGAGAAAAACAATGAGACAAGCTTAAGAATACGAGAATTATTACACAAATAAGATCATGCTTACAATCTTAAGACACATACATTCATGAACAAACATAGCAATTAATTAGCATATACTATTATATACTATGTAATTATTAGGTTATTTATATGTTGATAAAATGTTGGGAAAACTCATCCTCAACCGTCTGATCCAACCCGATCCTGACATCAACGGCTGTACAATCACTAGGATTCTGCATGAAATAAGCCACCTGTGCAACCGGAGGAAGCAACGGGGAAGCGTACGCCGCTTCTTCCCCGAAGAAATCAACCTTGTGGAAAGGGACTCTTGTCCAATCTGAAACAACTGTCAGCTCCGCCAATGGAGGAAGAGTCGCGCCTGGTCCTTGAAGCGCTTTTATGTACGTCAAGACGTAGTCGTGGTTGACACTCTTCTTGGTTTCTTTGATTTGGTTGATAATGTGTTGAAGGCTCTGTTGCTCCAATTCTCCCGCGGTTGTGAGGAGAGATGCGAGGACGTAGGCGTTTCCGCTGAAATCTTTTGGGACTGGCGGTACCATTTTGTTTCGCGCGTCCACCGCGAACTGTAGGCACACCTTTCGGTCTTGGTTGAGACCGAGTGCTTTCGTCCTCACCTACAACGTTGATTAGTTCATTAATACATGTCAGTATGATTGAATAAAATAAAATCACAAACAAATTAACCAGATAGGATCCGGCGATGATGTCATTTAATACACGTATTAAAGGTGATATTTTAGTACGTACAATTGATGAAAAATCATAAAGGTAGTTGTAAATTACATTGCAATAAGGGGACATAGTACGTATCCAACTAATTAATAAATGGGAAATTAATTTCTAAATAAAATTAAAATACTGAAATCTGAATTCAAGTACCCCCAGTAAATATTAAATATACTAAAAAATCAAATGGGATGCACTGCACAGTTATATAGGTAAATATTAGCCCGCTTTGTAAATTTTATGTTTATGAATGATGTCTTTAATTTGTATGAGACTATTTTTATGATTTGTTATGGGCAATGAATGATGAACTTCAGTTTTTTGGAAGATTAGTGAATGATAAACTTAATTTGTGAGAGAAACTGTATTAGTTTGTTAGTGATAATTATTAGCGAATTAATATAAATTAATTAATAACACATCTTTTTATGAAATCGAACTTTTAAATAAGACGGAATTCTTTCATGGTATCAAGCCCACACGTCCTAATTCGATTCCATGACAACTCGATGGTAGTCCTCCTCCCTAAAGGGTAAAGGTGGTAATTCGACCCACGAGCCCCAAACTCGGACCCACATTAAACTCGTACTACATGAATCTGGTATGGACTCGGTTAAGCGGGTATGGACGGGTCGTGATTTTTGCCAAACCCGCCCCGCCAACCTATATCCGCTATATATATAGTACTAATACATATATATATATATATATAAACTTATATGCATATTAATGTATATATGTTTGTAAAAATATTTTATATTTTATATGCAGTTTTTTAAGTATAAAATGAATATGAAATGCTATTTTAAACAATTATATATTAAAATAAATATATTGTATTTTAAAAATTATACGGGGTAGGGGCGGGTAAGACCCGACGAATATTCAACCGCAGAGGGACGTCCTGGCATATACCCGCCCCGTTGCCATCCCTACCCACGAGTGAGGGGGACGGCCGACCCCTTTGGGGGTTTTGGTCGATAGCCCAATATAATTAATTTTTCTTGTCCATGCACCCACCAGCTTGTGGGATTATGATCTCCATGAAACAAGGGGCAGGAAACATGCGATAAATTAAATAGTTAGTCTAAGGCAGCATATGTGGTTAGTCTAGGGCTGCGCATGTATTAATTTCTTATCCTGTCGTTTGGAGTCACACACTCATCCTTTCAATTTCCAAAAAAACACAAGAGATACAAGAGTCCCAAAGATATGACATAGTGTTTCGTCTTATTTAATTATTATGTTACAAGAATTTTGGTCATCAGATTTGACATCATCCATACACATGTGACATGTAAGGTCTTGAAACATATATATATGATCATGGATATTAATCGTCATTAAATTTTTAATTGGTATTACTCTGATATTTAATTTTATACTTCTTCCGTCTCAAGAAAATTTGCACTATTGACATTTTAAAAAATGTGTAATGAGTGATGTTTTGTTGAGTAATAGTTTTGTAAACTTTTATAAATAAAGTAAAGAAAAAAGATAGATTGAGTGTGAAGAAGTAATGACATATGGGTAATTATGTGTGTATTTTTAAGAGTGAGATTATTAAGATATTTCCTTTTATAGAGTGTGCAAATTTTTGTGGAACGGGGGGTATTATATTTTACTCCCGATCCATTTCATAAAGTTAGTCACATTTGATCTTAAATTTCATTTTAAAAAGTTTGTCGTTTTTCCTATTTTTTAACAATGGTCTCCCTAAATTACCCCTATTAATATCTACAATGGCTGTTTTTTTTTTTTTTTTGGAAATATTAATGATAGGGTGGAAGGAAAGGTGATGAAGATGAAATTAAGCCTACATCAAAAGGTCAAATGAATTGAAGGTGGAAAAAGAAAAGAAATTAAGAGAAGGAAAATAAAAAAATTAATGAAGGGTAAATGTGTGTCGAAAAAATATGTTCTTTAATTTTATATAAAATGAAAAATGCGATAAATTTTAAAAAATGGGGGAGTATATTACTTTTAATACAAGGCATATGTTCATTAGTAATGCATGTCATATAATACACTTAACATGCACAATATAAAACACTAAAATGGAATTGAAATTTTGGAATCCGATCACATCTATAAGAGCATTTAAATTGTATCTTAAATTTATCAATAAATTTTAAAAGTTAGATTTCTTTTTTCAATCCAAGTAAAGGTAGTGATTAATTGCAAAAAAAATCGTGAACTATTTTTCAAGTATCATACGAACTATCACGATTAAAAAATTAAACATTAATTTTTTTTTAACAGTGATAGATCGAAAAAGAGAGTACTCAAGAACAAGAGGCATAAAAGGAAAAGACAAAGGCGAATATGGTAATTAACCTTCCACAGGTGAGCTGCAAGTAGTTCGAAGGTGGAACAATTGTCCTGTGCAACATTATTCTTGAAGCTTTGAATCATGTCCAAGCTTAGACGAAAGGTTTTGTAAACAAGACGACGAGTTTCTTGATTCGGGTTAGCCTGCATTATAAGTTGATATAAATGATCAATAGCCGTTGGGTTCGAGTTATGATTAAAACTCGAACCCTTATCATCATTCGTTAAGAGCGTCCCTCTTTCATGCGTCGGGCCATGAAGGAGTGGACGCCCTTGGCTTAGACAAGCCCATGCACGCAGGAAATCAAATGCCGATACACCATCGAACAGAGAATGACTCGTCCCGATTCCAATCGAGTAGCCTCCACAATCAAATTTTGTCACCTTTACAAAAATTAGATTAAAAAAAATCAGATAATTAATTAATGTGGATTTATCAAAATGTTATACATATATGTAAATCATGAATGCATCTCACAAATTTTAATGAAATTTAATTTTTATACATTAGTGCTGGCTAATTAATTCCCGTTTTCTTAATAAAATTTTATTTTTGTGTTAAAAAATTGAATGCATGTCATAATTTAAATTTATTATTATATTCTTCTTGGTCTCAATTTTGGTGATTGTATAATTGAGTTAAACTAAACGTGTTCGGTCTATTTTTATTAATATAGATGAACAAAAAATTAAACGTACATAATCTAATTAAATTTAAGCATAAACTAATTAAATGAAAATAGTATATAATTTCATATTATAATTCTTGAATTTAAATAAATTATTTAAAAGGTCTTAATTAATTGTGTAATTTTTCATATTCAACTACCTGGATTTTTTAACATGCATCAGCCATAAATATTGTACTCCTAGCGTTGATTATTTTTTCACATTAACCCTGTCAATAATTTAGATTGTGAAACATGATGAAATACAAAAAAATACTCCTTCCTCCGTTTGTCATACTTACTGTTCACTCACTTATTTTAAAATATTATAATAAATAGAATTTTAAGATATAATTTTATAAAAAAATAAGTAAGTGAATGAATTATAGGTATATATGGACCATAAAAATAATTACATTAAGTTGGGACGGGGGAGTAATATATACAGGTGATTTCATTTCCTTACCTGGGCAACAATCAAAGGCATTTCGGTGTAATTCCCATGAGTAACAACCGGCTTGAAAACCAAATTCTCAAAGAATTCATTATAAATAAAAAGATCTCCAAGCTCAGAAATCTTGGCTTGTGTCTCAGCTTGAACAAGAATTGCACCACCATTATTACACAATATATTCAGCTTCCCATCCTGATCCAACCTGAGCCGACCCGCACCTTGATCCCAGACCGAAAGCGCGCCTTCCAAGCCGGCTCGAAGCCGGCTAAAAATGGAGTCGAAGCTCGAATCTTGGTGACACGGCTTGTAAAAGAAAACCGTGTACATAAGATTCGGGCATTGTCTGTCTAAATTAGACAAAATTAGGGTTTTCGGGGGGTCGAATGAAACATTTGAGTGCACAGAAATGGACTTTGTTATTGAAACTGGAGAATAGATCATAGCCATGAATAAGCTGAGCTTCTTCAATTCTAATTTAATTCTGTGTTGAGACAAAGAAAGAAAGCAAAATTAAAGGATATATATAAATATAATTAAAACTAAAGGGAATGCTAGATATGGCTAGACTAGATCCCTAGGAGCCAACCTCTATCTCTTTGAAATACAATAATTATTGTTTTGTGTCTCTTGGGTGTCCAAAACTTGCATTCCTCTTTACGTAAATTCAAATATTCTAGCTCATTATAAAATTAACTTTTAAAAACATAAATTATGTCATTATATATATCTCATCTAGCTAAAAGTTCTTAGTGATATGTCAGGACATTAATTGTCATTTTTTTGTGACTAATTTTTTTTAGTTAAATGAGCAATAATGAGAGTATAACGATGACACTAAAATTCAATTTTAATTTTTGTAGCGAATATATCTTGTGTTGTGGCGGATCAGAAAATCAAAACAGGGTAGGTACAACTATCTTCCTTCACCTTTTAAAAAAAATCAAATTATATTATACATCATTCGTGTCTCTAGTTAAGTTATTTATTTTGTCCTTTGGGTATTATCTATCACTATCTTACACGAATAGCAACAAACAAACGCTCTTTCACCCCTGACATTCTCCAATTGGGGAAAAAGGATAATGTATCAATTTAGTCTCATTTTTACATATTCATAAAATATCATTATGATTAATCCAGGGGATCAATTCCACTGTTCACTTGCGGGATCCCGTTTAAAGGTTCGAACCTAAAATCTAAGGAGGAGCACACTTATAAAGTCTCATACCTACCCCACTAGATCAACACCCCAACTAGTGGAATTTTTAAAAAAAAAAAATTGTATGCACTTAATTACATCCTTAATTAGTTGATGCTCTGGATCTCCATCGGCCAGTGTGGGCCGGAGGTGCATGTACATTTGTTAACTTGACCCATTATTAATAGTATTATAATTAAGCTGGCTCGCACTGTCGGAAGGGATTGGCACTGCCCAACCACCGTTTTTGGACTTGAGGTGGGTGGCTGTAATCAAAT